>OY282645.1:8393743-8883743 GCA_958299015.1 Tetanocera ferruginea | reverse complement strand
TATTTATAATTATTATTAATTTTAATATTATTATGTTTTATTATTTTTATTATTATTATTATTATTTTTATTTTCTATTATTATTTTTATTTATTATTATTATTATTTTTGTGTAAAATAGGAACTTTCTTGTGTGTGTGTAAATTTTTTTCTTTTCTAAGGGTATCAATACTTGAAATAGTTTTTTCTTTTAAGATCCCTTTGTTAAATTTTTTTTTTTCTCGTAATTTTGATTGGATATGAAATTTAACAATTCTATATAGTATGAATGCAGCTATGCACACATGTAAATGTATCAATGCAGATAGGAACATATGAGAACATTGCTATGTGTATGTACGTATACCGTAGGAGCAAGGTAGTATTTTTATGCATTTTCTATATGCATTTTTTTTTTATGTATATACATGTGTATATATCTAATATTTAACTATATAGATAATATGTATTTATGTGTATGTATTTTTCATGTTGTATTACAGCTTCTTTTTCTGCTCACTGAAAAGAAAAAGAAAAACAAAAAATGCATCTGTTACTTTGGAATATCTTAAGTTAAGAAATTAATTTATATTTATTAATATTAATAATATTATTAATATTACATAATTTTAAAGCTAAATGAAATAAATCAACTAAACTGCAAGATAATTTCGGTTTTTTCAAAATGACGCAAGCAAAACAAAAATTTGTATCAAGCTAACTCTATATAAACCCATTTCTGCCTGGAACCAGATCCGCTTATACGATTTTGTTAAAACTACACGATCTACATTTGATCCAAAATTATCACAAACAAGAGATATACATTGCATATTTTTCTAACCTGTAGACCATCTTGACAACATTTTTCCGAAAGGACAAAACTGCTAACAGAAATCTGCGTCAATTACAGCGGAGGACATAATTAAAAATTGTGGTGCAGGTGTTTAAGGATCCATTAAAGCTTTTAAACGAAAAACCCTTAATTTAAAGTTTTGTTGTTATGCGGTTGTTAATTTGACGTAATTTTTGTTTTTGCATTATAATTTAAAATTCAATATATTTTAAAATTCGAAAATTTTTTTAATTTCTTTTTATAAAAAATATATGTATTAACCCTTTATCGTGCGGTGCTACAGATCTGTAACATTTATAAAATGCTCTAGAAAAATAACTCAGATTGAGAAAATTGAGTCACAATTCTTATAAGTGACTCAAGTAGATACCAAATGACTCTAATTTCCAATAAGTGAATAAATAAAGCAATTGTTATTTTTAATTTTTATACTCAACAGCATAGTTTATCATTCGAAAAAGGGTTTAGCAAATGGCAGGACTATTGCACATCCAAGTGCCGTACAAAAAATATTGCAACTGAATCGCTAAAGACAGTGGTCGGCAATGTGCGGCTCTAGCACAAATATCCAAAAGAATTTAAAAAGTGAGTGGTTACGCTGATCTTCTGCTTTATAACAAGGTACGATGGTCAGCAAGAGAGAACGTTTTAAAAAGTTTCGAATCACTGTTATCAGAAATCAAAGCATTTTTCTTTGAGAGGATGTTCATTATCCAGAACTAACAGAAGATAACACTATAATTAAATTTCCAACTTCTCAAAATACACACAAAAACGCCGAGACACCCCAACTTCATTTTTGATTGTAGAATATGGTGGCATACTCAGTTTTTTCCAATTAGATAAAATTCTCGAGATATTCGCGATTAATATTTGATCACTTTTAAACTCTTTTTTGAGCTATATTTTTCATTTATATGTTAAAAAAGTACATTGAAATAGGTTTTGAAATGAAATTATTTATTCTTTTTAATCGGAACATAATTCTTACAAACTCATAACTCTTAAATTTAAATTTATCAAAGTATTTGCCTGCAAATTTTATTCTTGTGTGGCAATAGAACAGCATAAATCGGTTAATATTGACGTATTAACCAAATTTTATTCCATTTTGATGTATCTATTTTTCTACATATTAAATAAAAATATGAAAAGAAATATGAAGCTCTAAATTTGAACGTCTTTTTGTTGATTTGGAGACGCTGGAGAAAAACAAATGTGATCTTATTTCACAGAACAAGTGATTTCCTTTGAAAACCCTGGAGAAGTAACACATGATTATGTTCAACACTTGGAATAGAATTCCTGACTCTTATGATCGGTTGAAAATAACTCGCATTTAGTGTGGTGACCGTGGCATGCAGGTTAAGTGTGTGGCTTAGCATGCTCGGAGTCCGGGTTCGATAACCAGCCGCGGTGAACAGTTTTTTTTCAAATGGCAAATTTGTTTTTTTTTTTTTATACTTTTCCTTTTCGGTTCTACATTAATTTCGGTTTTGTATTCATACGAGCAATCTTTTTCAAGCATGAATTTTATGAAGAGCAAACTGGAAAGTGATGAGACCACAAGCGATACTAGTTATAATAAATGTTTACTAAATTAATAAAACGCTTTGGCTTTCAACATTTAATTAATAGATGTTAAGTTCATATTTGGCTCATTGACGAATAAGTTTGCCGACCACTGGCTTAAGAAGTTCCAAATTAATTATATTATTTTATTTTTTTATCTGAATATGACATGACAATATAAGTCATGTTTTTTGCCGTATCACTTGAGAACGGCTCAACCGATTTGGTTAATTTTTTCAAGGACAAGGTTTGTACGAAACAAAATACCCGCTAGATGGCGCTAGAGTCAAGTTATTATGAAAAAATATTAGCTAGTATTATTTTATAACGTTATTATTATAACAAGAGTTCGACAGTGGCTGAAATTCGACCTTTTCATAACATACTCAGCTGATTCGATACAAAATTAATGTGAAAAACAAATTTTCTTCATAAAAATTTGGCAAAATTTTGAAAAATCGGTTGAGAAACACTTGCGAAAATGGTTCTTAGCTGTTTTCCCAACGCCTATTTATAATAAAATATAAATATGTATAAGTAAAAATATTTACAATCTAGATCAGTGATGCCCAGAAAAATTATTTGAAGAGTGCTACAACAAATACAACAAAAAGCCAACAATAACAACAAATCATTGTATTCGTGAAACACTTATTTTTTCCAACAACAAAAACATAAAAACAACAATGCGAATAAATCCAACTTCCGCGCCAGCGCAAAAGTTCATATATATTGAACCCACAAAACAACACCACGAATCCTTCAATGTGCGCAAATACAACAATAAAGTAATAAGAAGGGTAGAAGCTGAAAACTTAATTCTGCGAATTAAAACAATCATTGCAATATTGAAGTTGTTGTAGAGTTGAACATGTTAAAAACAACAACACGAATGCTGGCAGTACCCAAGCAAAACAACAAAAGGACATACAAACAACAACACGCATGCTGACCGTGCCCAAGCGCACATGTTAAATTGATGAATACACAAAAACAACAACATGGTTACGCAAGATAGCAGAATTTGATGGTGCCTAAAAATAACAACAAATCAATAAGAAGCTGAATTACTTTAAACTGAATTAAAACAACAATCATGAAAACTTCGAAGTTGTTGTAAAGAGCGGAAAGAGTGGAAAGAGTTAGGTGCTGGAAAGAGTCCCTGATCTAGATCATAGATCAAAAAAATTTTATTAATAGTGGAAATATCTATTTATAATTTATATCGTGGTAAAAAATATATATTTTTTTTCATTAAACTAACCTCACAGGTAGGCTATAATTAGTATTTAAGGATAAAATTTTATGACTAATATGCTATGGTTAAGCCCTTTATTGCAAGAATCTACGTTAGAAATGTCTAGATTATACAATTTTATGTCCCTGATTAATACGTTGTTTTTTTTTTTTTGTACTTACCAAATATGTCTGAATGCTGTATGTCTGAATCGAATCAAGCCTGTTAGCATATTTATTTATCTCATTGTTGTTATTGTTGATGTTTTCTTCTCCTTTTGCTTATTTCCCGCCAATGACTGTAAATAAATTTAACCACTATCAATTTGTACACTGAGTAAAAAATATTAACAGCTGATTTTATACTACAACAATGTCTATCTAAACAAAAAAAAAAAAAAAAATAACCCAAATCAAATGAAGAATCTATGAAGAAAAAAAAAAAATCAAAATTCAAATCAAGTAAACTTCGAACAACAGCTACAAAATAATTGAATTGAAAAATAAAAACACAGGTTTGTGTATATATTTGAAAATAAAATTTATTGAATTCATTTATAAGCATAATTAATTTAAATCAAATCAAATCATATCAAATCAAAAAATAAAACAACAATAGTACATTTAAATATATTTAAATATAAAAAATAAAAATTATAATAATAATAATAATAATGCTTTTGTTGTTTTTGCTTTTATGTTGTTTTTTTTTGTTTTTTTGTTTTATATAGAATGTATTATAAACTAATTATTTCTGTGAATGTGTATGTATGCTATGTATGTAGATGCGAGTGAAGGAAATCTTCTATAGGTTATTTATTATTTAGCATTTCGGTGCTTAGCTACTCGTACTTATTATTAATTAAAATTTTTTTCAAAAACTTCTAATATATAAAGATATATATATATATATATATTCGAATTGTTGTACATAGGCTTATTTATAAATAATATTTACTATTTATTTATTTCTGTTATTTAATAGTTATGCAAAAAACTTTGCAGTTTCACAGTTTTTTTTTTTTTTTTTTTGTTTTATTTTGTTTTTGTTGTTGTTTTTCTAAATAATAAATGCAATTCACTATGTGAAGTTAACTATACTTAAAGATTGTTGTTGTTGTTAAGCTTTGACAACAGCTTTTAAAATTATTTGAATTAGATTTTCTCGAATTCTGTTATAATAGTTAAATGTAATGTTAGTTTCCAGTGTTTCCTTTATTTATTTGCCTGTTTTTTTTAAACCAGCAGCAACGCTTTTAGAAATAACTCGAAAAATAAACTTATCAATTTTAAGTATCGTTTTAACTAGACCTACAGACCAACAACAAACCTTCATGCTTAAGAAACTAATGAACTCTGAAAGTAACTCTGGCCCAACGTCCTTTTTCATACAGTTCAGGAACGCAATGTTCCAACGAGTTAAAAGATTACAAACTGTTCTGTGCTATTCTCAAAACGTTACACAGAAGGAACTTTCCTGAACAAAATTAAAAAAAGGTGAACTTCGTACCACCATATTTTAACGTGGTGTTCTTTTAGGCTGAGAACATTTAAAAGTGATAAAGTTTGATATCGAACATTGCTGTCAAAATGAAAAATGCGGTTGTACCGAACTGAATCATAATCGTGTCGTGTCTTCGTTTATTGAGCACGTTAAAAGTGGCTGGATAAATTAATTTATAAAAAATCAAAATTCACTTGAAACTCACTGTATATCAAAAGCAAGCATTAAAATGTTACATAATTTTGGAATATTAGCCCATTAAATATTTGTTCTACTTCCGAATATAACGGGTACAATGAAAATTCGGCAAAGACCACATTTTTTTTTTGCTACACTTCTTCTGTCTCCGCTTGAGTTCTGTCTCATTTTTTTGTGTCTATTTTTTGATATTAATATGATGTCGATGTCTTCTAGAATTACCAATGATAAATCAACTTAAGGTTTTCAAGACATTACAACTAAATAAAGATATAACGCTTAGTTAGTTGACCCATAACGAACTTAGTCACGAAGCTTATTTCTGTAACATTTCTTAACACGGTTCTCAGCAGATTGAACACTTGCACACTTTCTAAAGCCATGATTAGATTATATTTCTATAGCATGATTGTTTTCTTCTACAGGATATAATATTAACCAATATGACTTACTATGGGTTATGCACTGGGTACATAAAGTCTTGATTCATTTAAGATGCATGATTCACTTTTCCGCACTCTGATTCATTCAAAACAAAAAAAAAATTATCAAAATCGGATGAGAAACACGGGCGAAAATGGTTCTTAAGTGTTTTTGCTATGCCTTTTTATATGCATAGATTTTAAAAATCCAAAAAAAAAAAAATTAAAAAAAATGAATTTGAAAATTTCAATCTTTAAACGCGTTTTTATAAAAACCACTTTTTCTAATGTGTCTGATAGGATTTCTCAAGTACTAATGCACCAATCAACTTGAAATTTGCTGTGGACCTTCTTTATTATCACTCTGGAATTATAGCTATGTAAACAATGTTTTTAAAAATTCAAAACTTTGAAAAAAGGGTTAAAATAATTTTTTTTCTAACAGCCGCCATTTTGTAGAACAAATTAAGTTCAGACCATAGCGACATTCTTACTTATTAGAAAAGTTTTTTTCTTTTTTTTTCAGATCACCAGCAGGGTTGGTTGGATTCATATCAAGAAGGACGCACACTTATTTTTCATCCCACCACTTTACCAGAGCGTTATCGGGAAAGCGCTGAAGACGAGGTACGGCCAGAACGACCAACAGCATCTGCTGATGAGCTGCATGTCAACAAAATAAAAGAATAATTGCTCCAAAAACGTCGATTGGCAGTCACAGGCATAACTGATATTGTTGCAATATAAGAAGGATCAGTGAAAACCATTTTGAGTTACCATTTTGGTCTCAGAAAAGTCAAATCTCGATTGGTGCCAAAAACGCTCTTATACTGCACTTGTAATTCGTGATTATGTCGACAAAAACTCGACCCATATCCTACCACAACCACCGTATTCGCCTGACCATTAGCACCATGTGACATCTGGAAGAAATAGAAATCGAAGCAAAGAAGAAATTAAATGCTATACCGGACTTTGCAGCGCACATCCGCACATATTGCATCCGTGGGTGAGGGGATGTTGGATACTTCGAGGGTAATGAAATTAATTTAGAATAAATAAAGATTTTTTGATTTATAAACAAATTCCCGATATTTTTTGCCCACAGTAGCAAGCTTCTTCGGTTTTTGAACAGTGCTGGAAGCAAAAGATTTTGTTTGTAACGTAGCGATATGCGTGGAACACAGTTGCATCGATAGCTCAATTCTTTCTTAGGTCGACTTAAGCTACTTTTACATGTTGTCACGGATATTGTTTATCATATCGATCATATTTTTCCTTGTTACTTTGCATGTATATTTTCAGATTTGTAGGGGAGATGCCACGGCCGATTGCACAATTTCGACCATATGTCTAGTCTTTGCAAGCTGTTCCTTAGTTTTCCAGACTAAGGGTTTCAATGAATTTGAGTTTTGTTTCTGGTTTAGTGTGCTATATTTTGGACGAAGCTAGCAACATGCAGAAGCCTGAGTTTGTTTGCACTTTGCACTGGATATGCACTTGAAATGTGCACTAGATTTTCTTCATAGTCCTTGAACAGTCTGCAAAAATCTAATTTAAAAATGGCAGGAAAGAGTGAGGTGTTATGAGACAGGTTTTGTTTTTAGACGATAACTTTTTTAAATTATCATTAAATTGTCATTATCACATACAATATTTTTTGTTAAATCACTTTGTTGGGTTAAAAGCCAATCGAATTTAGACAATCGTAATATATTTTTATATCTTTTCTTATAGTTGGCAAATGTTTCTGAAAATAACATAAACCCAAATTGTAGAAAAAACTTTTAAGAGCACGATTAAAACTCAAGCTTTTTTTGTGAGATTTTTTTAAATTTTTTGAAAAAGTACAGGTTGCGCTAATCGGATTTTTACTAAAAATCAGATTCTTCGTAGCATTTTCAATTTTTAAACATAACATTTTCTTAGTCCTTGAGTAAGTTTTTCAAAAAACGAATATCCAAACCTTGATTTAATATACTTTAATTAACATAAATTAAAAGTTTTAGCAATTTTTTTTTTGACAGTTGGGCAACATTTTAAAAAATGCTTCATAACTTTAAACAATTCTATATAAATGATGAAATTTAATGATGCAGTTCGAAATATTTTTTGAAGTGTGCCCTGAGCACCCTTTGACCTGCTTTGTTATGTGTCAGAGATTGTAAAGCGGATTTTGTAAGCTTAAGTAAATTTACTTATGTTGCTCTACTGAGTGTTTAAATATTTCTTTACTTCTCAACAGATGACTCTAATTATTCAAGTGGCACAGAAATTTCTGATATTTCTTGAGCATAACCTCTTTTGCAATGTAGCCCGTATTCAGACTACAAAAAAGTTCGGGCAAACTTCGTCAAGGTTTTGCTGTGTTAGGCCGCGTTCATAGTGGAAGCTGAAGCTGGTTAAGCTTTTTCAAGCGATATCATGACGCTTTATCTTGCTGTTGCTGTTGATAGTGGGCGCTTTTTGCTTGCGCTTTTAGACGTTGTTTTTAGGTTTTTGAGATGCTTTTGAAAGAAAAAAGTACCCAAAAGCATGTTTTAATAAACTGCAGATCAAAATAAAAACAAGAAATAAAATAAAACAGCAGAATTATGCAAACAAACGACAAAGAAAAAAAAAACGTTAAAAAGTATGAAACATCAAAGCATAAGCATGAAACAGTAAAGCATAAGCACGACAAGAAATAAAAAATCAAAATCATGTATGCAAGCGAAATAGAGAAAAAAGCATCAAAAAACCTCAAAAGTGGCGTGACCTTGAATTTAAGCGTGCACTATGAACACTACGCTTTTTCCATATGATTATACATAAAGCGTTTTTCAGCAGCTGTTAAAAGTTTCAGCTTCAGCGTCCACTATGAACGCAGCCTTAGATGTGATTGATGCCATTTTTCCATGTTATCAAAGTGTTCTGTTTTTATGAAACGAACAGCATCGTGCTCTGTTAAAGTCTACGGTGCTCTGCAGTACTCGATTGTTGTCATTAAATGATTTGGATAAGCTCTGCTCGACTAACAGAGTTCTGTTAAGTTCTGATCTGTTGGATCTACTGTTGTAGAACAAATGAGTGCATTCGTGCTGAGGTTTACTGTATTAGCTTGAAATTTGCGAACCGAAGTAAATACTATCAGATACATATATTTTAAAGATATATGGTCATAATTGGACATGGTACCTTCCATCCGATTTTGAATCAGCGATAATTTTCCATATAAACCGGTCTTAGTCTGAAAGGTCTGAACGGATGAAGATATTATTTCAGCTAACTACGGTAAATACCAACCGTTTTGGTACAAGCAAACCGAGTCCTGGTCTCGATTAGGAAAGGAATTGTTGTATTGAATATTGCGGCCAGGTCTAGTATTATTATTCGAACATGTGTTTTTTGCTTATATTGCTTATGTCTATTATCTTATCTAGCTGTCAAATACTGCTGTCATTAGCTGCAAATCGTAATCCAAAACCAGATTTGGATGCCAACCGGAAAAAACAAGTCTAATTTTTTTGAATTTTCTTAAATAACTTGATTTTCGATTGAGTGTTAATTTGCATAAATTTAAGAAAATAGTCTTTTATTAATCGTTGTCGTACAAAATAGGGTCATATTTAAGAGGAATTTAAGTACGCCGAATGATTTACAAGATATTTTTGATAGTAACCAAATTTTACATAGGAACTTTGTGCCTTAGTCTGTTTTATTGAAAAATATTTATTAAGGGTTCAATATTAATAATTCTATACATCGTAGAGGCAAGTGGATAAAACAAAAAACATCGCATAACTTCCTCCATAACTTGAAGACTTCTGTGCCGGTTTGCATAGTCAGGAATGTTTTTGAATTTTAAGAAGAAATATTCAATAAAATATGAGTTCGCACTTCTTTTTGGCTCATGCTGTTGTTTTAGCTTTCGATAAGATTCGTAACAAGGAAATAATGAGGATGTTGAGAAAAAAAAATTGTTCAATATGTGACATAACTGCTGTATCTCTATAAATATCGTTACTGCTGCTGGTTAAAAAACATTGTAGTTTATCAATCAGACATATTGTTCTGTTCTTCAACATTTGTTATATAAGTTTTTGTCTTTATTTTTTATTTTTATGTCTATAGTTTGCTTTATGCCTATGATTATATGTATTTTAAAGAAAAATTTTTTGTAATTTTCTCATAATATTTGGATTTTTGTTTTTTGTTATTTTAATTTTAAATGCGAGGTTTATGTTTAGATAAGTATATATATATATATATATATATATATATATATGTGTGTGTATATATTCGAAGATTTTGTTAATTATATTTAGATATATATTAATACATTATTGTGGTTGTATGAATCGATATTACATATGAAAATTTGTTGAAACTGCAACTAGTTAGTAACATATATTTAGATATATATACTTTATTGAAACGAATGTGCAAAAAAAAAATAGACTTAATTGTGTACTTTCTGCTGTTGTTTCATTAACACTTTTAATGAGTCTTGTTTAAGTTTATAGGAATCGCTACATATTGATTCATTTTAATTTTAATTAAATTTACTTAAAGCTAGTAAAATATATTTTGAATTTACATAAACATACATCTTTAAACATATATATGTATAGTTTGTACCAAAGCAGATGGCAGATAATACTGTGTATTTTGGGTTTTGAAAAAAATAGTTTTCCCTTCGAAGTTGATCGAAGAACAACTATCAGGATAAAAAAAAATTTATATTATTGCGTCAGAGACACGGAAATTCTTAACTTCTACCTTTTTTTCACACATGTTGGCCAGAACTTGAGCCGCCAACTGTTTTGGTACAACCAATTATGAGGATATTCATGACGTACGCTTAAATGACAGCGCTTAACCGTTTTTTCCAATTAAAAAAAATATATATGTATATAAAATGGATTTATCTCAAGACTATGCCTTCTTTTCAATAAAATTTACATAACAGTGTTCTCTTTGTTCATGTTATCTCATGCTTGGTCCAGTTAATGTTCGAAAATAGATTTAAAACTTAGCTTTGCTGACAGCCTGTTCTGTAGCTCTCTACCATAATGCCTTTACCATAACCTTTTCAAATTCCGAAAGTGTACTACCACAATCTTCGCTACCTACTTAAACTCACAAGCCACCATTTTTTGCATTTATTTCTTTTTGCTTCACAAAATAATGTGAAATGTGTAGGATGGAATTTTGTGATTTTGATGGGGGTGATCAATCAAGTACGGACCAAAAAAAGTTTTTCCCAATCTTAGGCTTTCTAGAAAAATGGAATCATAATTTTTTTTATTTTGAAAGTAATCCAATCAGTTTTTTCAGCAAACTTGTAGCTAATGACATGCTTTTTCGAACGGTATAACATGCTGACAATATTTTGTTGGATATAAGTTATGGCCAAAAAAAGCCAGAGGTTTTCAACTTATGGATCTCTCTCCTACATATTTAAAAATTTTAAGGTAGCAAACCCTTAGATGTGAATTGCATTTTTTTTAAGCAAGAGTTCAACATACTCAGACATTAGTAGCAACTGATTGAAAGACTCTGTTTCAATCAGTTTTACAAGTTCAGTTACACAATTTAAGGCATAGTAGAATTATTGGACATTGTGATATCTGCGTTAATTTGACGAATTTTCTGTAGACCTTTTTTCACAAAAAACCTTGCTGAAGTTTAAGAATACAATTTTTGGTACTCAAATGACGTCTAACATCATCCGTGTCATCCATTTTTAAACTAAAAAAAGGTCTTTCTACATGTATAAAAAAGGAAGGTATTTTAAAGGATGATTTTAACAGTTTTTAAAATTTCATAAAAATATTTTTTCTGCCAATTTTAAATTTAAGGCAGTATTTTTAATGCACAAAGACGAAATGGAAATTTTTTTAACGAAATTATTAACAGACTCTTCAAATATGTGTTGAAATGTTAACAAAAAAAAAAAAACAATATAAGAAAAAATTTCTACTATAAAGAGCAATTAGAATGAATGAAGTAATGAAAAAATAAAATACTTTAGGTGAAATAATAAGAAACTTTTTTGAAAAGTGCTTAAAAAGGCAAAATGTAATAAAAAGAGGTAAAAAAAGCAAAATAAAATTTAGTATTTATAAGCAGAAACACTCAAAACGTGTGATTCTTAAAACCTCGAAAAAGGCAAAGTCAACAAAATCCGGGTTCTGGTAAGAACAAATGAGACCAGGCCCTACAAAGTACTAATCTAGTCTTAAAAGTAGTAGTTTTTTCAACTATTTGATTCAAAATGTGTTTTTGAACTTTTTTGTAAACCATTTTAAAAGGCGAAATCTACTTTTTAACTTATGTCAATGTATTAAAACAGTATCTTTAGCATCTTTAAAAAAAAAAATCAAGATCGTTTTACTGCACTTTTACCTAAGTCGAGTTGGGACTTTTAAAGAATGAGGTTATTACATTTTTTGGTTTTTTTGCAACAAAATACACAAGTAGGCAAATTTTTATGGTTTTACCTTGAAAAAAAAATGTTTGAGGTCATCAAATCTAAACAGTACCCTCATATTAGGAAGTGGTTAGAAAGTGGGAATATTAAAAATACTCTCCTGAAATTTCGAAAATGAGTTAAGCTGTTATTCCTTGTCGGCACAGATATGATTTGTTTCTGGGAGGCATTTTTGATTGGCAATTGATTTTGAAATTAAATCCTTTCGAAAATCCTAATCCTGTTTGAAAAGTTCTCTATTGGCATGCGAAAAGGAAGTTTTGGTTCACTGTGAAAAATATCGCTTAGTAATAGCGTATTTTGGAGAAAATATTTTATTTTCTCTGATCTTGCATTGCAACTCTTATTTCGAATAGATAAATCCATCTATATATTATATACATACAGTTTGTTTGGGGCTCAACCACTGTGCGGTTTAAAACAAAAATTTATCAGTTTCTTTGAATTTCTGTTCATTTCTACACACTACTATATATATATATATATTACTGACATTTTTGGATTAAACAAAATATAATTAATTAAATATTTTGTCACTGTTTTTGCTTTTAAATAGTTGCTAAGATTTACTTACATTTATTTTAGTTAACAACATAACCATGTGATGCCAAAGATTACTAAAATATATTATATTGAGTTCATATTTACAGCATAACTTTTTTTTTTAAATATATACATTGCGTAACATTAAAAAAAATGTTTATTAGCTAGTATCTAACCGTGTTTTACACATAAACAGCATTTTAATAATTATTATTTTTCATATATAAGAGAGTGCTTATTTTTTGTTTAATTTTTATGATATTTTCTTGTTTTTTTTGTTAATATTTAAAGCCTTTAAAATTGCATAGTACAGTTATTGAGTTTTAAAATGTATTAAGTTTAAGCGAAAAACTAGTTATAGTTTTAGCTTAAAATTAAAAACTAATTTGCTGTTGAGCTTTTTTGTTTTGTTTTTTTTTTTTTTATGTAGGTGGTTTATGATGCATATGCAAACATTTATTGAGGCCTTAAGGAATACTTTTTTTTTCTTCTTCTTCTTCATCTTCTAGGAATGTGAGGTTTCAAGTTGCATCAGACAGTGCTTTTGCTACAACTACAGTGCTTTTGCAGCAAACTTACTTAAGAGTTTTACTTAATTAAATAAAAATTTGAATTTAAATTTAAATTAAAAACTAATGCAAACAGAAACTTGCTGCGAAAATCAATTAAATCATAAAATAAATAAATATAATTGTTGTTGTTGTTGTTTTTGTCATTTCGTTGTTGTTGTTGTTAATGTTGATTTGCTAATATAACACAACAACAACAATGCAGCAGCAGAACAGCAGCAGCAGCAAATTATACTAAATTAAACAGAGAACTACATGCTTAGATTCATGCTCTGTAGCATTTCCATCCAGAACTAGGTGGTCCAGCACAAAGTGTCGAACGTAGTACTTACCGCTCATTTGATTGCAGTTGAATAGTTGTTGTAAAATATCAGTCGGATGTGCTGTTGCAGTAACATCAGCAGGGCCTAGTGGATTGTCAGCATTTATCTCGAGCATTAAATTATTCTCCAACATGTTGCTGGCATCTCGCTCGGCATCGACATGTGGATGAAAGTTTTTGAAGGTGCGTATGGCGTTGTTCACATCTAGCAAATCATTTAATTCTTTTGAAACTTTGGCATTTAGTTCCTGCTGGCGCAACAGCTCAACAGCAGAAAAGTCTTGAACAGTATCAGCAGTCATGTTGTCATTAATGCATTTTATTTTTTGTTGCTGTTGTTGCTGGCACTTTGTTAGGGGCTGCTCTTGTGTATTCTCAATGCCATCGTGGTTTTCCAATTTCGCAGCAATAGATGCACCATTTGTATATTTGCTTTGCGACTTAATTAGCTGTGTTTGCTCTAGCAGCGTCTTAACACGACCGATGTGCTCCGCTGTAAATGCATGTTGATGTATGTTGACTTGTTTTAGATGGCATAGCTTACAGTCCCGCAATTCGAAGGCCTTGTTGCTGCTGCCCAGCGAAACTCCATCTGGCGTTTTTTCATCACAATTGCTGTCATCGGAAAGATAGCGTTGATGTCGCGACTTTTTGTCCTTGGCTCGCGCATTCTGGAACCACACCTAGAAATGTAGAGCGATACGTAGAGTTAAAATCAAACACCAGTTGAGGGATGATTGGTTGAGTAAACGTCATTAAAAGAATTAATGAAAAGAAATGAAAAGAATTAGAAGACAATTAAAAACATAAAAATAATAATTTTTTAAATGAAGTTGAATAAAATATCGCATGGAACATTTATTAAAAACAAAAACCAAGTATAAAAGCTTGTTCTACGACGGGTTGGAACTATTATAATAACGTATTATTGTAAAAACTACAAAGTCGTCACTGATAAGTATCAAATAAATTTGCTGTGCATACTTTAAGGCTACAAATTTATTCGGATGCATTTCTAAAGTTTGAGTGATACACGGTATGGAGCGTGACAAATGACTTTTGACATCAAATTGATCTTTAGATTTTTTTCAAAGTAACAAAAAGGCATTATTTGTAACTTATAAAAGTATATTTTGCTATAAATGGTATTATTTGTGGCATATAGCTTAACCTTTACCTTACTTAACGTTCATAGATAGCCAAACAAACACATCGGTTATCGAAAAATGTCTAGAGTGTTTTAAGAAATATTTTCACTGATCACTTTCTCATTTCAGAGTAAATGAGGTATATAATTAACTTTGAATTTAAAATACTCTGAATGACTCATTTTTAAGTTTACAGATCAAGTTTTTGAAAGTCGAAAATGTATTGACTTTGAACTCTTCACATGTGAAAACCCTTATTTATTATTGGAGCCTTGCATTCTGGGTTCATGATCTCAGTTATACCTAATAAGAGTTGACATTTTTGATAAAATGCTGAGAATTAATTTCTTTATGACGCTTGATAGACGTCCAAACTCGGTGCATCATAATTTTCTTATTAAAAATACTATAGACAGCAGATACTATATAAAAAATAGTGGAGCTAGCTCTATTGGACCCAGAAAAGCCGTATAAATATTTAAAAAACTTAATTTTAAGGCCAATTTCGATAAAAACATTTCCACCCAACTCATGAATGCATAAATTCGCTTTGAGCATTCCTTTTCGGATTTTAGTAATTTTTTTATATAACATGTCATAAGTTTGGTGATGGCAGTAATTTGGGCATTACCTTTATCACACGCTTCTGCAAACCGATTTCGCGTCCGATACTCAGGCAGTCATGCATGGTTGGTGTTTTGATGTCCCGAAACAGCGCTTTTAAAATACGTTTTTGTGACTGGGTCATTTGTGTGCGATAGCGTCTATTTTGATGGCCATCAGATGCGACAGCTGCTGGACTACTTGCTGATGAGAACATAATACCCATTGGTTTTGGTGATGTTGCTGGCGATGATATGGTTGAGGAGGTTGACAAAACGACTGCCGAGGATGTCAGTGATGAGCTGCATGTTGAAAATACACTTTTGGTTGGCGATGATGTTTCAGTGCGGCATGCGTTTGCATCCATGTTAACTGCGTTGTAGTGCTGCTGCAATAAATCAATGTTGCCAACATGTTGCTGCTGCTGATGTTGTTGTTGCTGTTGTTCTTGGAAATATTCAGCAAAGCTATTTTTATGACAATATTCTTCGTGATTGAAAGCAATATTAAATATATGATTGCTACATGTATTGTGATTGTTGTTGTTGTTGTTGCTGTTGTTGCTGTTGTTGTTGTTGTTGCTGTTGTTATAAGTCTTGTTATAATCGCTGTTGTCACTTGCAGCACTTGTTGTATTTTGCTGTAGCTGTGCCTTGCTTAAATCGAGCGGACTTTGCATTTGTTGTTGCTGCTGCTGTTGTTGTTCTTGTTGTTGTTGCTGTTGTTGCTGTTGTTGCTGTTGCATTTGCAGCAAATGTAACTGTTTTTGTTTCTTTTGCAGTCGTTTTTTGCTGTTGCTTTCCTTTCCGTTGCTATTGCTATTGCTGATGCTGTTACAGTTATTGTCGCTTGCAGCAACGGCAGCAATATTGATATCGCTTATTTGTTCAATGGCCAGCTTAGGACGATCGGCATGCTTCGACTGCAGATGCCACTCAAGTGCCGACTTTATTTTAAATATAGCCGTGCAATAAGGACACTTTTTATTGATTATTTGCAGATTCTGTCGGAATTGTCCTTTACGTTCGCGTGCGCGTGAATTTTGATACCAGACCTGTATTGGATTTTATGGGTTTTTTTGGTTATGTTGTTGTTTATGATAGAGCTAACAACAGTCTGCATGTCAATCAATCACTGCGATATCAACGATATACCGTAAAAATGTAAAACGAAACAAGACAACAACAAAACATTGCAAACAAAAAACACAAACATTAATATTTACTAAAACGAGAAATCATAAAAAAAAACGAAACAGAACGAAAGCAGTTATTTGACAAAGTGTAACAACACAAAAATAAGACAAACATTTGCAAAGAACTTAATACGTAAAAAAGGTATGTAAATTAAAAGAAAAAAAACAATTTATTGTTTGGCTGGCAAATCGAAGCATTCAAAAGAAAGACGGATGAACATTTGGCTTAAGATCTCTTATTCAAATATAAAATGTATCGCCCCGCTTAAGTCATATATAATATAATATACATATGCAAGCTTAACTAATACAAACTTGTCCGTCCTCTCTGTTCTATAAATACGTTTAAAAATGTCTAAATTTTTATTTTTATATAATATAAAAATGGTATAAAAAACTTCAAACCTATGACTGAGTACTGAGTACTACTTAGTCAAGTTAACAGCCCACGCAACCTTGACCTTCAAACTTTAAAGTTTGAAGACGAACATGTTTCTATAAAGCACCCAGCAGTATTTGGCACTAGAACAAAACTAGTGATTTCATTAGCCTCAACTAGATAGCCAGTGCAAGTTCTACTTCAGTTTACTTTCTTTGCATTCTGCATTGGCGAATTTCACTTGTAGATGTCTTAGGAAGGGATCAATTGCTACCTCAAAGTTGGAAAGATCGTAAGTCAATTGCTTACAAAATAATTAATGTTTTCCTTTGACTAATGGTGGTGAAAACCGGATCATGTGAAATGAAGTATATTGTTTGTTACACTTAGAGCACCTTACGTCTTCGCTTACGATTGCAAAAACAAAAGGAATGTACAGTTAAGCCGATCATGTCTTCGTGTGATCATTCCATATGTACTTTATTCCGTAAAGTAAGAAACATGCCGCGGCATGATGACATAACGGTATTTGATTAACTTTACGAAGATATAAAGAGCACAAATGAAAAGAAAAATCGACTAAAGAACAAACGTATGCTTATCGGCGGTTAAGAAACATAACTTATATAATAATAAATTGACAAAATAAAATATATAATAAAAAAAAAAATTAGATTTGCAAAAAATTGTAGCACCAAAAACTTTTCTAATTTAAGTGCTTACTATTTCCGGTGCGAAGAAGGTTTAAATGGATTATATGCACGTCGTTTATCAATACAGTACGGGTACTTTACGTTTCCATGCATACATCCTACTTATTAAATAAAGTTCATTAGAATGGAAACACGAGCAATTCCGATCGTCGTAGTACATTCCTTGCACTTTATTTTAGTACAGGAAAACGTAAGTACGTATGATGCTTTTAATACTTTACACAAGTAAGCTTACTAGAGGCGGCCATGCCTTTGTAAAAGTAATGGGGATTCGCAAGAGACGTTTGCATGCCTCGCAGACGAAAAGTAAGTATATAGCATTATATAATTATCGAATGAGCTCGTCTTCGTAGTTCATGGGTTATTTGTCTAGGTGCTGAACTCCACCTACTAGTTTCGCAACGTTTTTCAGCATTGGAGCGACCAAGTAATGCCGAGTCTGTCGAAAAAGCCATGTACCATGTGTAAAATTGTATTTCTAGCGTAGTGTCGAGTTGAAAAACTCGAAAGCAGTCGCGGGTACCACTCAAAATCTGATTGTTTTCTACTAAAGTATAAGTTGGTGCGTCCAGTGACCTTCTTTTAACCTACCCCATAGGTTCTGCCATTGTGCTTTTTTCTTCTAACAAGTTTCTTTGGAAACAAATGGATTTGCGCAGTAACTAGCGTTTCGTCCATCCACGAGCATGTCAATGTGAATTGAGCTTGCTAGAACTAGTGCTGAATTTTCAGAGACAGTTCTAATTTTTTCGAGTTTTTGGATTTAATCAAAAAATTCCCCAAGAAACCAACATTTTTTTCTCTTTCCAAATATATATAATTTTCTTTCCTAATACACATTTAAACTTATTAAGGGGGGACTTAACTTATTTTCTTAATGAAACGGTGCAAAATATTTTGGATACAATTTTGGAAAACCTTATCAGTGCTTTTCCTAAAAAATTACGCTTTTTGTTGCAGCAAAATGCACTATATCCAATGCTAAAAGCACTGACTTGATAAAGTCATGAAGACCAATTTTAGTCAGTCGGGTTAAGTGCCAGCGCTGCTAAGGCTCTTTACTTGTTTTGAGTGTTTTGGTGGTCGTGGTTATTGACATTTGTTCACTAGTGAATTGGGTCAGTCACACATTCTGTAATAAAAAATTTGACTTCAAGTTTTTATAGCGCAATCTTAGATTATTTTAAGATCGTAGTCAGAGAGCGTAGTCAAGGCCACGTCACTTTTTTGGACATAACTCTCAAAGCCATCTATAATCGTTTATGATCTTGAGTCAATACAACTTTGTTATAGTCTATCTAAAAAAAATTCTTCCACAAAAATTCCAGGGATTTTCATCAATAAAATCTATACGTTTTTGATATAAGCTTTGATATACATTTTTTTGATTTTATTTTATAATTATTTTTATTAGTACTTATTGTTTTAATAATGCTTGGTTTTCACTATGTCATATTCGATTTGACATGAAAGTAAAAATACCATATAAATAACAACTTTTCCATTTTTTTTTCTTAAAATATATCATTGTCAAACGGAAAAAACATTGACCACGTGTTGGCAGTTTTAAGTAGACTGACGACAAATGACCATTGAAAATGGCATAGTGAAAACCAGGCTTAACTCATTATAAGCTGAGATTTTTTCTGAGATAATAAGATCTAGAAGTAAAAAACTATACTAGGCACCTAGAAATCTCAAATGGATGAAAATTTATCATCACTAGCGTAAAAAACAACAATACTTTCGTTATGCGATGAAATTAAAGTCATAATAACGCAACTTTTAAATTGACTGTTGGTTAATATATATTCTAATTATGCCATAAATTGGTTTCCACCTTCCATTTGCGCCCATTTTAAGGTATGTATTAAAAGCAATACTTAAGGAATTTTCTAATTACACTGAGCTTCTACACTTCCTACAATATTCTCTTATACTAATCGTTTCAATTAACTTATCTAACAAAGTCTGTATTTTTTTTCTCATGTATTCTCTTCGCCTACATTCTAAAGAGTATTTAAAAATTTTAAACCTTAAACCATTAAACCGTTTCATTTTCAATCCATGCCGCATCTTTTAAATGCTTGATTTAGCCATTTAACAATGCAGCTTTTAACTGACTCACCTGCACAACGCGTTTCTTAAGGTTCACCTTCTTTGAAATTTCTTCCAACATTTTACGACTCGGATTCGACTCATTCTGGTAGCATTCGTAGAGAAAATTTAATTGTTCTGGCAGTATTGTAGTGCGCAAGCGTTTATTTTGCTTGTGCTCTCCTGTACTGATTATTGAAATATTGCTAGAAGTTGTCGTTGTTGTTGCTGGAGTAGCTGTTGCTGCTGCGGCTATTGTTTTCATTGCTGTGACAGAGCTGTCATCCGAAGCATCGTTGAATATTAATGTTTGTGTGTGATTTTCAATCATGGTGGCATCGAGAAAATCTTCCAAGCTATTGTAGTTTGGCTGCACAAGCGATTGTTGACAGTTGCCGTCAGTGGCGGCACCTGGAGATGCCACTGATGTAGCTGGAGACGCTTGTTGCTGCTGCTGTTGCATTGTTATCGTTGGTGATGTTGTCATTGGTATTGTTGGAGTTCTAGTTTTAATCGTCGTAGTTTTGTTCAGTTTGTGAGTGTCATTCGTTTGATTTTGATCCACCCCGCGCCCAAATTGCTGGCATTCGATTTGTGTATTAATCTTGTTGTTGTTGTCGCTGCTGTCTGCAACAGCAGTATACAGTTCATTGTCATCGTAAACGCTGCTGTTGTAGTTGTATGTATTTGGCATGTTGTCAGCATTATTAAGATGTTTCATATTCACAACTGCATCGTCAGTAACATCCGAGGCATTGGCAGCCATATCGTTATCTTCTGTGACATCATCGTCACTGTTGTTACCATGGTCCATGGCTTTGCTGTCGTTGTTGTTGGTGGCACTGCCACTGCTGTTGCTGCTGCTGCCATTGCTGGCGTTGCTGTTGTTGCAATTGTTGCTGATTACGCTGTTACAGAAGCTGTTGTTCATCATATCGCGATCGTTTTGGATCGTAGGTGTTGCTATGTGGCAATCATGTATACGTTGGGGCGAGGCTGCTAACTGAAAAAACTTCTTCGATTCGCTGAGTTGGTAGTATTGTAGAAGAAAGTCCATGTTTGGCTTGTTAGTTGCATCGTAGGTAGGGGCTTGTTGTTGTTGTTGCGACTGCTCATTTCTTATGTAGTACTGAAATAAAAAATCATAGTTGTTGCGTTTCTTCATCTCGGTCTGCTGATAGAAATTCGCCAAATAGTCTAACTCCATGTCGGGTTGCTGAGATTGCTGTTGTTGAGTTTGAAACTGCAGCTTTAGCTCCATGTTGTTCTCATTCTGCAGAAAGTACTGGTATAAAAAATCGTATTGATCACTTTTAAATTTTTTGTTGCTTTGCATCAATTCGTATTCGCCGGTGGAAGATGCTGCGCCTGAAATTTCGTCCGCGTTTGAAGACGCGTCTGAGAATTTTCGCTTCTTGATTTGGTGTTGCTCTTCCTGGGAGTGACTGAGATTCATAGAGTTTTCATGTTGCTGTTGGCGATTTGCTGCTGCTGAGGCAGCTTGTTGCAGGCTCTGCAGAATGCCACCGTATGGAGAGAAGGTGGATACTGCGCTGTCAGGCAATTTCTGTTGTTCTGTTTGCTGCTGCTGCTGCAACTGCTGCTGGCCAAACAAGTTTGGGTTCATGATGTGTATGAGTTGGTGCTCTCGAAGCTGTTCATATCGCTGAAACGTTAAGGAACATTTTTCACAGTCGTACTTTTGCTGCTGCATCTGATCAAGACTGCTACTACGCTCACGTTGTGGTGGAGTTGGAGTGGTCGAAGGACTGCAATCAGTTATACAAGGTGCTTTGCTGTACAAATGCTGTGGTGAAGTGGCAAGCAAATTCAAAGAGGGACTTGATGAAAGACCTGGAGTGGCAGCACTTGCTGCTAGTGCAGCTGCAGCTGCTACTGCGGCAACATGTTGCTGATGGTGACCTGTTAAGAGACCAGCAGCAGCTACATTATTTATGTCCATAGATGAGTTTGAGTCCTCTGAACTGAGACTCTGTGCGATTTGGGCAGCGGCTATCTGTGCTTTGGCTGATTTCTTGTTGTTCTCTTCCTTGAAGCAGTGATTCTTCTGATGGCGTACGAGCTCATAGTAGCGTTGGAACATCAAGTTGCACTTTTTACAAACGTAGTTGATATTTTGTTTCTTTTCATCTGTTTCATAGAATGAGTTGTTTGGCTGGTTCTCGTAAATTTTGCGTTGTTTTTGGCGAGCATTCTAAAAAATGATAAAATGTAAAGAAGCATTGAAATTACCGAAAAAAACATGGATTAGTAGAGTCGTAAATAACTCACCTGAAACCACACTACGATGACGCGTGGTGATAAAAGCAGCAGTTTGCTAAGATATTCCAAATCGCTATCCTTTGGATATGAGTTATTCTCGAAGAACTCTTGCAATACCTTGATCTGATAGTCAGTGAAACGCGTACGATTGGCACGCTTACCGCTTGAGGTTGACGATGAATTGGACGAGTTAGAGTTTGTTTCGAACTGCGAAGATGGTGAGTTTTTCTCAAATACTTTGCTCATTTGAAACTTTTTTGGTGGTCCCATATTATTCATGTTTGACATATTATTGAGTGGTAGAATGTCAAGTTGCTGGCCCAAAAGATCGCTCATGCTTGAGTATGGATTAGTGGCCGAAGAGCTGTTCGGTGTTTGTGGACGTGAGAGAATATCTGAGCTACCACTTTCGGATTTCGTTTCGTAGCTATTGTAATAGGAATGATGTTGTTGTTGCTGTTGTTGTTGATGGTGATGAACTGAAGCAGCAGCTGCTGCTGCAGCTACAGCGGCTGCCTGCATAACGCTGTGTTCATTTAGCTCATTTGATTCGCTAGCTGCAGCTGCAGCGGCTATGACAGCTAACTGTTGATGTTGCTGCAGCAGCGCTGCAGAGGTGGGCGTCAACAGCTGTTGTTGATTAAGCTGATGTTGTTCACAGTCAGCATTAGCGGGTTCATCTCTTGGCTCAGACTTAATCTGCACATCTAAAGGGCCCGATCCGCTGGCAGCACTTGAGTCACGCGAACTTGGACGATCGATATTTTGGCGCTGATTTTCGTTTTGATGTTGTGAAAAGTTCAAATTTGCTTGGTTTGAGATAAAGTCACCAGCGTTGCTAGACTGTGCTGATTCCGGACGCGTTTGCTGGTGATAAGCTGTTGTCACTTGTTGTTGATGCATGCTACTTCCTCTACTCGGAGTTGTTGTTGGTGCCGTTGTTGCTGTTGGTGCATTATTGCTGCTTAGAGCAGCTGCAAAGTTGGCTTCACCAACCGGTGTCACCTTAGTTTGACCTGTGCGTTCATATTCCTCCAAATTTAAAGTGGTGGATGGTGGATTGTTAAAGTTGTAGGGCGAGTCTTTATTGCGCTGGCGCTCTTTGAACAAAGTGTTTCGAAACCAGTGCTTGACAACCTATTGAAGAGGAGCACTCTTAGCTGGTGACCTAGAATATGCAAATGAAACTTTCTCACATACCTTCATTGGAAGATTAGCCTTCTTTGACATTTCCATAATGCTTTCCTCACTGGGCGAGTTGTTTATGTCGAAATGGGCGCGCAGGATCTTCAACTGATCGTCGGTGATACGCGTGCGTGCTCGTTTTTGGTTATTGGATATCTGTAAAACAAGAGTTAAGAACTATCTTTGAGGAAAACAATCCTATGTACGTACCTGCGTTGAGGCTGCAGTTGCTGAAGTTGA
This sequence comes from Tetanocera ferruginea, assembly GCA_958299015.1. Taxonomy (NCBI): domain Eukaryota; kingdom Metazoa; phylum Arthropoda; class Insecta; order Diptera; family Sciomyzidae; genus Tetanocera; species Tetanocera ferruginea. The sequence goes on along the minus strand of OY282645.1, from coordinate 8,860,224 downwards.
CGAGTTTTGTTGCTGCAAATGCTGGGCGCTTTCATTCGATGTGGTCGTTGATGAACTTATTGCTGCAGCTGATGCTGAAACAGCTGCGTTGCTGTTTGTTGCCGCGCTTAAAACGTTCGTGCTAGCTGTTGTGGTGCCGCTTTGAGTATTCGGAGCAGAGCTACCAGCAGTTCCCCCAGTTGTACCACCACCAAAGATGAGAGGTGGCGCAAGATTCATAAAGTTTAGTGACATCAAGTGATGAAACTGCATGAGGTTCAGCATATCGACTGGGTTCATGGAAAGGCCGGACGCAGCTGCAGCTACTGCCATTTGCGGCAAATGCTGCTGCATTTGCTGCAAGCTATGAAGGTTCTGTAGCGATTGCAGATTTTGCGGAGATAGACTTGGGAAATGGGATGAAGCTTGCTGCATATTCTGTTCCATAATTTTGTGGGCTAAAGAAGCTGGCTCCATTTGCAGTTGTTGCAAGACATCAGGCGACAAGCATGTTTCAGCATCAGCCTGCTGTTGCTGTTGCAGCTGCTGTTGTTGTTGTTGTTGTTGCTTAAGCAGTGCGGCAATAGCAGCAACATGTTGCTGTTGATGTTCTGTGCCTGTTGGTACAGGCGAGGTATTCGAATGCAAGGGCGAGGCATGCGTGTCTTTTGGCTCCTGTGATTCAATAAGTGATTGTGATGAGTGCGTTGGGGAACGCTCCACATGAATGTTGTGAGCTGTTGTTGGGAAAGATTTTAAATTAATTGGGCGATTGGATGAGTTTGAGGTATTGTCTGCAGCAGCAGCAGCAGAAGTTAGTTCAGTGCTAGAATGGCAGGAGGTATTAGTAGTGAACAAAGTTTGAGTTCCTGTTGGTGTTGGTACTTGGCTTTGTTGTTCTTTAAGCAGTTTGTTTACACGTGTCTGATGCAACACGCTACGCATATGTATATCTAATGTGCTGCCCTGAGCATAGGAAACCCTGCATACATTGCATTTGTATGGTTTTCGCTTGTCGCGGCTGCAACTGGTTGTCTGTCTGTCAGTCTGAGCTTGATGAGCGTTAAGCGGCACTCTTTGCTGCAGCTTATTCACGTCATGTCTAGAAGACATGCGAGGGAAGTAATCCAGCTGCGTTTTCTCGCTGCGCTTGTCGCATTCGAATGTTCGATTCGCGGCTACATTATTGTCAGCGGCTACAATGCTACTCCAAGCAGCATCTGCATCTGCATAAGCGCTGCTAAATTGTTCACTACCATCTTCATCGTCAACTACAACAACAGACATGGCTGATGCTGCTGCTGCTGCAACAATACCATCTACAATATTTTTTTTAAAAACGTCATGGACGTTGTTATGCATACCTGTTTGTGTATCAAGAGTGTGTGTGGCAGAGTCCTTTGCCACCGCTCCGGCATCAGTTTTGTCGCTTGCTAGATCCGTTGGTCGCAGTGTGACTATTCCGCTGCAGCTTGGCGAGATTTTGGGACTCACACAAGATGTTGACTGCTGTTGTGACTGTGTCACTCCGCTGTTTGGATGCACCTGATCCATATGCTTCTGCAAGGATTGAGTGCTGCGGAAGTTCCGCTGACACATGCCACATTTCGTAGCATCGCGCATGGTGTGGTAAAGTGCATGTGCTGAGAGTTTCTCCTGCGTTTTGAAGGCCAACGAACACTGTTTGCAACGGTACTTGTAAACATGCCGTTCCGAGATGACAAGATTCATGTGTGTGTCCTTGAAGTGTGCAAGCATTGCGGCTGCTGTACCGAACGTCATAGTGCACTGTTTCATAGCAAGACATTGGTATTCGCCGTTATGCATGGCATAGTGCTGTGTTTCTTGTGCATGCATCAGCAGCTGTTGCTCCAACTTGAATGAGAGACCACACTGATGACACTGCAAATTTGCGTCGACAGTGGTTGGGGGTATATTTGAGCGAAGATCTGTGCTGTGGCAAGTTGTTGGCAAGGTTCTGGTATTATCATTATCCGCTTCACTGTTGTTGTTACAAGTTGGTGCCGTTGTTGGCATATTATGCCAACTGCTCTGGTCAACAAGCTGCAGCAGACGTGCCAAGCCATCCTGACTTACGCTGTGCACACCCATCAAGTGCATCTCCAAAATATGCTTCTCTGTAAAACTGTCCTGGCAGAGTGGACACTGTGAGCTGTTGGTCATAAGCGGTGTGGGATTTGAAGCGGTAAATGGCTCTTTATCAGACTCCATATGTGACGTTTCACTATTGTGTACGTTGGAAGCAGAATGTTCTTCGTCCTCATCAACATCGGGTAGCTCAGTGAGACGTTCTTTCTTTATGGCTACCGGACAGTCATCGTTGTTTGGAGGAACACTTCTTGGTGCAGGTGACTTGCTTCCTCGTGTTGCCGAAGCAGCTGCGGCAGCTGTAGCTGCAGCAACTGCCGTTTGAAATGCCTGTATGGCTGCGGCATTTGTAGGAATGCTTATAAAGTCCAACTCAGAACTAGGATGTAGCAGCTCGTTATGTTGTTCGATTTCTTGTTTTAGCTGCGAGAAGAAGTCGCAATGGTTGCACTTAAAGATTACGGCAGGTAAACCACTGTTATTGGCGGCTGATGCAGACATATCGAGTACGTTTGACGCATACTTGCTGTCCGTGGATGCTTGGCCGAAAAATTGGTGGTCCAAGCTGCTTGCAGGACGTTCCGTAGTAATACTATCAACGTGCGACATGCTGTATGCGTTGGAAGTGTCATTTGTGGCGGACATATGATCAGGACTGGAACGTTCAGATTTAATGCAATCAACTGTAAATTGAAAATTAAAAAATTTTACTAAAATTTACTGAACAAACTGTTGTGCGTCATAAGTAAGATTGAACTTATATGTTGTTATTTTGGGTCAATTTTGTTGTTTATATTTAATAATGTAAGGAGGTTTTTGACCAGTGCTTTTTTATTGCAATTTTTATATTAAAAACAAAAATTCAATATTTTCCCGACGTTTCGTCAATAATTTGTTGACATCTTCAGGGGATTATTTAATTCAATCTAATAACACAATAAAATTATTATTTCACAAACAATTCACAATAAAAACACCTACTTAATATTTTAAATCACATTCTAACTTAAACTTTTAAACTTAGTACTATGACTAATGTCCGTCCAATGCTGCATGAACTTAATTTGATCTGCTTTACACTATTGCTGGCCATGTACAGATTTGATGTAATGTACTCTATTAATCAAGGGCGAGTTAATAATATATATTATATTGAGCCCCGGGTACACGACAAAGAGGGGTGAAAAATTTGGCAAAATAACTTTTTACCACACAATTTTACATTTTTTAATAGTAAGAATACAATTTAATTTTATATAAATACATTTTATTTATAGTGTATATTTTGATAAATGGCGTTTTATGTAAATTTCTGGTAAATGGCGTTCTGACGTTTTGTGTTTTTGTTTCTGATTTTATTTTGAAGATGCCTTTATTTAACCCTACTTTCCTGTTTCAAACGAGTCCTTAGTTCTCTGTTAGGGTCAAATTTGTTACAGTTAAAAAAACTAAACTCAAAACTCAAATTAAAAATCTCAAAAAACTCAAATTAAAAATCTTTATTATTAGGATTCATTTGTGCATTCTGAACACAAATTAAAATTTTGAAAATGATCCTGGCATAACAATTTGCGACAGGAGTAACAGAAGCTAGCATACTTATTTGCGTTCATGCCGAATGGACATATTTAGCATTGAGCTCGTTTCTTCGATTGTGGTTGATCGCTTTCGTTGAAATGACGTTTGTGGCTGGTAGAAGGCATTTTATTTTTCAAAATAATTACTCTTCAATACATAGGCTTTTATATTCAGTACATACAAGGTCTGTTTCCGTACTCACTTCAAGTAACTTGAAGTTACTCGAAAGCGTTTCCGTACACATTTTTCCAGCTCGAGAGAGAAGAAGAACAAGCAAAATGTCACTTTTTGTGGCTCTCTATTACTCGAACTTTACTTGAAAAATTTCTTCGAGCACGAATCTCGAGCTTCAAACAGCTGATTGTCAAAGTGATAAAATTTAATTGTTGCATTGTATTGCGAACAAAATGTATGCAATTGGTTAGAAAATTAATAAAAATAGTTAAAATTACCAAATCAAAGCTTACGAAAATGTTTTAAATACAGAAACACAGCAATTAAATTTTATTGTTTTCAAAAAACAGGTGTTATGCTTGAAACTTACTTGAAAGCGTTTCCGTACTTTTTGACAAATTTTCTCATTTTGACAAATAATCAAACTACTCTCTATTACCCGAACTTTACTCGAACTTTACTTGAAGTGCGTACGGAAACAGACCTACAGTCGGTGCCAATTGTTCGGCAAATACAACAGATGACGGGTAGTATCATTTTTGATACAAAATTAGGATTTTTTAATTTTTTTTGTTGGTTTCGTGAGAGATAACTTGAAAAAAAATATTCAATTTTATTTTCGTGTTTATTTGCCACAAACCTAGAATACGAAATCTTATTTTTGAAATTCGTTGGCCCTTGCAAAGAAAAACCGGAAAAAGCCAAAAAAAATAGTAACAAAAATGTTACTATATGGAAGTAGGGTTAAAATAATTATTATTTTGTTTAAGAGAATTTACACAGTTCCCTAAAAATTATTCTGATTATCAAAATAAAATTTTGTTGTTAGTCATCGAATGTGAAGAAACAACAGTTCAGCAGAAATTTCCAGCTCTTTCTCGGCCATTCATGGCTCTTAAGCTTGTCTAGCCAAGGCAAAAATGCTTTGGGAAGTATGAAGATAATGAATATGAAACAAATTTCTGCCCACATGGTATCACTTTGATATTTACGGTCGAGCATAGGGTAGTCAAATTTTTCAGACCTCAGTCTTAACTACCAAAGTCGAAGCGGAGAAGAACATAGATTACGACAAAGAAGTTGATAAAAATTATAAAAAAAAAAAATATATGTATAAAAAAATAGTGGGATCCAAATTAATTTGCATTAAAAACAAAAATTAAAATTTTACGCCATCTATTGGGTAAAAGCATAAAACGAAATATGATCTAACTCTTTTATTTCATCTAACAGGATCACAGACAAATTTCGTTAAGTTTGACAGAGTTGAAAAGAGGTTGTGAATGTAGCACATACAAGAACCTTCAGTACACAAACAAGAATACTCAGTTCTAAGTAGTACATACAAGAACCCAATGAAGAAGTCGGCGAATCAGTTCGTATAGCACAAAAATAATACAAGCAAAAACAAAGAAACAAAAACAAAGAAAGCAGCAGGCATAGCATAAGCAGCTGATGATTAATTATCTTAAATAAACATATGCATTTTGCTATTTTGTAACTTTAATATTATAGTGACAAAATCGAAAATTAGATATTCATTTAGCGCAGGTTATATCAGATATTTAAGTATATATATTATATTTGATATTGTTTAAGACTAAGATATATAAAATGCTAAAAAAAAATTTTAAAAATGCGATCTTGTTATCTTCGATGCTCGTACCAGAGCATCTTTTCATGAGAGGTTAGAGCTTTAACCACTCGGCTATTTTAGAGCAGCGTTGCGCATGCGCTAACTGCGTACTTAAGTAAACAACAGAGTTTGTTATTGAATCTTTATGCAATTTGTCATAGGTGTGAGCAGAGCAGCATCAGCTTTTTTTAATGGATAAAACCTGTGTGGCAGACAAGGATGCCAGAATGCTTGAAAGACATGGTGTTTGTGATATACTAGCTCCGGAGCAAAACGCGTTCAATATTAATTACATTTTGTTTGCTTGTTTATCATTCGAGCTGCAAAATCTGCATTCATAATCAGAATTCAATCAATTAAATTTAAAAAAAAAATTGATTTACTATTCATTTCGATTATTAATTTTTCTTTATTCAGAATAGTGCATACATTTTGGTCAGGCCTTATAATGCCGTGGCTTTCGGAAAGTCCGGGATCCCTGGTTTTCGGGATCAAGGGCATGGAAGCCTTAGTGATAAGTGAATAGTTATAATCGCCTAACTCCGATCTCAATGTTTTGAGAAATTTTGTTTTCAAGTTTTTAATCGCCTTATAAGTTCTATGAAGAGTTTTAAATCGCCTTAGGCGGTTATCCCTTATGACCACAGATATCATTAAATTGTGATTAATATATTCATTTTCGAAAAGAATAAATATATTTTCTTCTATCAGTTCTAGTTTTACCCTTTTCAGCCAAAATGACGTACAATTCATCATTGGCCTATTCCATATGGTACTTTTAAATTATAATTTTTTGATGATTTCCAGATTGTGGAACTTCAAAACGACAATTCTAAAATGGCAGATTCAAAATTTAAATTTTATCGATTTGGGACTGATCAGATTTAAAAAATTCTTAATGACGTATACAATACGTCGGACGCAATATGTAAATTTCAAATTCTATTTTACGATTATTTGATTTTAAAAATTCGTAATGTTTTTTACTTTGATCCTTCATTTTCAAAAAATTACATTAAAAAGCGTCAATCTGCTGTCAGATTCGGAAAGATAATAAAAAAAGTACTGAAAGACATGATGTTTGTGCAGGATTGAATAGTTTTTACCCAAAAATCAAAGTGGTTGAAAAATTTAAAATCTTTATAATATTTTAGGCCAAGATATTTCCACAATTCTGGGTCAGCAATGCGACGGGTACCAGCTAGTGTAAATATAAAATGATTACAAATTATACATTGAAACCAGGGACCGTACCGGTTATGGTTTTTATCGAAAAAGTCACAAATTAACTGTTATCTTTTAACTTTTATTTTTTCCGACAAAAATAAAAGTTATTTTGTGCCTTATATTTTTTCGGGCAAATATAACAGTTTCTTTTGACTTTTATTTTATCGGTCAAAAATAACAGTTATTTTTTTGCCTTTTATTTTTTCGTTCAAAAATATCAGGCAATTTGTATTTTTTCAAAGGCTGTTTTACCGACTTAAACACTATTGAGGTCATTTTTTTCGTCTCATCGGTGCGCACATTTTACACATGGTATCAATAATTTTTTAACCGGTCAAGCGGTCTTTAAAAAAACACAAATTGCCTGATATTTTTGACCGAAAAATAAAAGTCACAAAATAACTGTTATTTTTGACCGATTAAATAAAAGTCAAAAGTAACCGTTATTTTTGCCGGAAAAAATAAAAGGCAAAAAATAACAGCTTAATTTGAACTTTTATGGAATCGGTCGAAAATTTAAAAGGCACTTAATATTCGTAAAGCTGAGGCCATTTTTATCATAACGGTATATTTGAAAAAGTCCTTCGACAATTTTTTCATTATGTCTTTTTCATTTGAAAATTGTAAAATAACAGTTATTTTCGGTCCCTGATTGAAACAGGTCACGTAACTAAAGTACCCAAAATTTCTGCATTACAACAACAAGCAATATAGTAGATATTTGTAGAACCACGCTGAAACTTCACAGAGTATGAAATGCAATTAAATAATAATACGGAATGGAATGTAATGAAAACCAATTGATTTCTGATTGAGCCATCTTCATTCAGCAACGACAGAAGGCGAACAACAAACATATGCATGCCGCATGCCACTAGTTCATCCGATCCGTGATTTAAGTTTCTGTAACTTAAACAACATCATTTTCAGAAAAAGCGCTTTTGTTTTTTTTTTTTAACTTGCACTTCAGCTGCACACCTGGTACAGTTCTCACTTTTATGCTGAACGAACAGACAACAAACAAGAACGATGCAACATTTGCATTGTTTGTAGTTATTGATTCTCTGAATTTGATTAAGTACGTGAAAAAAAGCGAATCAAAAACAAAAGCCTGCATAAAAAAAAAAAATAAACAAAAAAAGACAGCGCTTGGCCAGGTCAGGGTTTCATTATAGTATTTAAATCGTTTGATTTATATTCGATAAGCGCTAAAAGCTAAAACAGTCATTCGCATTGCATTGGAGAGAATAAATTAAGTGAGAATAACTCCTTTCTTGCATCTTACATTACAGAGTTATGTGATTTTGGCTAAAGCGTAGCTAAATTTTCATTTTGTCATAACTAGGAATGGATCGCAAAATTTCTTAAATTCCGAAAATCTTGGGATTAGTAATTGTGAATACCGGGATTAATTCACAATTTTTTCCGCATAGAGTGACGTTGAGATCGAAGATAATGATGGAATCAGGATTTTTTGAAGCTGTGAGCTTGTTGTACTTTCCATACATGTAACAAATTATTACTAATTTATCGAAAATGAGATGAATATGTTTATACTAGTTCGTTCCAAGTTCGAAAAGACATGAAATATTTTTTTTTTTAAAGCTGAATTAGAACTAAAATTTAGCTAAATTATACTAAAATCTTATAGTTTTCTACAAATGTTTAAACTAGGGATGTAACGAAGCTTCGACTTCGGTTTCGATTAGCCGGAACTTCCGATTGATTTTGCACCTCCGACTTACTCTACTCGTAAAAATGCGATTTTGAAGAGTATTTTCTTAATAGTTTCAAATCGGCTTTTTTAAAATCATTAAATATTCCCAAAACGATTTTTGATATATGTAAAATTGAAGTCTACATAATTTTTCAAATTCATTCGTTCCCCACGTACAAAAGAACACACCTTTTTTAAAATAAAATGCTCTAGGATATTTGGTTATTTAATGAACTTTATTAAAAAAAAACAGCACAAGAAATAAGTTTTTCTTTAAAGCAGTCCTGAAGGCGCATGAGAAATTATCGCGATTCGTATTCGTTGTCATTGTGAGACGATAACAAAATGAATACGAATAAATATCGCTTGTAATACTACTTCTCAATAGTATAGTGGTATAGAGCGATCAAAATGCAAGAATAACTATGTCCGCCACTCTTTAAGATTTAGGTCGGGATATCTCCAAAGTGAATTTGTCAAAAGCACTGTTAGAGAAACGCCGTAAATCACATCGCCCTGTTATTGTAAATGAGATTTAAAATGCTTTTGCAACGGTTGATTCCTTTCTGACGGTACACTACGACGAAAAACTATATGAAAGATACAACTCACGGAGTCGATAGACGCTAGAGCACATAAACAGAATAGCTGTGGTTGTATCACAAGAAAATGGATACAAACATATTGAAATTCCGCAAATAGTCAAAGGTAAAGAACTTGCTGTAGTGAAAGCTGTATATAGCTCACTGGAAAAATGGAATAAATACCGAAAGAAGGAGCACTATGTTTCTATACAACAAGTTCAAATAGTGAATGGAGTAAAGGAAGTGATTTACATCTAGAGAAGATGCTGAAGAGGTTACTTATATTTTTTGACTGTCGCCATCACATTGCCGAGTAGTTGCTAAAAAACATTCGAATTGACTGTAGAACCTGATTCAGCTGCACCAGTATTAACCATTTTTGAAGATTCCAAAAGGCATGGCCCGAAATCAAAATCGACCTGGAAAAAATTCAAGCAAACAGCACAATAAATAATTCCAGCATTGCTAAATATTTGTACTTCCCCATGTTCGCAATGATCTGATTTAATTCGTGAACAAACAATTAATTTGCTGATTGCCGATTTTGCCCACATGGTGCTTCTATTCTTAGGAGAGAAACCATTCAATTCAAAAGTTAAGTTCCAGAAGATCAAAGTACCGTGTGCTTTTCACGTGTATGATAACAGTGTTGCCATCATCGGAAATGTCATAAATGCATGGTGTTCAACTAACGGACGTGTTCAACTTACGGACCTGTCCTCGTAATAGGATAGTATTTACTATTTTCAATAGTAATTTTGAAGATTGTTTGTGGAAAACGGAAAACATGGCAAAATGGGTAGGTAAATGAACATTTCTTATTTCTCAGTACAATTTCAAAGAATTATGAAACAAAAAATAATTCAAGTCTAGTCAACAAGAACAAAAAAAAAATCCTTCCAAAAACTCTGAGCTGCAAAAGGAAAATATTTTTCCATCGGATGCACCATATCTTGTGAAAACTTGGTGCTTTCAGTTATATTTTTTTAATTATTATTGATTTTTTTACGAATTTTTTAAATGTATTCATTTGTACCGTACAGTTTTTCAAAGTCCCGTTTTTTTCGTACAAATTTTGCATTTGTACCATATCGCTGGAAAAAACATTTTTCGTTGGCAACACTATCAAAGGGTCAAGTTGTTTTGGCAAAAAAGGGTTGAAGGAAAAGTATCATAGATCTGGTAACGATGATAAAGAATGCTGAAATTGTGCTTTTGCTGGATAATCTGATGGATAACATATTTAAACCTAATTTTGAAATTGACGGCCAGTCGTTATTTTCTTAGATGGTCATTCTTCTTATCGGTCGCTAGCTTTAAGTGAATTCTGTAGGAATATTGGAATTATTTTCATAGCATTAGTTCAAAAATCTATGCATTTGATTGAATCAATGGTTGATGCCGTCTTTCACTACCTTAAAGCTTCTTGAAAAAGATCTGTGTAAAATTGGCGAATTGATAATAATACAGAGCGTATTAAACAAAGCAAATTTGCGCCCTTAAGCAATGCATTCAGTCTAGTCTTAATAACGATATTATCAAGAACAGATAAAAAAGCAAACTATCTGTTATAAAAAAAAATTATGTTTAAGTAAACTATGAAAAAGAGAATCCAGATTTCCCGGATAAGTCACTAATATTTTGAATAGTCCTCGTCGCTATGTGGTCAATATCATAACACCGAGTCGTGCAAATTGGTGTTGGCTAGTAAATAACCAACGTTTTTTAAAAAGGAGACTATGTTTTAGTACACTATGAAGAAGAGAAGATTTTCAAGATAAGTCACTAATATGTTGAAAAGTCCTCGGCGCTATGAGGTCAAAACCATGACACCGAGTTGTGCAAATTGGTTTTGGCCAGAAAAGAACCATAGTTTTTTAAACTAAGAACAAATCATGGCATTTTTCCGTACATGACCACTACCAAAAATTATTATTTTTGTAATTCTACTTCATTTTATAAGAAATATCTTAACATTTTTCTCATGTCCATTTAATTCAGTAAATGTTGTTGTAACTGTCACATTATCATTTATATCTTACTAGCTGATACCCGGCGCGTTGCTGCCATCCTTGTCCAATATCTACCCAGTTTGCCAATAGGTCATCAGCAAATATACTGTGACCATTATTTCCAAAGCTTTTAAAAATTAAAATTGTCTTTTATGGGCGCTGCCAAACCCCTTGTTCAATACGGTGCCTTGCGAGTATGAGAATCGCATAGAAGGCCCTTGATAAAAATAAAACATTTTGAAATTTTGATTTTTTTACACTTTTTTCGATTTTATTTTTCTTTTTTTTTTTAAAACCCGAACTGAAAAAATACCTTTCCAACAAAGTATAAATCATCAAAATCGGTTCGGCCGATCTCGAGTTATGGGATTACATCGCATTCGGACACTTTCTTTTATATATATAGATTTTATTTTTGATTACTAAAATTGGTAATCTAAAAGTGTCTTGTCTTTTCAAAACCAACTTTTACCCTTACTTATATTTTTTTTATTAAAGAAAATGTTTGTCGTAATTCTCCAAAAAAGATCGTATGTCAATATTTCAGTTAATCTCTTTTAAAATTTCTTTAAGCAAAAAGTTTCCAAAAAGTTATTACAACTAAATTATTGTTTAATTTTACTTTGAAATTGATTATCCGTATTGTCCCTTGATCTTATTTGATTTGTATAATCGGGATTCTACTGTCTATAATAAAAGTCCTGCTTTCCCTTCTGCAGTAGTCTCGTTCCTATTCGTAGTTTATAAAAGGAAATTCCCAATGCTTAGCAACTAAAAAACAACAGCATTATTTTTCCACTCAAAGCGCATGCAAACCGTTTAAATTTTAATAATTTTAATAACTGCAACAAAAAATTAAAAACAAAAACCTCGAACATTAATGCCCGCAAGCGGCTATGCTATCTCTGTCAGCAAGCGAAAAAAAAAAAACAACAACATAAAATGCAACATAGCAAACTAAGGATGAGCGCCTAACAGCCAGGTAAACATGGCCAAGCAACACTGACCGCCGTATGACACGAACGAATGAACAAACGCACGATCGAACGAACGAATCATCAACACCCGCCGCCTGGTCAGTCGCGTAGCCGCAGTGCAGTAATTGTACGTGAAAAATAGTATTAGTCCGAAACACATGATCTCGCTAGCCAGACAACGCGACGCAGTTCGAAAACAAATTACTTTTATTCGAATATGAACACTAATAGATGACTCGAGCGGAGCTGCATAGCCCTTTTGGCTAATCACTGATATCTGTTCACAAAAAACAAAAAAAAAAAATCTGAAATCCCATTACCAAACGATTCAAAGCAATTTCCATACTGCAGATTGCATCAAATTAAAAGAACTCTTACTTTGTATCAAAAAGAACTAAATAAAAGAAAAATCTTTTAAGAGAGGAAGAAGAAGAACAGTGAAAAAACGCACAACAACAAAACTGTCCAACACAAGCAAGGAAGGAAGAATTACAAAACGACGAAGCGTTGGCCAAATTTACGCATATGCCAGCCAATTATAATCATAAACCACCAGAAAACAGAGAACTCCGTTCGTTCTGTTCGTCTTCAGTGTTGTGCAAACAGATTGCTTGAATATCAGTTTATAGAAGAAACTGAAATGTCTCTGTAGTGTTGGGCTATGAGATGGACTCAACATATGAGCTCAGCTTATTAAAAGCTTCGAGGCTAGATTAGGCTGATGATACTGCGTATGAGAGAGAGAGAGAGAGAGAGTAACGATATTTGGGAAGCTTGAGGTTTTGAGTTGTATAGTTTTTGACGACTGAGTTGGCTGGCGAGCATTAGAATCGAAGTAGTTGCAAGTAAATACTATATAAATCATGTTCAATGGGCCGGGTAGGTATTTATAGAACAAAAAGTTTCAAGAGTCAAAATTATCTAAAAAAATCGTTGGAAAGCATGTAAAGTTTATTATCACCAGACTGACGGGACAAACAATCAATGTCACGGTTTATACTCGTCCAGAGTTGACACTCACTTTTTTGATATTCGATTTTAAACTTGACGCTTCAATTTACACACGTCAAGAATCGACGGTCAATTTATGTGCTGTTACGCCGAAAAATAACGGGAACACGAAAGAACGCAAAACGTATTGCCCAAGAATTGACGGTACGGTCAATTTTTTTTCTTTCCCTCTTGTTACGACTCCCGCACCACCGAACACAAGACTTGACACTGCCAATGTTTGACAAGTATAAACCGGGACAATGCAACATATTTGAAATCATAACACTGTTAACAACGGGTTCTGGTAGAGAGGACAAAAAAATACACTTATACCGGCGTTTTGAAAGTTTACGTCTGAGTTTTATTTTAGGTGGGTGGTTCAAGTTTTCCCCTTTTTGCAAGTTCTTCTGATGAATCGTATGAGGAAACCATGTCACGCTTACATTTTAACTATAAGATGTGTTTGGAAGATTTATGTAAAAAACTACGGGGGACATTTTTGTAAAACATTTTAACCCTATAGGTCTCCAGTGTAAGGAAATTGTGTGTCTCTTTTCCACAAAGAGACAAAAAATACCCATAAACAAGCTATAGAGGGTTAGAATGTGCCTCAAATTAAAAATCGTGGACAAGACAAGACTAAATTTTTCAACATCAGCCTAATATGTGCACACGCTCCGACAGAAGAAAAAGATAACCAAACCAAAGGAAGCTTTTACGAGCGCTTTGAAGATCTTCCCGCGACATGACCCAGAAATTATGATTGGAGTTGCAACGCCAAGGTATCAGAATGAGATTGATTGAGTTCGCCGCAGCACGATACATGATCGTTAGTAGCCCTAGATTCAAGAATCTCAATATTCATAAGGTCACCTGGTTGTCCCCTGATCAAAGACACGCAGCCAAATTGATCAGGTTTTGATTGACGGAAGGCATTCTTCCAGTGTACTAGACGTACGCACGATCTGCGGTGCAAACATAGATTCGGATCATTATCTTGTCGCAGCCAAGGTTTTCACACGTCTGTGCGCAGCTAAGAATGTTCGTACTCCTACACAGAGAAAGCTAGACGTCGACAAGCTGCAGTCAAAACGGTCATCCGAAGCCTTTGCTACTCGACTCTCTCTACTGCTTCAAGAAAGCTTTCCTTCGACCAACGATATATGCGCGTAGTAGACGCTCATATCTCACTCTATGCGTACGACTGCCGAAAAAGTGATAGGCTATTACCACCCTCGCCGAAACTAGTGGCACGGCCAAGAGTGTCGCGATGCCACTGCAGAGAAGGACGCTGTCTACAAAGTCGGTTGCAACGCGTTCTGCTAAAGAGCGATACCGAGAGAAAAGCAGGGAAGAAGGACGCCTGTTTAGGCGAAAAAAACTAGAGGAGATGCATGGCGATAGGAATGAGACTCAAAAATTGTTCAGAAAGATAAAATGCCTGGCCGAAGTTTTTAGGACAGGAGCCTCGTATCCAGAGTACCCTGATGGTATGAAGAGAACACTTCTCTAGTCTTTTTAATGGCGACGCTGGCAATAATATCGCCAATAGAGATAATATCCCGGAAACCCCAATTTTGGAAGACAGCGTTGAAGTTCCGCTGCCCGACTGTAACGAGACCTTAACAGCTATAGCTCGGCCGTTGGCTTACCAGCTGAGCGGCTTACGAACGGAGGCAAAGCTCAGTTTAAATGCATTCACAAGGTTCTATGCAGAATATGGTTGGAAGAATGGGACCCCGGTTATCGAGTGGTTAACGTGCTTGACTGCCAACCCAGAGCTTCCAGGTTCGAATCCCAGTCTAGCCATGGTCCTACGATTTTACTTTTCTTTAGTTCTTTTCTCATTTCTTATCAACTGAAATTAAAAATTTATCAATATCAATAACGTCTTGTTGGAAGTTGTTGTTGGTGGTAGAGTTGTTTGTGGAATGAGATTGCTTAATAACTCGAATTGACTGAGGTAAAAGCATAACACTTGCCTCAGATTCAAAAAGCGCATGTTGATACAGCACTTCGCCACACATAGAACATTCTAAACCTGATTTCACTTTCTCTGCGACTTATCTATTAGTCCATTTCCGAACCAAAGCAGACTTGACTGAATAGGTTTGACACTTGAAATTCTTGGTTCAAAGCAAAACAAAAAAGGTACAGGAAAGTCCACCATCGACCAGATATTTAAGCTACGACAAATCTTGGAAAATACCCTAGAGAAACAAATCGACACACACCATCTTTTTGTCGATAACAAAGCCACCTTTGACAGTCCAATAAGGAGTCACCTATCTGAATTTGGTATTCCTGCGAAGCTAATACGTCTTTGTAGGATGACACTGAACAACACCAGCAGCGCAGTGAAAATCAGGAAGTACCTCTCCCTTCCGTTCGATACCAAGCGAGTTTTCAGATAAGGTTTCGTAACCGTGCGACTTTTTTAATTTAGTAATGAAGAAGATCGCAGTGGCACAATATTCTATAAGAGTGTTTTGCTGCTGGTGTTTGCTGATGATATTGACATCATTGGCCATAATACGCGTGAAGTCAGTGCAGCATTTCCCAGGCTAGAAAAAAGTCGAGTCGAATGGGTCTTCCAGTGAACGCAGTTCAAATTAAGATATCTTGTGTCAACAAACAAACAGTCCAAGCGTCTTGGAAACTACGTCACTATTGACAACACCTCTTAAGAGGTTGTGAAGGACTGCGTTTATATGGCATCCAGCATTAACTTTTCCAATTATATCAGTATTGAGATTAAACGAAGGATAACTATCGCCAACAGGTAGTACTTCGGTACCCAGCCATGGCCAACGTAGACGAGGAAGACCGCATCTCCGTTGGAAAGACCAGGCATTGGATAACCTAATAATGCTTGAAATTTCTAACTGGTGCCAGCAAGCGCGCGACAAAAGATTCTGGCGGAAAATGCTTAGGCTGCGTGCATAGTGAACGCCGATTCAGACAGGAAAGCAGACAGGCAGACTGAAATCTGTGTGAACAAGCGAGATAGATAGCTATTTGTATCTCGTTTGCTCTCATTGTTTGCCTGCGCTCTAAGGCTGCGTGCAGAGTAAATGCCGATTCAGACAGGCAGGCAGACAGAGTGTGTAAACAAGCGAGATAAGTAGATATTTGTGTTTCGTTTGTTGACATAGATTTCAACCTGCCTGTCTGATTCGGCGTTCACTATGAACGCTGCTTTAGACGAGGCCAAAACCGATCAAGATCAGATGAAATGATCAGAAGAATGATCAGATGATCAGAAGAAATCATAAAGCAAAGCGAAGCACGCCGGATATAAGCTAGTTTTACATTAAAACATGATCTTTCTGATTTTTATAAAGTACTGTTGATATGTTCAGATCACATAAGTATGTTCACAAAATTGGTTTAGTTTTCTTCCGGCTATAATTTTGTTGCATATAAAAAAGGAAAAATTTGGATTACCTTCAAGTTATGCCAATAAAAAAATCTAAATTTTCTTCCATTTTTCCAAAAAAAGTGTTGAAAAAGTGTTTAAACCAAAAAGTGATGTGACCATTTTTTGGCGAAATCACTAAAGAGCACAATATGTTGGCGGCCATAAAAAAAAAAACGGTCGCCAAACTTGCAAAACCCAGCTACGGTTTAACTAACCTCTAGTCATAGTATCGAATCTATACCGATATTTTGCATACTGTTATTTTGCCAAAAACTGTTTTTTGTGTCATACTTAGTATTATTAAATACGAATCTCTATTAAATCAGTTGTGCGTTAAAATCTCTGGGCTCTCTGGCATACTTTCTAAATGTGCGTCGTACATTTATCCCAACAAATAGAATGAGTTATATTATAATGAACATGTGGATAATGTAGTCCTAATGTATCCTTAATTGCTGCTGAAAATCAGTTTCGTATCTTAGTTGATTTTAATCTCAGCAAAATTTCTATGTCATTTCTTGGAAATTCAAATATCTTTTAACGAATTAATATCAATCCACGAAAAATGAAAGAGCTGAAATAACCTTGAAAGGACTCCGACCGAGCTTTATATGATCAATTGTGTTTGACCGAGGAGCTGGACCTACATGTCTTATGCCGACTTTGAACGGTTAAAAGTTCATGTTCTCAAGAAGTTCTCTGAGGTTTGAGATGACGGTCGATCAGAAAAATTATTGAAAATTGACCATTGAAAAAATTGTCTGTTCCAAATAAGTATATTTATCTTTTAAGCTAGTTGGCACCCAATGATATTTAATTCCGCAATTTATTTCCGCTTGTCAAAAATAAATTGCAAAATTAACTTTTTCGGATTCTATATAGATGGTTGTTCGTTCGAAATTCATATTTTGGAGAAAATTTCTTCAAGATAATTTTAAAAAATATTAAACTCAAATCTTTTGAGAATAGACGATCATTTCATCAAAATAGTTCTTTCAATTTGAGAGGACACTTTCCTTGAAAAAAGTGGCAGTTTCTGTATTATTGGAATGGGTTCGCTTAACAAAAGGAGAACTTATACGCACACGGTATAAGTTTATTTTGGAGAAATATATTATTTTTTTCTAGATCCTTGTGGGTTGAAAACCATATTCTTCGAATTTTTTTTAAAGTACTCTGTTGCAAAAATATGTGTGAAGAGGTTAGGTTAGCCAACTTAAATGAGAACGTAAAAGAAGTTTTATGGGCTAGTTATTTCTTAAGTGAAATGTTTCTGGCATTTTGAATGTTTTTTTCTGAAAATTTCAGAATATTTCTGACGTTAATTTTCAAGATCTTACTTAGGGAAAGCCCGACCAAAGCTGGGAATATAAATATCTCTTAAATTTCAACAACTTCCAAATTTCTAGTGGTCCTAGCGTTCAAAACACTTACAACATTGTTCACGTCACGTCTATTTCGCTGCAAGCTCTTTGCATGAAAAACGTTGTTTTAGTTTTTTTTTCTTTTATTTTGATTAGAACTAGGAACGCTAAAATAGCGATAAGTTTGTGATGGTTTGGTGGATGTGGTTTGCGCGGGTTCAGACACTAAAAAATTGTGGTTTGTTTTGGCTTTGTAAGGTTTGCCACTGTTCAATTCAGTGTAGTTTGCCATGTTTAAGCTTTTTTATAAACATACAAGCACACACACACACACACACACACAAACTAATACAAAACATATCTTACACACCAAACCTTATCGTTTTTGCATTCTTTAATAATTTGTAATAATTTCCTCGGGACACAGTCGCAGTTTAAATCGGACGGATGGGAATTGGAAAATAAAAATAACAACAACAACAACAACAACATCGACAACAACAATAACAACAACAACAAACAACAACAGAAATATAATAAGGCCGCAAAAAGAACCACTAAAGCAACGAACGACAGAGTTTAATGATGAGTTACGAAATGGTAAAGGTAAGCGCTATGTCGCGTAGCTAAAAATACACCAAATTGATCGGACCTTCATCGCACGTCTTTATTCCTGGATGAAATATATATAATAAACAAGTGGAGGAGGATGATGAAGCTGATGCCGATGCTCATGCGCATGACTACGACCATCATCATCATCATCATCAACATTTACATCATTATGATATGGCAATACCTGGCCACGTTATACCCTACATTTTATCTGTTTTACTGAATGTGCTTGACTAGCTGGAAGCAAAGTCAGAAAAATAAGAAAAGAAGTCATCGATATTCACATCAAAATGAATGCGAATAGTTCTGGCAAGAACTTGAAAAATACATGTGTAGTTATGTCTGTACCTTTTAGTGTCTAGATTAGAGGATTAGATTAGTGTCTCTAGATTAGACCGTACCTTATTTGGGTGGGAAATTTTCAAAACTTATTCTATTTTCGCTCCAAGACCGAAATCAGTTTCAGCTATTTCGGTCAGGCTTTAAAACATTTTTTGCAAAATTTGGTTCCGATTACATCACGGTAAATGAACCCGGCTACCGACTCCTTGAAATTCAAAGGATCAAAGGTTCATAGAAAAACAATTTCTTTTTTAGACAGTTAAATGCTTTTGAAGTTATGCTTCGGGTATGGCCTAATTCAGAAAAAAATAAGATGCTCTCAAGACTGGAAAAATGAAAGTTCGACTGAATATTTATCGTTATCTGAAAAAAAAATGGGAGTAACACAATCAGTTTTAACAACGTGATTGCAATATAATAACAGTTCTATCTAAACTAAGACATGAAACATAGAATCCAGGTTAATTTTGCTCAAAAAGAGAGAGACACACACACCCAGTCAAGCCAACGTGGGTGTGAGATATACAGTGAAACTTGCCTAACTCGAAGTGCCTAAGGACTCAAATTTCGCTTCGAGTAACAGAAAATTCGAGTTAAAAAGAAAGAAATATAAGAGAATTGCATCAAGAAAGCACGAAGACTACTTCGAGTTATGCAAAATTTCGAGTTAGAGAAGTTCGAGTAGAAGAAATTTGGTTTCTGTGCTCAAAGTCTTCAAATGAATAGAATGGTTACGAAAAATAGAAAAAAACTTATTGTTTTTTGTTTTTTTTTTTTAAAACATTTATTTTAAAACTAAATTGCTCAGTTATATGAAATTTATAAGATTTTTTAAAAATGTCTAAAATAATAATAATAATAAATAAATGCGAGGCCTTTACCACATCTTTTTATTTCAAGAAAATTAAGTCATTTAAAATTAAGTTAATGTTTTAAGAATTTTTGCTTGTTTTGTTTCAAATACAATGTATGCTAAGCGTGCTTGACTGCCAACCGAGAGATACCGGCCAAGTTGCCACGCTTTTACTTTTTTCAATTCTTTTCTTTAAAACTGAAATTCAAAATAGAACTGAAATTTAGCATTGAGTTGGTGTTAAAGATGCTTGTGGAATAAGATGCTTAATAACTCGCATGTTAATATGTATCGTTACCTTAATATAACTCTAAGGTAAAAGGACATAACTCTAAATTTTTCGAAATCGTTTTTTTTTTGCATTTTCTGTAAGAATACCCTCAATGAAACCAAAAAAACTGAATTATGGTTTTAAATACTAAATTTGTTGACAATTTTCAACAAATTACAAACTACATTAAATAATTTTTAATTGCATTATATTGTAAGAAGTTATTAAGATTTTCCTGTAAATTTTTGAGTTACGTCCTTTCTTCATCAAGATGACACGCATAGACTACACTTGTTTCACTTTATTTGCTTTTCTTTCCTACTTAGTTATCATTTCTTTTCCGAATCAATGCAGAATTGACTGAGTAGGAAATTGAAATCCTTGGTACACACCTAAAAATTATCTTATTCTTTGAGTAAATATTGCTTTGTAAGAAATTACTACTTAAAAAAAAAAAACAGCTAAACACAAAAATTCTGAAAATTTCTGATGATTAAGGATTCTTTGATTTGTTTTATGCATTAATTTGTTCAAAATATTAACAGCCCCTTTTAATGAACAAAAAAATTATGAAGGTTTCAAGAAGTAAGTTTTTGCGAAGAAACAAAATTTAGCAAATTTCGAAGATGAATTGTAAAAAAAAGTAACAACATTTACATAACACTTCTATAACTCTAATACCAAGTCGCCGAGTTTTGTTAAGATCGGCCAACTTTTGTTTAAAATATTTATTAAATAAAATTTGTATAAAAAACTAACAGCACCAAGAGAGACATGTCTAAAGACTGGCCGATTTCAACCTTTTTCAGAATACATCTATAACTGTATAGACTAGTCTTCTGACGGAGTGTCGAAAAGATCGGCCAATTTTTATTGCACCTCCCACAAAAACTCATGTAAAAATTTAGTAGAGGTACAAAGGAGGTCTGAGGATGACCTCTGAGGACGATTTTTCGTAGATTGCTTACACTTACCAAGAACACAAAACACTTCTTTTATTTTTATTCAAATTTTGTTTGGGTTAAACGCACGCACTGTGGCACATCCACCTACGCAGAGGGTATGATTTATGTCAAAATATATAATAAAAGCATCAATTTAGAACTTGAGCGGATGAGCTTCAGTTAAATCTGGCTTGGAATAGTGAGAGTGATACGCCTTCTTTTTGTAAAATTGTTGGTGCTGTTCAATCTAGTTGGACGAAGTTCGGTGCGTAACTTTTAAACCTTAGACAAAAGACTTTGGGAATTGTGTGACACGCGTACTCATGCAAAAGTAGTAATATAAGGCGGTATATATTGAAAACGATATAATTCTAATGTTGCCGCAACATGCTTTGAATTTACTTGAAATAAACTATACTCGCACTCTAAGACAAAAGGGCACGGTATGGTATGATATTGGTATGATGACGGTATAATAAAATGACCGAATTTATTCATGTAGCCTTATAAATGGTTTTTAGCACAATTGGTCTCTATCCTTAAATCTGCCATAATTTTTTTAAAAACGCAAGTTGCCGCCGCGCCTATTGTTAAAATTTCTTTTCATAATATTAGGCATGTCCTTAAACAGAAGTTTACAAATTTTGTTGAAGATACATAAAAAATTTTGAAGTGAATCAAACAAGGTCAGATCAGTGTAAGCATTGTGTCGCGAGAGAACTGAGAACAAATAGCTCTTGCGTACATTTACTCTGCGCTACACGAAGTATTATTAAAATTTATTCGATTGCAGTGTACTTCTGCTTATGCTGGGCTCTATGAGCAATTATTTAATTATAACTGTGCAATTGATTTTTTAATGAGCACTTTAAGAATGGGTGGGTGGGTGTATTTTAACTTTGATCTTGTCGTTGTTCATTTTCCTTAATACATGTTTCTTTCTAAACTTTATGGGTGTCACAACTTAAGGTGTGAAAGGCATGTCCATTGAATTAAAATTAAAAACGGTTGAAACTTCAATTGATGAGGATGTCAAGCTTATCTCATATTTCATAAGCTTAAGCAACAGCTTAAAGCATATTCTTTTGTATTTGCTGCACTTCTTGCTGCAAGGTTTAGAAGAACCTACACACTATATTACTAACCAGCCAGCCAACCAACCAACTTTCCGATAACCGTCTATAGACGATCCTTAGATTGAAATATTCTTAAGTTGTTGGCGGTATGTTTTTTGCTTGTGGCTAACTTCATAATACCACACTAGCAACTAGCAAGCAGCAAGTTTATTGCTCTCTAATTTAAATGCCTCAATTTTGTTTAATTGTTTCGCAGCCAAACATTCAGGAAAGTGCAGAATAAGAAACCAAGCTAACACCCACCTCCAACAAAAAAAAAACAACAAAATCACAACAACAATAACAACAACATCAAAAGAAGACATTCAAAACCATCAAGCAGATTATCATGCAGGAAAATTACATATGCTACAAAATGTGGTTTGAACTTCAGCTGAAAGGCAAGACCAGAAAAGACCAGAGCAGCGATTAAAGTTAAATTGTTAGCAGACGGACTGAAAAAAGTAAAAAAAAAAAATAAAAAAAAAAAAAAATAGATTCTAAGCAGGAGGGCAGAGTGAAAACCAGACACAGCCAGTTTGTGTGCTGCTGCAAGCTTATGTTATTGGTTTGTTGTTGCTGTGTTGTTCTTGGTATTGATTTGCGGGAATTCTTGGCATTGTTAAATCAATTTTCATGGTACAATGACTTGGCAGCAGTGCTGTTCGCCTGGCTATGCTAAACGTGGACGACGTTCAAGCAGCAGCGGCCCCGCTGAACTCGTTCCGGAACATTTTCAGGTTGCGTACATTTTAATGATTATTTCTATCAGATATCTATTTACATAAATGTGTGTGTGTGTGTGTGTTTGTTTGGTTTTTATTATTTAAATTTATAAAAGAACTTTGTGACCAGGACTAAATAAGAAAAAAAAAAACATAGTAAAAAATTGCACAAAGGAAGCTTTTGAATTTATCATCTATGTATTTGATTATGTTTGGGCGGTTAAAGTAATTACAATTAAAAATAATTACAAAATGTAATTATTTATAATACATTACTTGATTTGAGAGCAAAAGGAAATAATTTCTATTTAAAACACCACATTCAGCCAGTTTGAAGGAATTTATTCCTTCCATTGGTATCTAGACGCTTATAGGAACCCTTAAATGGATGCCCAAGAGGTAAACAACAACAATACAGTTTTAGTGCAATTTTGCAATCATTCAAAATCATGGCATATATCTGAGCGAGTACCTGCGTCATGCAGATCATATTTGATGAACATGGCCAGTACATGGCCTTAGCCAAAGGAACGGGAAAGCCCTAAAGGATCGAAAGGACCACAGCCGATTCGCCTAAATAATAAAATACAATTTTTATACAATTTTATTAATTATTCATTCAGTGGTGACCGTGGCATGCAAGTTAAGTGTGTGGTTTAGCATGCTCTTAGCCCAAGTTCGATCCCCAGTCGCGGCGAAAAGTTTTTTCAATAAAAAAATTTTTCTGATTGGTCACCACCTCTCTGCAGACAATGGCAAACCTCAGAGAGTAAATAATGCCATGTAAAGCTTCTTGAGAACATGAACTTTAGCCGTTCGGAGTCGGCATAAAACATGCAGGTCCAGTTCCCGGTCAATTGTGTGCAAAGATTTAATAACACACACAACACAATGGATCATAACAAGCTCGGCCAAAGTTCTTTCAAGGGCTGAAATGGCCAATTTGTTTTTGTTTTTTATTATGTATTTATAGGAATGGAAAGTGGGCCACGGGTCATAGTGGACAGCCGCTATATAGAGGTTAGCCGCTTTTTGCGTTCCCGGACAAATGGCGGGTGGGACTAGTGGGACCAGCTAGGGTATGGAAGGGCGAAGTGTTGGACAGAAAACTGCACCTTGAACTGAGTCTGAGCCGGTCCATAACTCCATGTCCAAAACTCCCTGCAAGACCTTAAAAATGGAATGTGTGAAAAGGGTTTGGGTCTCCACCACATTATAACTTCCGAATGAAAACCAACCCAGCCTCGGATATGAACCTCCACTACGTTGACGATCATCGCAAACGAAAAATGGATAATGATGTAAGGATATGTACCTGGAATGTCCGAACCCTTTATAGGAAGATGCCTCTGTCCAATTGGCGGAAGCCCTCGTAAAAATAAAGGCTAACATCTGCGCCATCCAGGATATGCAATGGAAAGCACAAGGCTGCTCTAAGAGAGCAGACTGCGATATCTACTATAGCTGCTATGAGGAGAAGCGTGAATTTGGATGCGGATTCGTCGTAAGCCGGAAACTACGCGACCTTGTCTCCCGGTTCACACCTGTGAACGAAAGGTTGGCCACAATCCGCATCAAGGCAATATTCTTCTGCAAAAGCCAAATTTACGTGCATACTGCGGCGAAGGAAAAGGAGGATGCTGTCAAGGACGACTTCTACGCGAGCCTAGAGAACGTGCTTGATCACTGCCCGACCCATGATGTGAAGGTCGAAAAAGAAGGCATCTTTGGCTCCAATGTCGGTAAGTTCAGTCTCCACGAGACCACTTCGAACGGTCTAAGATGGATTGAATTCACCGTGGCGCGAAACATGGTAGTTATTGGCACCAGATTCCAACACCTCGACATCCACAAGGCAGTATGGTGGCCTTGTCCCCGGATCACAAGACACGAAATCAAATGGATCATGTTGTGATCGATGGAAGGCACGCTACAAGCGTACTGGATTTGCTCACATTTCAGTGGTCAATATTGACTCCGACCATCATCTTGTTGCAGCCAAGATCCACATGCGATGAAAGCTAGATGCCAATAAGCTGCAATCACAACGGACTACCGAAGCTTTTTCCGCTCTACTCTCGGTTAAGTTCAACAAACCTTACTCTGAACTCGATGACGCTGGCGGACTTTGGGCGCATATATCCCACTCCCTGCGCACTGCTGCTGAGGAAGTATTTGGTTTTCGACGCCCACAACCTCGTAACCATTGGCATGACCAAGAGTGTCACGACGTGACACCAGCAAATTACGCCGCATATAAAAAGACGCTGCAGTCAGCTGCAACGCTAGCCAAGCACGAAAACTATCACGAAATGAGGAAGAAAGAGAGATGCCTTTTCAGACCAAAAAAAAAGAGAGTAGGAAAAGCGTGAACTTGAAAAAATTGAGCTATGCCAGGGCAAGAAGGATGCGCGAAAGTTGTACCAATAGGTTAAGAGTCTAACCCAAGGTTTCAAGCCCGGAGCATCCATTTGCCGAGATGAAAATGGTGATCTGGTTACAGATACGCAGTGTGCATTGAGATTATGGAGGCAGCATTTATCCAATCTGCTTGCGGGTAACAATCCCAACAATTCCGCCCTTGGAGAATGCAGGCCACCAATCGATGATGATGGAGTGGAAATTCCACCACCTAGCCATGACATAAATTGATAAGGTGCATACATCAACTAATCAGCAAAATATGGCTAGCGGAAAGCATGCTCGACGATTGGAATCTCAGTGTGCTTTGCCCTATACTTAAGAAAGGAGACGCGATAATCTGTGCCAACTACCGAAGTATCAGTCTTATTTCCATCGCGTACAAGGTTCTTTCGACAGTATTGTGTGAAAGATTAAAGCCGCATACCAGAACACTGATTGGACCTTATCAATGTGACTTTCGTCCATACAAGTCCACCATAGTTTAGATTTTTTGACCACCATAGACTTCGCCAAATCCACGAAAAACCCACGAAAATTAAAATGACACCCACCATCTCTTTGTTGATTACAAAGCTGCCTTCGATAGTCCGAACCTTTGCTTCTATATTGCTCTGAGGCATGGGTCTTATCGCAAACAAATGCAGCCGATTTTGGGGTGTTCGAGAGCAAACTTCTTCGAAAAACCGTTGGTGCTGTTCGAATTGGCGATGGCTATCGCATTCGAATGAACCAGGAACTGTACGAGCTCTATAACGACATTGACTTAGTTCGGCGTATAACAATTCAGGGACTGCGCTGGCTGGGTCATGTCGTTCGTATGTGATTGAGGCGAAATTCAAGGGTTGATGATTCTAACGTTACTCATTCAGAAGGCTTTTTAAAGAGATCAATAGATGTGTACTGAAAATGGTCGAAATCAGTCAGTCCTTATGGGTACCTCCCTAGGACTCATATTAATTTTTGACATGGTTTTGAATGTTAGATATATACAAAAGTTGGCCGATTTTAACAAAACTCGTTTAGAAGTTTAGCCATGTTATATAAGATGTATAATGAATCAGTAGTTATTTTTTTTAATTCTTTTTGGAACTTTCTAAATTTTTAATATTTGTTCATAAACCCTTCTACACAAAAACGCACTTTTTGAAACCTTCATAACATTCGTCTTTATTAAGATGCCGATGATATTTTGAAAATGATACTTAAAAAAAAAACAAAAAAAAGGATTATTACATTAATTAACAGTCTTTTACATTTTATATGTTACTCACTGTTACCCGCAAACATATGCATTTTTCCCTCGAAAATATTTAAAATCTTGCCTTAATTAACATTCATTATTAATAACACTGTTCAGTGAAATACGAATCAGAAACAAAGCAAGTTTTTAAAAAAACATAATAATTATATTACTTACTTAAGACAAAGCTTCTAGTGCAAAACAGTGTATAATACAGAACGTATGCGTTGAATTATTTTGTTGGAATATAAGAAAAATAATCGCAGATAGGTTTAATTCGGCATCATCACAGTTTTTAATTCTACAATTTTTTTTTTTTTTAATTAATTGTAGCATGCTTTTTCTTGTTTTGTTGGTAATCTTATTTAAGCAATAGTAATTATCTGCTTTTTGCTTTTTGTTTTTGTTGCTGGCATGATATGGGTTCGTCGTAGGTAAGCTTGTTGCGGCTTTTTACCTTCAGCTTCTGCCAGCTTTCTGCCTTACTCACAGAAGTGGCGATACAGCGAAAAGAAGAAATCAATCAAAATCTCGCGATACATTTTTTATGCGTCAGAATTTGTAAGCATAATCATTTTATTCAATTATTATGACGATAAACAATAACAATATCGAGCACTCTCCGACTGGCAATGCCAAAGCCAAGGTAATAAAGGATACATGGTCAGACGTTGGACAGACTTTGGACCCAGCTGTCTCACTGAATGCCGACCGATGTCAAGTTGGAAAAGTAAAAAATAAAAATGAAAAAAAAAAAAAAAAATAAAAAGATTTAAAAGAAATAATAATGATATGCATTCATGCTGCAATAACACAGCGCAATATTTCTTTGTGGAGTGGCAATTGTGCAGGAACAGTCGCTTTGTCTTCAACGTGCGAGGGTGCGCGTTGGTGGACAGGCAATCTGTTGGTGGGGATCGCATCAGCATAACTACGTATATCGATAAAATGTATATCACAATCGAACCAAATCGAAGGCGAAAATCGCAATAATTTCACGCTGTTGCTTTTGGCGGCGACTGAGTTGTTGCAAGGAGTTGCAGCAACAACAACAGCAACATCATTGGAACATTACTGCAGATTCGTACTGAAGCAGAGAAGCTAACCAAAGCCAGGTTAAGAAATTAACAAAAAAAATCTCAGCTTCGTTTAACTGACTTGCTGCTCTTTTCTCTCCTGCAGGATAACTGAGTTGCTGGGTTAAAATAATTTTTTTTTGCTCTACTATCGATATGCAATTCAGGATATTATGCATGTAGACTGTATAAAGTGTGATCTTGGGAGATTTATGGGCACAGACCATGCCTGCCATTGTTGTGGCCCATAAATTTTGTTCTCGAGGGTCGGAGTGTTTTTTTTTTCTGCGTTTTTTAAATAACAGTAATCGCAGGTTTAAGAGTAAGCTAAGTCGACGGAGGTTTTTTTCGGTTTGATTTTAAGTGAAGTGAGCTTTAAATTACAAGGCGAATGCGTTGGTTGGCATATGGAATATGGCGACTACTTTCAAATTGGCTAAGAGTTGGTGCGCAGGAAACATAATGGGGCGAAAGGAAACTATGTCCTTGCTTGCAAGAAGTGACGACAAACAGAAGGATAAGTTAGAGAGGTGCAGATGTCGTGTAAACTGAAGAAAAGAAAAGAAAAAATCCCCGGAACTCATAAAATATGAAGGATGCGTACAAACAAACAATGGAATGAATTTTTTCCAAAAGACATAGCATCAAAATAGGATACAACAGGCAGTGAAAGCAAATCAGATAATGCCATTCCTTATGAGGCGCAGGCCTTTGGAGGCTTTGGCGCTTATATATGACGTGCTTATTGTAAACACCTGACATGCCACATAAAAATTATTTCGAAGTAATCGACCTTAAAATTTAAAAAAAAAATGTAAATTTGTATGAAATCATGGTTATGCTTAAAATTTCTATTAGGTATAGGGCCAGAATTGATCTGTTAATGGTCGAAATATTTTTAGTGGATGTAGCTAAAGAGACATAATGAGCATAAAATATAAACTTTTGTAGCAATGTGGCTTATCATGTTTTTGCAATATGCTCTTCATATAGATCTTTGGAAATTTTATGTGAAGATCAAAAAAAAAAATCCGAAACGCGGCATGAAGCTTCTGCTCCATTAAATAAATTATTAAAACTTCAAAACGCTTTCATGATAGTTTTCTGGAACCGAATTTTGAATCGCAACATGTTTTCATCGCGTAGTGTTGGACAGACACTGCGTCTTGATCGAAAAAACCACATAACCCGCAACTGACATTGTTAAGGCGAGTCGGAGCCGCCTCAAAAACTCCAAGTCCAAAATTCCCTGTCTCTTCTAGACTATAAACTTGAGGGGTCTCAACAATACCTTACAAATGGAATGTGCATATGGTTTGGGTTCCCACCACATTATTACTGCCCAATGAACTACTACGTAAAGAAAGGAGAACCGAAAATCTGCGCCACCTATAGAGGTATCAGTCTTATTTCCATCGCATACAAGGCTCTTTCGAGAGTATTGTGTGAAAGATTGAAACCGCATAACATAACACTGATTGGATCATATCAGAGTGACCAAGCAAGTTCACCATCAGATCAGATTTTTATACTACGCCAAATCCAAGAAAAAACCCACGAAAATCAAATCGACACTCACCATATCTTTGTTGATTATAAAGCTGCAATCGATAGCGATAAAACTCTGCAGGATGACGTTCACTCTGCAGGATGGGCAAAGCGAAGTTGTCGAGGAGTTTACATACCTTGATACAGCCCTAAACAGCAACAACAATGCAAGCCTGAAGATTAAGCGAAGAATGATAATTAGCTTCCCACGCTCATCATTTCTGTGCTTCTCTATGACGCTTAGGCATGGGTGGTATCGCAAACAGATGCCGCTCTTGGGGTGTTCGAGAAGAAAGTTTTTCGCAAAATCGTTGGTGCTGTTCGAATTGGCGACGACTATTGTATTCGAATGAACCACGAAATGTACGAGCTATACGACGATATTGACCAGTCCAACGTATAACAATTCATCGACTACGGCTGGGTAATGTCTTTCGTATGGATGCAGACGACAAAGAGGAAGACCATGCCACCGATGGATTGACCAGGCCGAGAAAAACTTGGTGAAATATATTGGAGACAGCGCGTGCGAAGCAGAAGCGTCTGGTGAGAACTGATAAAATCAGACGTAACCCGACCACGACTTATCATGGCCACATAAGTAAGTAGTTTTTTCGCAAAAAATAGGAATCTACTCTTATTTCAATCAAATGAGGTGACTTTTTGAAAGTTGCAAATTGTACTCTATAAAAAAAAATTATATAAAATTAATAATCAATATTGTTTAGCGGAAAATTTCACTCAAATGATAAGACACATCGTAAACGACAACGCGAATCGCCGTAAATTATTGGACCCAAAGTCAAAGTTTCCTTTCACAACCGTACTCATTGCTTTATTACATCCCTAGTTCAACACTCTATTGTGGTCTAAAATAAGTTGTAGCTTCCAACGTTTTTAAGTTATCTATAGAAAAGGGAATTTTATGAATTCCACATCAGTAAGTAGTAAGCAATGTTATCCAAACACACTTTAATGGTTTTTAGAATTATTTATATTTTAATTTTGATATATTATAAAAGGAAGAAGATCAAAAAGTACCTACCGTTACGAACAGCGTTTGCATTATATTCCGTTATCTTAAAGACGTCTTCCAGACCGAGTGACTCAAGACCTTCACTTCGTCGTTGCAAGCCTATAAGCTGTTCCACTTGTATATGTCGCAGACTTTTCACATGCTGCACCATCTGTAGCAGGTTGAGTGCACTAAAGTTGCACAGTTGACAAAGCAGTGCTTTGTTGCTGCTGTCGCTGTAGAGCTCCTCCGCCAAATTGCTGGAGAGTTCAGCTGCTTCAACAGCATTTTCACTGCTGCCCGTTCTTCTACTCTGATCCTGTCCATTCTTTTGCATAAGATACAACAGATGCTGAAAGATTATCTTCATGGTGTCGTGTCGCATGTGCTGCGAATGCAGCGACAATTTTTGTATGGAGTTGGTGTAAAAATCACAGCAATTGCACTTCAGCTGCACTGTGTTTGTGCTAATTTGGTGGTATTTGAGCTTGTATTCGTTGCGTGGTCCGCCCTCGCGGATATGATTTATAAAGTTGAGCTTCTGCAGATGTTTGTCTGTCTTACTATGCAGCTGAAAGTTGGCCTTTAGGTTCGTCTTGTAGTTGCATAGCCGGCAGATGTAGTTGTTGTTGAGTATGAGCATGATTTCCGAGGAGTTTGAAGCCGTGTTCTGCCTAGAACGATCGATCAGCAAATGTTGATTTAGTTCGTCCAGGCTGTCAGTATTGTAGGCGGCGCATACTAGACAGCTATAGAATGTTGTTGGGCGAGTATCGGGCTCAATAGAGGGGTCCAGCGTGTCCTGCGACAATGCTCCACCAGCAACACCAGCACCAGCTAACGAAAGATCACTAACGTCAACGGAGCAAAGCAAGGAGCTCGGTGATTTACTTGGCGAGTAGGGTGGCGGCTGACTGCAGCTAGCAGTGCCCGATGGAGAAGCGGGTGAGACTTGCATGTGGGTCTTTGTGTTATGTTGCTGTTGTGTTGCGGCCGCAACTGCAGCTGCACTCAAAGCACCCGCTGCAGATTTTTGATGCAGCAGCTGTATCATAAGCGCTTGGTTGTACGCTAGATCAGCCAGCGCCGCTTCGGGTAAGAAGTTACCTCCTAAGGCAGCAGGCAGTTGTTGCAGCTGTGAAAGATTACCACTAGCGGCAGCGGCAGCAACAGCTGCTGCTGAAAGTGGATTGAGCTTCTGATGCTGAGCTGCCTGATGCTGTTGTTGTTGGGCGACGACTGCCTGTTGATGCTGCATAAAACTAAATGCCTGAATGTGCTTGATGTTGTTTTGCAGTACGGCCATGTTGTGCGTGTGTTTCTCGCTGGTCATATGGATGCGCAGATTGCGTGCCACCGAAGTCTCATAGCTGCAGACGTCGCAGCGAAAGGAAGGCTTTGGTTTATTTGCACCGTTCGAGTTGTTGGATGATGTTGCAGCAGCATTTTGGAGATTCTGCTGTTGTTGCTGTTGTTGCTGCTGCTGTTGTTGTTGCTGTTGCTGAGCTGATTGGGCAGCTAAGTTGTTACTGAGCAGTATTTTCGATGGAACATCAGATTGACTGCTGGCAGCAGCAGCTGCAGCGGCTGCCATGTTCTGTGTGCTATTCAGTTCTTGCATGTTGTTGAGATGCTTGTCGGATTGCATGTGTATGGAGAGATTGCCTTTGGTGGTGGTGGAATAGTTGCAGATTTCGCAGCGATACGGCTTATAACCGCAGGTGTAGGATTCGCCACGGGCAAGTCGTGGATGTTGTTGACCTAAATAGATAAATAGATGAAAGAAACCGGATGTTGTTGTAGGATTTAACATTGGATTGGTTTGCAAAGTTTGAAAAGAGTGATGATAAAAAAGTTTTTGGGTGGTTTTGTAAATACATAAATATAGAAATATGTAAGTTTTGTTTCAAAAAAGTGCCACCATTTAAGTTTAGGATCTTCGTGTGGGATCAGCAATCCTATTGAGCACAACTAATTAATTTAAGCACAACACGTTAATTGTGTGCTTCCCTGCTCGAAAGTATCTTTTTTGTGTTCATTTTTTGCTATTTTTTTTTTTTTTTGTTTACTTACCAGCCAAACAGTATCCACATGCACTTTCGCCATCCGGATGCTTCTCCCTCATATGAATTTCAAGTGTTTCCTGGTATTTGTAGTGCCAGTTGCACTGGGGACACTTGAGCGTTTTACATGAATTACGTGTGGACATCTGCACTCCACTATTCAGGCGTGCCGAATTCAGTATCATCTCGCAACTGCAATAACAAAACAACAACAAAAACAACAAATGAAAATTAAACACGACTTGCTGATGATGTAGTTAGTTTTAACTATTGTGTATTTATGTCATGATGATAGAATTAAGTAAACGTTACGATAATTTTGTGATTTAAGCAATCTGGTTGATATTTCTCATCATCATCATCATCATCAGTACTCATCAGTTCTCATCAACAGATTGTGCATGTGTCAAATTATGCCCATTACAGTCGGGGTTTGGTGTCGGGCTAAGGTATAGAATAAACACCATGGTTGCGGAAATAGAAGCGGCAAGCTTTTGAGTAATCTAACTGTAGCGAACTAGTTATGAAATATGAACAGGCCGTGTGGATCGACAAAGCGATGGATGGAGGTGTGGATGGATAACGTACGAAGTTCGTAATATTTTTAAGTACGTTATTAATTTTTATACTGAAATTATTATTTGGAATGAAGGCTTTGATGGGAATAAAGGCTCAATTAAGTGGCTTTGTTGACTACTGTACAAGTTTGCTAAAACTGCGAGTTGAGATAACTGAATTTTGAGAATTTTGTTTGAACTTTGATTTGGTAGGGATGAATTGCTTTTTTGTGCATTATTAAATGCTTGTACACACATGAAGGATAATGGGTCAGTTTTGAGAAATCTTACAAGGTTTCAGAGAAGGATTATTTCCAAAAATAAGAATAACAAATCGATTTAATTTTTTGTTCTGTACATTTTTGTACTTATGTTTAAAATACTTTAATGAATAGGTTGTTGGGAATTATAAGAGAGCAAGCATCTCTCTAACGCAGAGGTGCTCGATAAAAAATTACAATTAAGATATGGAAGGAGGCCGAAAATTACAAAAATAAAAATTGGAATAAAAGCCTTTGCCCAGTGGGGTAATTGATCCTATTTTGAAGCCATTATTTGTGGAAGCCTTCAATATATTTTTGATATATTCAGATTTAGTACTCATAAAATACATTAAAACATGTTTTTATACATGTTCCCGAGGAACTAATGTTTTTAATTAATTTTTTAAGAAAATAATAATTTTACGCCATACGTTCACCAATACGTACACCTCAACTTCAAAAAAAGCATGTGTGGCTAGAAACCAAATATTTGTATTCGTATAAATTTTGGGTCACTCAATCCGAATCCTTATTAGAATCATACCAACGAGTCTTGCCTCGGCTCTAGCCTAAAAAACACACCATATTTGGGGAATATTTTGCATTAAAATGATTGGAACCATAAAACTAGACTTAATATTTGGAGAAAACATAAGCCTTGCATCTCGGAAAACTTTATTTCTCTTCTAAATGTGAAGTTTAAAAGAACTGAAATTAGTTTTGTTTTAATTTTTTGTAATTTTTGTGAGGCAGAAACCGATCTCTACGAAACGTAATCAATATTTTCAATACTTGAATTTTTGAAGGAAGCCCACAAACAATAGACTTTTGTTTGAAGACGAACAAACGAACATTTTTTGGCACGAGTTCATGAACAAAAACTTGAATATTTCTGAAAAGTGCACAAAAGGCACCTCAGTTTCTTGCAGTAATCTTGTCAAATGAATATTAAACCAAATTTATAAAGAATTAGAGCTCAACTAAACCTAACTTATATCGATATGACTTTGAAGGACAAGATATGACAAGAATATGTTTATTTTCTGGACTTTACAAACAAACAGTTTTTAAAAATATTTAGACACATATTTGTCAAAGATTTTTTTCTCTAAAATATACCTTCCAGCGGGCAGGGAAGGAACACTATCCCTAAATGGTGTTTTGTTTATATAATTATTAGGAACTTAGGAAAAAGGCATATGACTGTATTTTTTAAAAAATATTATTGAATTTTTTGTATTCTCATCAAATGGGTTAGGGCGAAAATTTTAAATCTTTCGGATGCATAAGTTAAAAGTATGGGAAGCACTGTAATAGCAGAAAATGATTGCAGTTTCAGTGATACTAGGTGCAGAGCATGATGATTACTTTTTATGTGTTAGGATTTTTTGAAGCAAATGATCCTAATTAAAAATTCTGTCTCACAGCATTTTTCTTAGACAATAATAATGGAAACTGGAGCGATTTGAAGAGTTTTTTTAGAGTATGATTTTTGCATCACTGACACTGATTTTAATAAAATTCTATAGACCTTAGCCAAGTTTGACAAATGAGTTTTTCAAAATTTGGAAATCAGACTAAATAGCAAACTACAGCCTTTGCATTTAACTTTTAGAGCTGAGTCAGCGAATGCAAATTTTCAACAAATTTTTCGATGGTGTTATTTAAGGGTTAGAAAAAGTTATGTTGGTCGAAAGCAAAAAAAAATAACCTTTTTGTCATGACATAAATAACAATATAACGACATTTTCTTTAAATAATGCAAACCAGAATTAATTTCCTCACTACAGATTTATGATAACTTTCGTCTAAAAGCTCTATTTTGACTGAACTGACCCTTAACAGGTGTACTTGTGAAGGCACCTGTGGTGTCTTTGAAACCACGATTAAAACGCTTAAAGAAGTTGGGGAGAAGTCCGTAAATTGAATATCATGTATTCATGACATTTTCGACGATGTCAACGAAGAGAGAATTAACTCCAACACTAAAAAGTAAACGAACAATTTTCTGGTAAAAAACTGAAAAATGTCAAATCTGACTAATTCGCAACTGCTGTGCTGCTCCTCACACCTACAGCTTGACAGTTTTCATCTTTTTACCTGATGAAATTCTATTAGCAAAAACTTTAAAAAACTTGAACGCTGAGAAAATCGAATTTCCCCTCTTTTACCCAATCCTCTCAGAGAACGAACGCTTTTCAGGCACTTTCAAGTAAAAGTTTTTGAAATATTTCATTTGCATTCGACTACGCGAACAGATTTATTGTGTTAAAAATTTGTGAATTTATTAAAAATTTTGAATGTGAAGTGAACGATTTTGAGACGTTACTCAATTCGAAAGGAACTCGTTTTTCTATCATTAGTTATACAATGAAATATAATGTAAAAATAAATTGGAAAAATAAACTTTGAAAATAAGACATTTTTACTTGGAGTTTCATGTTTTTTCTATGATTTTTATGGGGTGTTCAACTTACGGACCAAAAATGTTTTTCCCAATTTCAGGCTTTCCAGAAGAAAGGTCATAATTTTTTTGTTTTGAAAGTTTTTCAAACGTTATAATAACACGCGAAAAATATTTATTTGGATATAAGTTATGGCTTAAAAAAGCTAGAAGGGTTCAACTTACCAACCACTCCCCTATATAATTCATTTGCGTTCTGAACTAACTAAACTAAACTAATATATATTTTTTTTTTACATTTTATGTTGACTTGGACCACATGTACTGTTCGTGTGGTTTTTTTATTGTGCACCCCTTAAGGTTCCTTCCACTTTCTTTGGATGTGAAATTGAAATTTTCTTCTATATCACCTCAGATTCTGATTTAGCGACCTCAAATTCTACTCATATAAATTTTTATCTTTATACGAAGTGATCTTCTTTGTTTGTTATGATTTTGATTCTTCAACTATTTTGTTTACTTACCGTGCACAGTCCATGCCTAATGGGCGTCCGTTTATGTGTTCGGGGCATGCACCGATTGTAAAGCTTGATGCACTTGCTGATGTGGGCGTTGTTGACATGTTGGCTGCTGTTGTTGGTGTAGTTGAAACGCTGCTACTTGTTGTTGGCGACGTTGTCAGGTTGGCAACCACGTTGCAAGACATATTTGTTGGCGAACGTTGCGGTCTCAGCGCTGACTTTAGTAGCTGTATTTCGACTAACTCACAGGTTTTGCAATCGATGCCTTTGATGTCAGGATGTTCAGGACAGCCATGCGGTAAGTTGAAGATTTGGTGCTGCTGTTGCTGTTGCTGCGCTGCCAGCTGATGTTGCAGAAAATCGTTGATTAGTTTAACGTTGTTGCTATTACTTTGATCGTTGGCCAGAGCGGCCAGCGATGCATGCAAGGAACTAAGACTGTTGTGCTGAGCGGTTGTTGTAGGTGCAGAAGGTGGCGGAAGTTGCTGCTGAAGCATAGCGCCGCTGTTCGTTGTAATGTCGCTGCTGCAGCTAGTGGCAAGTGTCGAAACAGCGGCTAGTGAAGCGGCGGCAGCAGCGGGTGAGGGCGATGATGTTATGCGCTGCAGCTGTTGCTGCAGTTGCTGTTGCAGATAATCGGCCACAGAGCAGCTTGCTGCAATTGTTGTCGATGACTGCGGACTGTGGGGAGCACTGCTACAGCTTGTTGTTGCTGTGGGCGTGGCTGTGGGTGAGGGTGTTGCTGTGGGTGTGATTGTGGGTGTCGTTGGGTGTTTAACGGTATGCGTGCTACTTAAATTATCAGTACTGCTAGTATTTCTAGTGTTTATAGTGTTGCTACTTGCCGCAACGGTCATTGATGTCGTTGCTATTGCTGTTGCTGTTGTCGCTAGGCCTAAAGCAATTTCATTTGTTGCTGTAGTCTTTGTGGTCAACGCAGCTGTTGTTGCTGTTGTCGTTTTCAAGGAACAATAGTTTATCGATGTGGGTATAGTTGTACAGTTGCTGCTCACAGGTGACAACAGGCTAGCTGTTGCTGTGATGCCTGGAATGACTGCTGCTGCTGCTGTTGAGGAATTTGTACTTAAGTCTACTCTTAGCATATGTTGCTGTTGCTGTTGCTGCTGCATAACACTAGAATTATTTGGTTGCTCATCAGAGGTGTTGGAGGACATTGTAACGTTGTTGTTGTTGTTGGTGCTGCCGTTGCCGTTGCCGTTGCCACTGCCACTGCTGCGAGCGGCGTTCGCTTCAGCAGTTTTTGTAGTTGGAATATTTAAATCAATGCTTATGACTGCGGATTGGTTGGCTGATGTTGTTGTTGTTGTTGTTGTTGGCGTTGGTGTTGCAACCTGCTGCTGTCGATCTTGCATTAAGTCTACATTCAGCGGCTCTAGAAATGATATCTGTGGCTTCTCATCCACATTTCTCTGTATGATGGCGCTGGAGTATTCGCGACTCAGCAACTGCTTCTCAGATTCCTGCAAGTTAAGCGCGTGCTCGCTGTTTGCATGCAGACTAAAGGATTTGGTATTTCCAAAGGAAAGTTTGCAAATAAAACACATTAAAATCGGTTTCTGGATTTTGAACGCGTTCGGCGCACTATTAAAATTCACGCTGGCATCGTTCGCAGTTACTACACGAAATGAGTGAATTTTTGGATTTGGATTCGTCGAAGTCGATGTAACGGTTGCGCCGACTGTGTTGGTTGCATTGCCACTGAATGTACCAACTATTAGTCATAGGTACGCAATAGGAGGGGAAGGAAGTAGTAGTAGTGGGAGTAGACGGAGATGGCAATTAAAAATAAATTGTATATATTTTTTACACAAATATTGGCTGTTTGCTGCTCTGAAAGAACATCAATTTACTTACCACTCAAGCAATTATCCGAAACATTTGAAAATGAATCATTTTCAGAATCGATTATGTATGCACTGCCATCCGGATTGTAAACGATTTTGCCTTGGAAACTTTCAACATCAGAACTGGACATTGGGTAGCTGTCATCCGAATCACAGTCCTGAAAGAAAAGTAGATTTATGTTTGAGCATTAAGTGTTTACATTGAATTGTAAAATTTTAATTTAGTCCTAGATAACCGTAAATAAAAAATAACCTAGACTATGAATAATTTTTCAGAAAACCGCTTAAATTTAAAAAAAAAAAGTGGAAATAGCATGCTTTAGATATGTATGTAATTTGCAACAAAGGTGTTTTGAAAACTGGAGAGATAAACGATCAAAGCCACTTCCGACAAGCTAAAAAAAGAATTGAACTTCGAAGACGAGATAATTACTATCATCAGAGACATGAGATAGAGAATTCGTTGTCTTAAGGTCGGTCGAATGCATGCCAATTAGATAAAAAAAGGACGACGAACATTTAAGAGTTTGCATTAATAATGTAGGATGGTTGATTGTTGGATTGTTGCACAGGAACAATTATATTGTTTTAATTTTTTCTTTTTTTTCTTTTTTTTTTTTTTTTTTACTGAATGCTTACCTCCTTTACTGATTTGGTGTCTGCAAAGCAAGCCTGAGGATTCTCACGTTTGCGACGCCGTTTTCTAGGTGCAGGTTGAATAAAAAGCTGTTGTTTTGACAAAGATGCAAACGTTGCTGGTTGGACTGATGTCGATCTTGACGCTGAGTTGTCTTTTGTGGTTTTTTGTGGTTTGACGGTTGTAGTTGATGGGGACGTATGTGACATATTATGTGCATTGAATATAATTTTAGCAGTTATGGTCTTTTTTTGAGAGTTTTTATTTGATATGTGTTTTTTTTTAGTTAAGTCTGTGTTTGGTCAAAATAAAGCAGCTCAGCCAGAATCAGACAAGCACACACACATATATGTATATAGGTGCAAACGTAAGAAATTTCTGCAAATGAATGATATTTGTATGTGTTTATGAGATAGTAGGAATGAAAGAATGAATGAGTGTTAATGATGGGGAAATGAAAAGATAAAAATGTTGACTTAGAGTGTATATTAATGATCAACATGATCTGCATGATAATGAATTGATAAACATTGACAATTATTCTTTGCACTAACATTTTATTTTTATAAGTTACAAAAAAAATTGGGTGCCGATGTGTGCTAGCATGTGCTATATAAGAACAGTTATTTATTCTAAAGGTTCTGATGATTTTTATGTGCTGATACTTTTATAATTTAAATTATTTTTACATTTTTTTCAACGGTACTTGGTAGCACAAATTGAGCAAATGATAGCACAATTGATTTCTGTTGAAATTAAAATGGCGCAGTTGATTTCATTTTAAAAATCAGTCTATGCAAATAATTAATTTTTCAAATACGACGACACATGATAGCCATACATCAAGCACATTAAAGCAGTTATAATTTTTTTCATATAAATTCAAGACTATCGAAAGTCTCAAAAAATAATTCCATTAACACTGCTATCATCCGTACTTCACTTCTTTAAGTTTCATTCCAAAATTTCATTGAAGTTGCTTTAGTGACGAATGTTTTCAATCGAGCTAATACAGGTTTCACAAAGCATCAATTTAAGTTTTGGAAATTCATTTATAAAGTGTAAAGGATGGTTCATGGTATGAAGGACAAAAAAAACAACTGGCGTAGGACCATCAAATTAAGCATGTGTTATTATTCAAACAAGTATCGCCTGGGGTTGAAATTCGACCAATTATTTGATTGCCTATTTATTATTATAGAGATGGTTCAAATAAGTTCGAAGCCATAACTTTTAATTTATTGGAGATGTAAAGCCTATTTCCTTCAAAAAAATGTATTTTTTATATTATTAATTTTTTCAAAAATAGAAAAACAACATTTTAAAAAAATTTAATTATGTTAAAGAAATCATAGCCTCGATTTTTTGATGGCACGGACAGTTTATTAATTTAGTATCAAGACAAAATTCATTCACCAAAATTCCGTTAAAGACATTCAAAAAAATAAAAATTTGAGTTTATGTGTTTTTTACAAAAAAATTATTTTTACCCCATATTTTGTAAAAAAATCAAATTTTGTGGTCTCTTTTAAAAAGGAATAATTTATATATAAGCAAAAAAGAAACATTAAAATTTTTAATATTTTTCTTAAATTAACTGTAATTTAAAATACAAAAAAGAAATAAGTGAAACCTATTTACAGATGGCGGAGATATAGGCTTCCCAATTTAGAACATTCAATTTGAAACAGTTTTTTTTTCTCTCTCTTGGCATCTGGTTGAAACACACGCTAAATAACTAACGACAATAATAAGAAAATTCATTAAAAATACTTTTGGTTACAAATTTGGCTGTAATTTTTATATCATTTGAAAGAATATTTAACAAAATTTCAGAAATAATTTGAAAAATTGTAAAACCGTTTAAATTCAACCAAGATATTGACATGAAAAGTTGAATTTTTGAATTCAAGACACATGTTTTTACATATTTCACAATTGATGAATGCATAAAACTAAATTTTTTTTAAGAAATTTTTATTTTTGAAAAAAACTCAAATTCAACCCACTCAAGAACTCTCTCCCAACCAAATTTCATACTGAACAAAAAGGGAAGAAGGTTGGGAACCAACTCTATCAGATATATCACGTATATGTATATATTCTGCACATCTGGGGAAGAGAAAATGTTTAATAATATAGTTTCTTTTATTTCAAGTTTTAATGAATACCAAAAACGCGTACGTCAAAGTTTAAGGTTCACGTTTTTATATTGGGCCCTTCGCCCATCTTCCACATGGCCCTTCGCCCATCTTC
The DNA here is from genome assembly GCA_958299015.1 of Tetanocera ferruginea. Taxonomy (NCBI): domain Eukaryota; kingdom Metazoa; phylum Arthropoda; class Insecta; order Diptera; family Sciomyzidae; genus Tetanocera; species Tetanocera ferruginea. The sequence continues at coordinate 8,819,719 of OY282645.1, read as the reverse complement.
CATACAAAAAGAATGTTGGGAACATATCCTAACACTTTTATTTCTCAAAAAAATAAATCAACATTTTTGATTTTTTTCGCATCGTTGTACTGTGCGACAACCCTGATACTAGAATATGTTTTTTTATTTTTAGATACAAATAGATGTTTTGTCAAAATTTTGCTCGTTTAATTTTGAATTTTTAAAGCAAACACTCAGACAAATATCAACTGTAATATTAACGGTCGGATTTGCGTCTAAGTTAACAGTTTTCTTTGTTGAATGAATGTTTTAAAGTACTTTTGTGTCGATAAAATCATCTGTTGCTTAAAAAAAATTCTTTGTTGGTCTTGTCGGTGATTGAACCTAGGTCAGTCGAGTACTAGACGCAAACGTCAGCATACTTGGCTAAACTTGATCTTCGAAAACAGTGATAAAATTTCAAAAAGTACATACTTATACGTGTACCGCATTCTTTAGCATAACAGTTAACCGATTGTTGATTTGAAAGTTTCATTTGTTGGATGCTATTTAACAGTGTTAAGTGTTATTTCAACCCATATTTTGTTTGATATAACAGCGTTTTTCCACAATTTTATTTTTAATTTTCAGGGTTGTTTTTGGCTGCTGCTGGCTTCTAAATAGAAAAGCCAACATCAAAAACTCACGGTGTACACGATTCATAAAATAACATGAAAAAATAAAATCCTATTTTACAGGCACAGTATACGACCTTATCATATGCTCGTCGGTTTATTGTGTCCGAAAATAGTAGCTTGTTTTTTTACACTAAATTTTCGTGGTACTTGTTGGGTATGTTGCGGGTACATTAAAGTTAAACTTAGGCCAGCTACGTTATTATTTTCTGTTAAACATATGCCTTTTTTCCTCAGGTTTTAATCGGTAGAGCTCAAGTGTATTCGCAGTTCTTCGTTTCTGCTCGTAGCTTTTAAAATTAAATTGTTTCGGAACTTTTGGGCATGCCATTTTGGGTACTTTTGACAATCCCGGAATTTTCGGGGTTGAATATTTCTGGTAAGTTTTGTCATAGCGTATACTATACTTGATATTTGCCGTATAGTCCCAAAATCTGGACTTACGGTAACAAAACCTATTTTGCCTACCTTTCTCCACTTTTTTAACCTATAATTTACCTGATTGTCAACAGATTTTAAAAATTTCCGGATCCTGAAAGACGATACTTGAACTTCTCCAACGATATATATATTATTTGCAACAACTTGAAATAATCGTGTTTATTTACTCTGAAAATGCAACTTTTTTAAATTATTTCCACTTTTTCCAAGTTTGACGAATTTTCTTCGCACTAAATTATATTAAGACCATAAAAGTACTGCATGGGCTCATAAAATATATTTAATAGAAATTTAAACGCAGTTTATGTTTTTAAAATCGGTCTGTAATTGTCAAAGTTATTCAACTTTTCATGAAAATAGATTTTTTTTCTTGATTGCCCCAAGGGTTTAAGGAAAAGTAGAATACTTTTTTCAGTAAGCCGACAGTATTGTTCTACATTTATTTATTTATATTAATATACAGTAGAATCTGGATATAACGAACCCCCGAAATAGTGAAAAAATGGAAATAGAAAATAATTTTTTCTTGCAATTTTAGCGTTTGGAGACCCCAAATCTATAAGAAACAAAAGTAGTGGGATGCCAAAGTAGTGTACAGAAATTTTTTTCTGATTTTGGCGCAAAGTGTTATTAAACGACACATCGCGATATCTGTCATTCATTTGGGTTACATATAATTTTTAAAGTCAATTAAAACTTTGAAAATATTTACTATATTTTAAATTATATCTTTGATCAATGCGACTTGGAGAAAAAGACCACGCATCACTTTAGGCGACCACCTAAGATAATGTAACGATATCAGCGATTGTCATTAATTCGAATTTAAATTATTTAAATAATAATTATTAGTTCTAATTATTTATTTAATATCTTTAAGTAAAAACCATGCAACGACATATGTTTAAATTTTTTTTGTAATACTGAAAGTTTCAAAATTATAAAAATATAAAAAGTTTTTGTAGTTTTAAGAAATCACAAAACAAAAATGCCTAAAAATATGCTTTGAAGTTTTTTAAAAAAATTAAGCGTTCCGCACTCATATTTTACGGAATTATGTTATAGTAATATAATATAATAATAATAATAATTTTAATGCGACTGTGAACAAATAATAAAATGAAAATCTTGTCTTACAATTCATCCACAATTTTTCGATAAATTCACGATAACTTATTGATAATTTATATTTTACTTATAGGAAATTATTCGAAAACTATCGATAAATTTGCAAATTATCACAATTTTTACGATACAGATACATAAGAAATGTAGTTAATAAAAGTGTATTGAAAAGCAAAAACCAAATCTTGAAAGAACTCAAATGGCTTTCCTGGATATATGTTTACTATTGCAAAATGTTAATATTTGAATAATATCGAAACACCTGCTGTTTTATATGTAAAAGAGAATACACACAATAAATAATTAAATATAAGAACAGAAATACATAGATGATTGGTATGCACGAAAACGTTTTGTTCCCTGCATATGTTATGGTTGGACAAGGTTAATTAACTTTGAGCATACATTTGCGACAACTTGAAGCATATGAGATAGATTGAAATGATTAAATAAACTCTTTAGCTGACATCGATCTAGCAATGACAGCATGTCTATCCACACCTCTGAGAGTGGGTTTGATAGTGGTAGCGATACAATTTTTAACACAAAACTCGATTGAATTAGAAAAGGTGAAATTTGCTCTTTGAAACGTGATTCGTTTTATTAAATAGCATCGAATTGAATCTTAGTTCTTTTGGAATTTTGTGCACTGTGGTTTACAGTAAATGTAGAGCGTAAAGTATGCTTTCGATGACAAAAACAACGTATTAAGAAGGAGGCGGGACCGTTTTCAAACATTTCTACTATTAAGAGCGAGCAAAAGTGTGTGCTTAGACTGAATAAATATCACATTAAAAACGTATAAGGAAGAAAGATTCAAAACAATTCTTTTAACGATTTAACCATGGTAACCATGGTTAAGCATGTCATGGATTCCGACTTTACAATGTGACTAATTAAGGTTTTGAATGTATACATAGATTTTTGATTTTATCGTTAATTTTTCTGAGATTCTTTAAGATATAAATAAGAGACTTTGAAAACTCTTATTTGTTTTGATGATTCCTTAAAGGGGGCCGTTTTTTAAATTGACTTTTTTATAATTTTGTATTTTAGTAAATATTCTTAAGATACTTAGAATTATCATAGAAAAATTCTTACGGGTTATAAAGTTACAGCCGGATTAGTGAGAGCGCATTTTTATTTTTCTTTGCATTTCGAAACCATGTTTTTCTTACTGGTTGCGGCACTAGCGGGTTAATTTTTTGACGAAATTTAGTTTTTTTTTTTTTTGACATGAGCTTTTTTCGATTTTTTATGAATTTGTAAAGTCAATATTTTTTTTCGAAAAAACACACTTTCAAATTTGGAACATCACCAAAAATTGAACAAAAATTTTAAAAAAAGCTCCTGTCCTACGATAACCAATTTTGTTAAGATTTAAAAAAGTAATTTTTTTTCCAGATCGGACAATTTTTGCGACTCCCAGCGCTGCAACCACGAGGCCCCGTTTTTTTCTCTGCCGCCAGTTTGGAGCTCTATAAAACCATGTTAGAGTAAAAAATATATTTTTTTGAATTATATATTTTATAATTTGTTCAATTTTCTACAAAATAAAAAAAAAAAATTTTGGAAAAATGTGTCTTTTTGACTGAGTTATGAATTTCAAAAAAAAGGTCTGTTTTTTCTGCCGCGAATGTTATGTCCCGCCTTAATGAAAGCATAACTACAAAAAATCAAGAACTCATATCACTACTAACTTTCATCACAACTAACTCATTCGTTAGAATCACTACAAACAATATGAGGGTCATCAACTTATTAAAAAAAAAACTTCTCAACTTTGAACATTGCTAAATTTTGAATATTTTTCCATACAATATTGACAATTTTTCACAAAAAGTTAACCTGAATAACTTTTTCATAAGCAGATTATGTATTGGAAGTCAAAAGTTCATACCTTAAATAAAATTATGAAAAATTTCATCAAAATCACAGAATCCTTTTTTCCGTAATTCTTTTTTTAACTTTGTTAAATTTTTAAAATTTTTTCCATAAAAGTTAAAAGATAATTTTCAAATAAACTTACAAAAAAATTTTTTTAAAAAATACAAGAATCTTTTATTTTTTGTTATAGTTTATTCAAACTCGCACATTTTTGAGTTTTTAGGTGATTTTTTAAGGCAAAGAAATATTTTTTACTAAAAGAAAATTTTTTTGATAAGATTTAAATAATCTTCTTAATATAATTTTTACTGTGTTTTAGAAAAAACGTGCTAAATTTTTTGAAACATTAACTCAATTTTAAATGACCTGATTTTCTTCAAATAAAGAGGTGTCGTACTCCTCCAAAATAAAGAGGTTAGGGCTACCCCAGAATGAATGGGGGTTCGCACTTGTTTATTATTCAATATATGTTTTTTTAAAAATCTTTTACATTTTATGTTTCTTAATAATAATTTTAATATTGTTTACTTTTAAAACAAAAAACAGCAACATGTTTATTCCTATTTTCTTACCATTTCGCTGCATTGTGTAGCGGTTTAAAATATTGTATGTATAATATATCGTTTAAAATTTCATCTTCAGTTCCTTTGAACAAGATTTTTAAATACTTAGACTTCATTTTAATTACTTACTGTACTTACTGTACAATTATCTGAAGAAATAAATATTCAGTTCATTCTTTAGTTACAATTCTTTCTTCTTTTGTAATAATTGGCTTTTTAACCAAAAGTAATGCTCATAAACATGTTCACGACCAATTTGAGTAGAACTTCAGCAATATATTTATCATTATCATCAACAACATCAACGACAGGAACAGAAACTTATTTATAGCATTTAAGTTTGTTGTAAATATTGTTCAACTTTAGTTGAACGCATGCGTCTTTTGTTATGCACGCCCGTTGCAATATTTGTTGCCTTTGTTGTTATTGTTTGTGTTGTTATTGTTGTTGTTTTTGTTGCAGTTGCTTATGGATGGTGAATATGTTTAACGATGCATAAATTATAATAATGCACTAAATTTTTTGCATAAAATACATATGAATCAAAACGGTCTGAAATCTATGGCGTCTTATTATTTAAACTAAATTATATTTCTATTGCTTTTTAATGCTTTATGTGCAAAACTGTAGGAAAACTTAAGGTAAACGTACTGTTATTGCAAACGTTACGCAATGAGCAACTACCTAAGCAAAAATTATATTTAAATGATTTTAACTGTTTTTATATAAATTGATTAAGTAAAGTGAAATGTTATCTTTAAATATAATTTCGTTTGAGATTTTAAGTTAAAATTACATAAAAATTGCTACATTTGAGTTTTTGCATAACACAATATTTTTCGTTTTAATCTGCTTATATATTTATACGTGAACATTTACAATTGTCGCACGTATTTTAAGCATTGACTAGAACAAAAGACCTTCGCACAATAAACGACAAAAAAATTATTTGATTTATACACATTACTTTTAATATAAAACTTTGCATACTTTCTGTTTGCATACTTTCAGGCCTACATTTTTTCGCATTCTATAAGTTAAAAAGTTTGAATACCACTGAATAGCAATAAATAATTTCGGTTTTGGCGATAGTAGGTGCGAACCGTGACGCTAATCTTTTATGTATTAAAAGTGGAACAGAATAGAAATGAAATTGATATTAAACATTCAATAGATAGGAAGATATTGTTACACTGATGTGCGGATTTTATATAAATACAACTCTATACAAGCCAAAATGACAAAAATACAATATATTTATATTTTTTTTTTCAATTTTTTATCTTAAAAACATAGTCAAAGTAGTCGTGTACAATATTTTTATTAAATTGCATTAATTTTTGCCCCTAACCAGAAGTTGTCTATTGGCTTGGGTTCAGAACTACTAGATGTTCAGTCCAAGTTGATTTTTTAGTAATTAGTAATTTGTTGATTTTTAGTATTTTGGTATGGAATCTTGTATTGCTCAAAGATTCAAGTGCGGACATATTTTCATCCAAATAAGGTAGCATTACATATTCTAGAATTCCAATGTATTGGAACGAGTCCATAAAACCCTAAATTTTGTTTGCAGTGGCTCGACATCACTTCATGGCATATCACTCTAAAACACAAGGCCTTCCCCTCTATGTTTTATCGTTGCTCGGATGTACTTTGGATTCTCTCTTGGCGTAGTATTGCTTCTTTGAAAATAACATTGTCTAGTGATCTCTTTCATAAAGTTATTGATCAAGGTTTTTGGTACTGACAACCTGGGTATGGGTATGACAGTATCCCCCACAAGGATAGTAATTTTTGTAGATAGCCAAGCTGCCATCAAAGCGCTGGAAACCAAAACGACAACAGCCCGAGCGGTTTTAAATTGTAAACAAGTACTGTGTCGTAATACACACAATGCCACTCTCTGCTAGGTCCTGGCACAGCGCAATGTAGAAGGGAATGATAAAGCAGATGAGCTGGCAAGAAGTGGAGTAAAGATAGATGCAAGCAGAACCGTTATAGATGTGTACATTCCAATAGGCGTCGTAAACAGAAGCATCGACCTCAAAGCCAGACATCAAAGCTCACACAAACTAGGCTTCCAGAAATGACTGCATTACATCTAAAGACTGTCCCAGAAATAACTGTCCTTTTGTTTTTAGGTTATTTATAAAAAAGTGCTACCTCTATAGCAACACATACCTAAATAAAGTATAAATATTTTAGATTAAAAAAAAATACCCATTTGTAAAATAAAAGAGCTACTGAAAAGATGTCGTGATGACAAGCAGAAAAGCGGAAAGTAATTATTTGCAAATATCTGAAAAATCCAAACACCACGTACAAAAAGATCGCAAAGGAAGTTGGCGTGTGCGTAGAAACTGTCGGAAGGACCATACAACGATACAAACAGCTTACCCCTTTATCAAAAACGCCAGGATCAGGGAGAAAAAGTGGTCCAGAACGTTAAAAATTTTAAAAAATTTTACAACCTAGAAGCTATAAAGTACAAAAAGTACCTGATAGGTCAGAAGAAAAGGACGCCGAAGCCAAGAGGAGGGCTCGAAAACTGTATCGCGACTACCTGCCCAAATTTGATTGCGTGATCATGAACGATGAAACGTATTGCAAAGTGGATTTCAAGCAGTTACCTGGACACGGATATAAGAAGGGGTGGAGCATCCTCTAAATTTACCACCGAAAACATACCAAATTTCCAAGGAAATACATGGTGTGGCAGGCCATTTGCAAATGTGGCCTTCGAAGTAAGGAATTTGTGACAGATCGCACAAACAACACTGAAATTTACATCGGACAGTGTCTGGAGCGGCGTTTGCTGCCTGTTATACGTCAGCACCAAGGTTCAGTACTATTTTGGCCTGACCTAGCAACATGTCACTACGCTCAGTGAACGATGAATTGGTACCAAGCCAATAATGTCACTGTGGTACCAAGAGAAGCCAATCCTCCGAATTGCCCCGAAGTCGTTCAATCGAAAGATAATGGGCTTTAATGACAAGAAATCTTAAGAAGACCAAAAAAACTGCGAAAAACATTGAAATAGTTCTACGTAAATGGCGTCGGACTAAACACTAAGGTCAACGAAAGGTCGGTAAAAAACCTTTTTAAGTGTATTTCTTTCAGTGTAAATAAAATTTTAATTTATTTTGTAATGTTCACTTAATAATAAACTGAAAGAATTTTCAAAAAAACATCATTAGTTTTTTTACAATAAAAAAAAAAAACAAAAGGACAGTTATTTCTGGGACAGTCTTAAGATGGCTCTGGCCAGAACTAAACGAGAACAGAACTAAGAGCCTTCTGCTCTTTTTTAAACGTGATATCCGGATAATGCTGAGAATCTTAATAGGCTACTGCTCCATCGATGTAATGGCCAATATGAATAACATTACAGCACCGGACTTTTGTCGAAGCTGTAATGATAGGGACAAAATGGAAACAATAACCCACTTTCTGTGTGAAATGCCCAAATCTACAGAATCGTCGATTCTGATATATAGAAAACAGATTTTAAAGATTTGGAGCAGCCAGTGAATACACAACTGTTAGACATATGGGCATCTGCCAGTGGTACGGATGCGACATTCGCACGGGTTTAATTGCTCGAAAAACAAGAAAGAAACAAAATGAGCCGATATGTATTTTAAGTGTTCTAACGCGATGAAAGAGTGCTACATTTTATAAAAATATTGGCAAGATTTAATACAAATTAGTTGAAAGTAATAAGCTATCATTCAATGGAACGGACGCGACAAAAAATATAAGTTTTTTTAAGCTCGTATAGAAATATGCAAAATTTAGCTAATTTTGAGATTTTTTTTTTATATATATAATATACATGTTAATGGATGTCAAAGGATAACTATTCTTCGTAGACTTATGAAATATTAGAATTATCTCTGACCTTTTTTTAAAAAGATATAGCACGAATACGGACGCGACATCATGGACGCGACAAATTTTTCCACAGTAGTAAAATACAGTAAAGATGTTCATTATAAATTTTAATAAAAATACATCATAATAAGTTAAATTCAAGTTACATAGCAGGCTGTAAAAGTGCTTAATTTTAATGTTTTTCTTCATATTTGGTGGACCTTTTTTGGAAGATGCCCATATGGAAGTTCACTTAAATAACAGGATGGCTTTGGTGAATGGGAATACAAAGGAAATTGGTTAATTGGGTACCACAACCTAAATATGTTAAAAATAATAAAATTAGGGATTAGGGAATGGACCAAAAGGCCCCCACGGAAGCACCTTATAAGTGCACGACCCTTCTATGCTAACCTAACCTCACCATGTCTGTTTGGTTCTTAACCACTGATGTCACCAAGGCACAGTTTCTAGCGAGTTCGTCTGATTTTTCATTACGTTGAATGCCTTCATGCACAGTTAACCAGGTATATTAGGTTGGTGCTGAAGTAGTTAGACATTGAATTGATGGTTAACCTGGCTGTTAGAAAATATGACAATTTCTCGCTTTGAGACGCTACATTTTTTGATAACCATGAAGCAACTTTCCTAACAGTGATGCTATAAGAAATTTTCAAAGTGTACCTTTTTAATTGAAAAAATTACTTTTTGGAACATTATTATTTTAAAGCTAACCAGCTTAAAGTGTAAAAAATTACGTTTTTTAGTTCGAATATTTATTTTAATGAGCCTAAATTTAGAGCACTTTTAATCTGCTGCTGCATTTTTATGTGGAAGTCATGCCATTGCCTTTAGAAAATAATGGACTCTTGGAAATTTGAATTGGAAAATTTTCAAATCAAAAAATGTACCTTTTGGAGAAATTGCACCACTTGTAGCATCTCTGTTGAGTTATTGTCACCATTTATGTTTGGAAAACAATACAGTAGTCAGCCAGTCTAAAGGCAAGGGATACTCATTCCTAGCTCCTTTGAGTATGCCTCGTAACCAACCTTGTCAATTAGCTTTGACCCATTGGAATATAAGTTTAGACTCCCTCGCTTGCAAGGTGCAACGTCTTTTAGTATGACCTGCTTGGAATTAGCGTACCATCTCTGCTCCCAGCAGGACTGACTGCTTTTATTGGAATGAAATTATAGCTCTTTGGTTTGGATGCATTGCCTGTTTTCTGGCATTGGCATACCCCGATTTCTCTAAGCCTAACCGCTGAATAAGCTGCAATTGATAAGCAACCATGTAGTCATTGAGCTATGGTTACCTAAAGTAAAGTACCTTGTGCATTGAGTAAATGTCATTCCTAGTGCCTTTTGAAGTTGCCTAAAGTACGTGACCTTGCTTAAGGCTGTCCACCACGAATTTAGTTCGCTGCCAATTTAGGAAGCAACTCAAAAGTTTTGCACACTTAGCTAGTGACATTAATTATCAAGGTCACTGGTCACTTTTACAGGACTTGCTGTTTGAAATTCATGATAACAAAAAAAAAAAAAATATATATAATTTTGATGGTGGAAGTGGGCGTGAAATATTTTTATTTGATAACGCGTATTAATTGATAATCTGAGTTCACCATTCAACTGGCTATCAGCACATTCTGATGATTCTACATAACTGAAGGGTACTAAATGCTGTCGACATTATCTGGACTGTCAACTGAGTAACGTGCTTGACGTGTGGAGTTGTACAATTTTGCTTATGTTTATGTTGTGTGAAGTTGCTATAGTTGCTATAGTTGTTATTGTTATTGTTGTTGTTGACTGTTCCAGCAAAAAGTTATAGCAACATGCTGCTACACAGCAAGTTGACAATTTTTCCCTCAGTTAAATGTGCGCCACCGCAGCCAGCTTTATTACTTCTCTTTAGTGTTTTATCATTATCATTATTATCAGTGCGTGCGAGTTTCTGTATGTGTGAGAGTTGTATTTTTTTTTTCTTACTTTTCTTTAACTAGTAGTTCTGTCTTCTTGACAGTTGGTTGTTGCAACAAGAATCACTGAATTGTCCCAATGGCCTGAAAGGTCGGTCTGCCATCACTTATTGTGGCATTGAATATATTTCTACACAGAACGAAAATATTGTCAGTCAGAACAATGTTTAACTTGTCATCAGCGACGAGTTGCTAACAAATGGTTGGAAAGCGTATTGCCAAGATAATTACTTGGTTATTATCCACTTTGTACGCTTCGGTACGGTCGGGCGGGGTTGCTTTGTTTTGGCTTGGTTTGAGAGTGGAACCCAGTGTAACACAACGCAACCGCACTGAACTGAAAGAAATCGTGCCGAATTGGGCATCGGTTAAGAAATTAATGACTAACTGACGGTTTGTTTGTGTATGTGTGTATATGTGTATGAGTGTGTGTGTGTGTGTGTGTGTGTGTGTATGTGCGGTATCCCAATTGGCAATTAAGCGAGCACCTTCAAACCAAGTCATACATTGACTGCAACTTTTGACTTCAGAACATATGAATGACTTTCTCGATACTTTCTTGAAGGCCTGCTTTTTCTGTACTAAAGATATTTTTTTCCTACTAAGACTGATTCTATTTTTACTTCAGCCTGAATTTGTTATTTAAAGTTCTGTTTAAGAATATGACTCAGTAATTTTCTTTCTTCAGATTTATAGATTGAAAATAATCTGACTTAATTTAAGCTTTTAAGAGAAAATAATATTTTTTCAATACTCTTGGTCTACTTCGTCTTTTAGTTATTATTAAGAAGTGCTTTCAGCAGGTCTCATTTTCCATTTCATATAAAAATAAGCTGAACTTGTAACTATATGACTGCAAAAGGGTTAAGCTACGAAAACTATATGTAGAACTGTTAAAATGCTGTTTGAACCCCTAGTATTGCCTACTGGGATACTGTTCGCCTGTTGCGTGTAAGAGTGTGTGTGCTTATGCGAGCGTGTAATACTATTATTTGCATGTGAGACTCGTATTATTTATTATTCATACACTTTTGTCATTCTTTTTTGCTGTGGTTTATTAGTTGTTTTTATAGAAAAAATTGCTTGCCTTGCAATTAAAATGCAAAATTGCTTATAATAGATCAACGAATTATAATGTAATCACATTAAGTATTTAAGCAAAATAATTAGAAATTAAGCAGCGACATATTTTTCCAAAGAAGCATGCGATCTTAATGTCACGCTATATGCGCTGGAGATCATGTTTAGAAAAGTTTTTTTTCGTAACTCATGTAATTTTCATGTAACACAGTGTATTTCATATGACAACTTGGCCAACAGAGTGGTTGTGGCAATGAAAAAAACAAAAAAAAACAATTCATATTGTATGCAAATGCTTCTAAGAGCAATCAATGATAGAGAAGAATTGACAAAACATTTTTAAAGACTGCAATTTTTCAAGTACTCTCTCTAGTGGGTACTTGTTAACAACTAGTTGATCAACCTGGCTTTACACGGACTTTTGGTTTTTCTACAAATTTTGATCAAGGTTTCGGTATTTTGCAGGTATTTATTGCTTTAAAGTCATAGATTTTAAGAAGAATAGGTAATTTTGCTGATAGATTTGGATAAGCAAACATTATAATTATATTCTTCCTAATTTTGATACCATTTCAATATGTTGTTAACTACAAGCAAATGGATGTTACTTTTAGTCCCATACTCCAGAAAAAGAGGTCTTATAAAAAATACACTTCTGAGAGAAGTGTACCTACATCGAAACTTTAAGGTTGGTTAGCCGTTTAAAAAAACTGTACTTGACATGTCCTTGTGTACCGACTGCAAGAAGAAGTACGCGGTCAAAAGCAAGCAATGATACACAAATTTCTTTGGCAACCCAGCTCAAAGTGCAGCTAATATTGAAGCTAATGTAGAAACTATTCGCCGACGCTCAAAAAACCACAATTTGAAGGTGCGAAGTACCAAGTAAGTCCCTCTTTTAACTGAAACATGATAAATCAAAACGATTGCAGTATTTCACTTACTTCCTGTGAACTTAATAAATTAAGAATATATACTGTGGACAAATGAAAGTAAAATTGTTTTTTTTGGTGGCAGAGTATCACGTTAACATGTAAGGTGCCTCCAAAATACGGAATACAAGCTAATTTTACAACAAAAACTGAAAAATAAGCCGGAACTAGTGTATGTTGTAGGCGTAGCCAGATCCAGAACCTCTATTTGGAAGAAGCTTTCCAAAAAATGTGACTTTGTAGTAGTTGAGCATATGAGTGCTAGTAAAAACTAATATTATGATGAAAAAAAAAATGCTGTTCACAAAAATGTCAATTTAATACAAAATCAAATCAAAAACCTTAAAAAAATATTCGGTGAAGACACCTTTTCGAAGTAATTATAAAATAGGTGACTATACAGTTAAGTTTTTAGAAGTTTTCAATGATCTCGGAGTAACTATGGACACCACACTTCGCTTTCACATTCACATTTATAAAGCAATCAGCAGAACCTAATAGTACTCTAGCATTTATTAAACAATCGTCTAAGGAGTTAAATGATCCTTTTATAACTAAAACCTTATTCACATCGCTAGTAAGGCCCATTCTAGAATACGCGTCAATTGTTTGGTGCTCTCGCTATGGTTGCTATATTAACGATATAGAATCTGTTCAAAAACAATTTCTTCTGTTCTACTTATGCGATCTATATTGTGATTCAGACACATATTTATATATGTGTCTGATGTGTCTATATTTATCTCCTAATGAATATGGATTTTATTCACAGAGCTTATTAATTTACCTTCTTTAAAAAAGAGTAGAATAATGCTAAAAGTAAGTTGGATTATAAAGATTTTACGTGGATATATGATAAGTTTATATTCAAATCCAGCTAAGTCACAGGAAAAAAAAAAAATTATTGTAGAAATGCCATAGTAAAAAAAAAAAAAAAAAACAAAAAAAAAACAAATCGGCCATTTCAGCCCTTGAAAGGACTTCGACCGGGCTTCTTATGATCAATTGTGTTGTGTGTGTTATTAAATGTTTGCACACAATTCACCGAGAACTGGACCTACATGTTTTATGCCGACTCCGAACGGCTAAAGTTCATGTTCTCAAGAAGCTTTACATGGCATTATTTACTCTCTGAGGTTTGCCATTGTCTGCAGAGAGGTGGTGACCGATCAGAAAAAATTTTTATTGAAAAAAACTTTGACGCCGCGGCTGGGGATCAAACCCGGGCTCCGAGCATGCTAAGCCACACACTTCACCTGCATGCCACGGTCACCACAATCCGTACTGATGAATCAAAATTGGACGACAAAATGGGGGGAGGAGTGACCACTGTAGTGTCTTTCAAGCGGAAGTTACTGCCATACATAAAGCCGTTACTTGGTTTCAGATGAATGATATAGCGATATCCTTGAATGATATATTTGTATTCTATCTAATAGTTAAGCTGCTTTGAAAGCGCTGGAATCTGTTAAAATAACATCTAAAATAGATCTTAGCTGCCGCAGATCTCTAAATAAGATGGCAGAGCAGCTCAACATCTTCCTATGTTAAATCCCCGGACATAGAAACTTTCCAGGAAACTGCAAAACTCGCTCAAAAAACTCTATCGACAGGCAAGGAAATAATTCACACCTCTCTCCACATGCAAATTACTCACAAATGAGCTATCCTTTAAAACAACCAACATAAGTTGGTCAACGGGAAGCACAAGCTAGACGGTCAATCCTGAACCTTAAGCGCTCAAAAGAACTAATTTCCCTTAGAAGGGATCAAACAAATACTATTATCGGTACAACTTCATTGGAAACCATGCCCGAAGTTAAAATATCCTTCAAAACGATTTCTGCAGATGTTGCAGGAGTATACGAGGATTAGAAAGAACCTGCAACACTTATTCTCCGCACATGCGCCGTGCTGGCCAAAAACCACCACCATTTCATAGGTATCTAGTTTTACAGAATTTTCAGTCTACAGACTACTAAGCTTTGCTAACCCTCTATGGGGCGCATGGGGTCACAGTGACCCCATAACATTTTATAATCTAATTTTCATAATTTAAACTTTTTAAAACCTGGCTACTGACGTCATCTTTAGCTTGAAGAGGCTTTAAATACTAGACTCGCTTAGTGGAGATATTATTTAAAGCTTAAGTATAATTTCGGTAGCCGTCGGAAGTGGAAGGTAAAATTTTGTGGACACATTTTTTTTAATTAATGTTAAAACCAACGTCAACACTAACAAACTGCATATTTTAGGATTAATACTCCGTTTGAATTTTTTTTTTAAATCTTTAAAAAAGACTTTAGAAAAATATAGATAGTTTTTTATAAAAAAATATTTTTTTAACAAATTTTTTATCCTATTTAAAATAAAAATTTCTAACTTATCCCTACAGCAACATAAAACTATAGACTTGAATTTTACTTCATATTAGTTTGAAGCCAATTGAACCTCTCTGGAAGATTCTATGGCGTATAAAAGTATGGGTTAATAACTCCAACTGGTACAGATAGAGTATCACCCTGGTATCACTGCGAGCATACTTGGCCTATGTGTATCTTAGACAGTCGCGTCAACCTTATTATTTATTATTATTATTATTATTATTTATTTGACATTATTCAGTACAATAAGATACAAGGATCTTTTAACAGTACAACAGAGTTAAATAAATAATCAACAAAAAAAAAACCCTTACCTTACGTCACATAAAGTTTGCATTATTTGAAGATTTTCTTCAATTATAATATTTTCTTCAATAATAAGAAAGTAATATCTGAACACTTAGTTTCTGGCGGGAACAGACGATGATTATTCACGTACTTTTATATTTCTGGATAAGAGAAGACAACTAACAACTAATAAGAGAAGAGAAAAATACGAAAATGCAAAAACAAAATACAATGTATTTAAAATTGCAGACATTTATTAAAATTATTATAACAAAAATTAAAGTAAAAGCATACAAAATTATTAGTAAAAAAAAACACGTGGATTATTCTGGCACGTGCAGCAGCAAAAACACTGCTTCGATTTTCGACTTTTTAAAGGGTTCAACCATAACTTGTTGTCTATCGTATTTTCATTTGATAAGAAATGAACACTCCTGAGAATCAGAATAGAACCTCTGCCAGGACCAAAAAAAAAAAAGAAATTTACCCGCGTGTCAAGTTCAAATATTGTATCGCATCGTAAGCGAGGACATTTGTGTTTGTCTTGATGTCTGTCATTCAGAAGCTCAATGCCGACTTTTTTTATACACCGTTTTCTATTTTTTTTTATTTTTTTTACGGCTACTTCTGTTTGAGTTGGCGGCATGGCTTGATTTTTTTTTCTCAGTTATGTCACAACGGGACACGGCAATCTCCCGGCCTGCAAATAAAAAGGATGCAAGCACAGTAGATGTTTATAGCAGCAACAACAACGTAGATCAAAGAGTACGAAAGCCAAATTAAAACAAAGGCTAACCGCGTGTTTGTTATTGGTGATGGTCACACATGCCACAAATACAACGCGCGGCCAGCGAGCAACCAACAACAAAAACAGCAAGCAGCAACAAACTGGGATCTGACTGAATTTCGGTGTCTCTAATTTTTGGTAGCACAAGAAAAAAAAAAGAACAATATAACAATATATAACAAGAATATTTTACGTTTTTGTCAATTCTCAGAAGTTTGAAGCAGACAACGGAGCACAGCGATTTTTCGCACTGCTCTCAATAACTAACTGCATTTATTGTCCAAATATTGACAGCGCTGATAGAGTAGGATTCCAGTTGTTAATCAATAAAAACAAAGAAGAGCCTATCGTACACTGAAAAAGTAAATGAAGCATATTGAAAGAATATCTGAATGAACTTATATGAAGTTATATATATGTATGATACTAGCGAACCCTTAATAATGGCACAAACTGCAAAAATCATTAAAAATAAATACAAGTTTCCTGAAACCCTATTGCAGCGCCATCTGTCAGATCAAATTGTGAAGCCAAATCATACAGGAACCCAATCAAGCATACACAAAAATTTTTAAAAGGACTAGAGATGGTTTCAGGGGAAGTGGTAAAACGAATTTGTTTAATTAAAATTATATTAGAATGGCTTTTAATAATATTAGAAATAGGCAATAGAATGATGTAGCAAGTGAAATTATTAAAGAGGCTTAAGTGTATGCCTCTAGAAATATGGAAAGAATTGAATCACAAATTAGGTACTGCGACAAATTTAATTTTAACATACAGTGGCGGACAAAACTCTACGTACGTCCCACCTTTTTCTTAAATTTGACAAGTTCTGTAGGATTAGATAGAAAAGTAATGATGCGGGTTTGTTTTGAATCTTATAATTGTTTAACAAAAAACAAAAACGTATTGTACTCCAATATTAACTTTTGAAGTAATTCATATAAAACTGAAAAAAGACACTGACATAAGTCTACATACGTTTTATTGATTTCACTCTGTTTGCTATTTGTCGCTGCTGAAACATTACGGTAAATAACCGTTTGTTTCATGTTATGCGTATACTTTGTATTAATCTTGGAATTTATTGCGTTTTGTACGAAATTTCTTGGAATTTACAAAAGTGCAAAGAAATTTCTGTGGATGTGCAAAAATTAGTTATTAATCATACAAATAAGAGAAAATCATTTGGCAAAAACGCAAAATTATTATATTTAGCAAATCGACGGTGCAGTCCATATTTAATAACTTTAAAAAAATCAAGTTCCGCCGAGAGCAAGCAGCGTGCTGGTCATCCGAAGAAGCTTGACCGTAGAGACGTTTCATTCATTCGCAAAGAAGTGGACCGAAATTCCAAAGTTCATGCCACTAAGTTGGCCCAGGACATAGCTGAGAGATCCAAAATTGTTGTTCACACACGCACAGTAACAAGGACCTTCAATAATGAAGGATTTCACTGCAGAACTGCCAGCAGGAAGCCCCGTTATAAGCGACAAAAACCGGAAACAAACCGGCAGCAAAGCATATATATAACGGAATTGACTTCTGTAATGATTTTCTATTTAAAGATGAGTTCAAATAAACATATTTGCATACGACGGGAAAGCCAAAGTTTGCAGAAAATCGAACACTGCTATGAATTACAAGCACAGAATGCCGAATGTGAAGAATGGTGATGGCAGTCTTATGGTCTCGAGAGCACTTTCAGCCTCAGGCGTTGGAAATCTGGTATTTGTTAGAGTCATTATGTATCGCTTCCAATACAAGTCCATATTGGAACACAATTTGAAGCCATCTTTTGAAAAGTTAGGTCTAGGAGCGAGCTGGATCTTCAAACAGGACAATGCTCCCAAGCAACGTTGCAGGTGGTAAAGGACTGGCTATTGTATTATGCTCCACGACAGCTGTATTCACCTCCACAAAACCCGGACTTGAACATAACAGAACACATGTGGGAACTTTTGGAGTAAAAGATCCCAAAGCACGCTATTAGTGATTCTCCAACTCTAAAAGAGAAGCCGCAAGAGGAGTGACAGAAAATAACGCCAGAACCCAGCAAAAAGAATACTTCCAAAAGAAGGTAAAGTTGAAGGGAAAGTCGCAAGTTTCATCCCTTCTACTGTCATACCCAGAAGGCATTCTTTTAACTCATGCATGTCATTGGAAGGAATACTTTCCTTAGTCTTATCTAGAAGTGCCTCCAGCATATTTAAATGGAAGATTTCTTCAAGGACTTCAATGAAGCTATTCTAGTAGGCGTACTTTAAGAAGACATAAGAGAAGACATAAGATAAAATGATTCTTAGAAAATATTTAACTACTGCATTTAACACACAGAGGGAAAAACCTATGGACTCAATACATAAATTTATGTACTCATCGCATAGTTTTCTGCACACAAAAATTTTACATTTTTCATGTATTGAGTACATGTTGAAATCTTTAATGACTACATAATGCTTTCAAGCGGTTATGTAGTCAATAAAGAATTTTATGTACTCAACGCAAACTGTTACAAATAATTTTATGTAATGAGTAAAGATGTTATGTACGTATTATATAAATTATTGACTCAGTACATACATAATTTACTCATTACATATTTGGAGTACATAATTTTATGCAATGAGTACATACATTATTTACTCATTACATATTTTAAATGCATAATTTTATGTAATGAGTACATACATAATTTACTCATTACATATTTTTAGTGCATACATTTATATAATGAGTACATACATCATTTACTCATTACATATGTTAAAAACATAATTTTATGCAATGAGTACATGCATAATGTATTCATTATATATTTTTTGTTCATAATTCCATGTATTGAATATATAGGTACACAATTCATGCCTGTGCCTAAAGCACCCTCTCAACAAATGCAATAAATAATTTTATAAAGAAATGACTGGATTTCACAAAATAATTGGCAATTACTTATAGAAACCCAGCCATTTAATTCTTATCCAATCATCGCTTTTGTTCTAGAGTACAGTGGATAAACTCATTCCTGCGTTGATTTTCTAGAGGCTTTAGAGGTGTTGCTTATTTGAAAATCAAGAAACGAATGACATAAAACAGCAAAATCGTGTGCCGATGTGCAACAGATACGTGTACTGAGTCCATATGTTATGTACTGAATAAATGTGTCACTTCAATCGTATAAGGGGGACGTGTACTGAGTCTATATTTTATGTATTGAGTAAAGTTTTTGTAAAAAATTACATAACACGTTGATTGAGTACACGTTGCTTGTATCTATTGAAGTCTGCTATGTATTCAACACATAACATGATGTATTGAATACATTTTTTATTCATTTTAAAAAGTGAATAAATTGATATGTAGTCAGTACACGCTCCCTTTACTCAGTAAATACTGCTCTTGTTGCGTTCTCATACAAGTTGAAGTGCATAGATTTTACATAGCTGTCTCTGTACTGACTACATAACTTTTTCCCTTAGTGCAAGCCATGCCATGGAAGCATTCTTGTAAGCTATTTAAATAGCCATTTAGAAATTTACGAAAATGCTTCTGAAAGCACTTTTCGATAAGACCGAGGAGAAAGCACAATTGCATTTTTATAATGTTTTCTGGAAGCAGTGTATCTAAACATGCATATCAAGTTTGTATCAAAAATTTTGCTGAATAGTAGCTTCAACGCCCAGACGGTTCCAAGAGGTCATCGATGCTAGTGGTGACCCAACAAAATATTAAATTTTGTAATTTATTATTCTGTTTTCATTTTAGTTCTTCTTTTTTAAATTCATACGTATACTATTTTGAGTTTTTTTGTAAATAACTTGTAAAGT
This sequence comes from Tetanocera ferruginea, assembly GCA_958299015.1. NCBI lineage: Eukaryota > Metazoa > Arthropoda > Insecta > Diptera > Sciomyzidae > Tetanocera > Tetanocera ferruginea. The sequence goes on along the minus strand of OY282645.1, from coordinate 8,799,907 downwards.
TTATATAAGAGATGTATATAATTTTTTTTTATTTTTTAAAAAATTATAAGATTTGAAACAAACATGCATCATTACTTTTTTTCAAATGCATTGGAACATGGTACATTTTAGAAAAAGTGGTCGTACGTAAAGTTTTGTTCGCCACTGTAAGTTTGCAGAAAATGCCTATGCCTATGATTGACTTAAATTTTCGTGAATTAAAAAAAAACTCAACTTTAACTTTAAGTAAAATTAAAAAAAAAACATTATTTTTAGTCTAACTAAAATTTTGTTGCAGTGTGTCTTGCCTTTTGCTGCTGCATTACATTTGGAACAAACTTCACACAATTCGACATAACAATGATTTTTTTTTTATTTTTCCTTTTTTATCTTTTTTTTTTCTGTGAAAAAGTGTGCACGCTGAATACAAGATTTAATTTTGATTATTGTCAACAACCGAACAATCAAGCGCTTAAAGCGACAAACATAACAACAAGAAAAAACCGATAGCATTTAGAAGTAGCAAAGAATAAAATGTCTTCGCACGATGCATATTTTTTGAGCCCAGCAGGAAAAAAAAAACAAAAACAAAAACCAAAACATAGCAACAGCAATAAAAATGCAGACGTGAAGCGATGCTGCAATTTTTTATTTATTTTTTATATTCTTTTTGGCCACATTATTAAATTAATTATTAATTTCATAAAATTTCTTGTGATTTATGCAGCAACACTGTTTTGCGTTTATTATTTCAGCGTTTTTTTTTTTCCTGCCCACTTCTTTGTTATTTAAGCAATGAATGCATAAAATTTTAAGAAAAAACAAATACAAAAAAAAAAGAAGAAAATCTTTTGATTCGCTAACATGTTGCAAGCAATTAATTTCGACAATGATAAAAACATGTTCGGCAAGGAGTAGAAACAGCATATAAAAAGGAACTGGCTGCTCGTATGGGCAAAATTATGTACCTACATCCTTTTAAAAATTAGCGGCTTTTGGCTGATTTTATAAACTGCCGTGATTAATTGTAGCGACACTGTTTAAGGCGCGGTATGGAATTTAAGCATAAGACACACATGCGAAAAATTAAACAGAAGTTACCAAAGTGTGTTTTAAAACGCTTAAGTGAGAGTGGTTGTCAAATAATGAGAGGTTTTAAAAATAGAAATATTAAAAACTAGTAAGGTATATCTTCGACTTGGCCGAAGTTAAAATACCCCCACGGCCGATTCTTAAGGGTGGAAGAATATTAAATGGGAGAGCTTTTTGTATGAGATTTTGAGAGATATTATTATTTTTATGTGTCTAAAAAACATGAATATCATATTGTTTTCCTGCAGCTTAAATATAAGCCTTTTTATAAAGTTTTAAATTTTGAAGTTGTATGGGAGGTGGGCGTGTTAGGTTTTGTATGACGCCCATTTTTCTAGCATATCTCAGTTTCGACATAGAATACACAAATACCGAGTTTCTGTCTTGTAGCTTTAATATTAGCCTCTAACACACCTCAGTTTTGACATTAATTACTTAAATACCGAGTTTCCGTCTTGTAACTTTAATATTAGCCTCTTTATAGATTTTGCAATTTTGGGGTTGTATGGGAGGTGGGCATGTTAATGGGTGGATGACGCCCAATTTTCTAACACACCTCAGTTTTGACATTAATTACTTAAAAACCGAGTTTCCATCTTGTAACTTTAATATTATTTATTTATTTATTTATTTATTTATTTATTTAATCAACTATTAACAATTATTGTTATACAGTTACAATAAGTTCATAAATTAAACGTAAGTACATAAAATTAATCCAACATGACTTCGTTCTTAAATGCTACCCTATTTTGGGTGATCTCAATCGAGTTGCAGATAGTGTTAGCCTCTTTATAGATTGTTAAATTTTGGGGTTGTATGGGAGGTGGGCATGTTAGTGGGTGGATGGCGTCCTTTTTTCTAACACACCTAAGTTTTGACATTAAATACTCAAATACCGAGTTTCCGTCTTGTAACTTTAATATTAGCCTCTTTATAGATTTTTCAATTTTGGGGTTGTATGGGAGGTGGGCGTGTTAGTGAGTGGATGACGCCCATTTTTCTAAAACATCTCAGTTTTGATATAGAATACACATATACCAAATTTCAGTATTGTAGCTTAAATATTAGCTTCTTTGTAGAGTTTTCAATTTTTGAGTTGTATGGGAGGTAGGCGTGGTTTTCATCCGATTTAGCCCATTCTCGAACTTGATCTTAGTTTTTTTAAAAAAAGCTTAAATATCGAATTTCATTACGATAGCTTCAAAACTGCGGCTGTAATCGTGTCGACAGACAGACGGACAGACGGACAGACAGACGGACATGGCTAAATCAACTCAGGTGGTGATGCTGAGCAAGAATATATATACTTTTCCATACCTACCACGCCTCCTTTTGGGCGTTACACACGTCGTGACAAAATTAATATACCCCTTACGCAGTACGCGTGGGGGTATAAAAATAAATTGCCATTTCAGCCCTTGAAAGAACTTTGATGAGAAAATATTACTTTTTTTATACCTTTCAAACCCCCCCCCCCCCCCTGGTCAGATGTTCCGCTAACCTCTGGACGGTCGGATGTGGTCAGGCCAGAACCCTCTACATTTAAGTGTATTTATATGGAAAAATAGCGTTATTGGTGTCAAATTTAAACCTGATTGTAAATCAACTAAGTCAGTTTGATATATTACTTTAAGTAACCCAGGTTCGATTCTCAACCAAACCATACTTAATTTTTTATTTTTGATGTTAAGTTTTATTTTTTGTTTTAATAAAAAACCAGTGCACTTCTTGTGATTTTTTATAGAAATTTTTATTCGAAAAGTTGGCAACTCTAGCATAAAAATTCCAAATTTCAAGCAAATCGAAGAACATGAAGCCGATCACGACTTGTATTAGACGTGGAATGGCCGATATATAAAATCGAATATGCTTATGTCATCTCAAATTCGAATCTCACTATTACCCATGAATAACTCTTTCTCATAGGGTGACTTGCAATGGCAGATTGTCCATTGAGCAAACTAGGCACGTTCCTAGGGGCGTGAGGTTACCAAAGCTTTAAAAGAAAAATGAAGTAAGTACCTATTTAAAAAAATCATAACTTCTATAGAGATGTAGAGCTTTCGAAGCCATAATAAAAATTCCATAATTGAAATTGTTAAGATAGAATTGGTATGTTGTGCAATGTTTCTCGATATCGCAAGTGTGCGGCAGGGCGTTTAGAGAGCCTTGAACGGATAGGATGATTTAAGTTTTGACTTCCCGAGTCGGAATAAAGCTCCACTTTATTAGTCCGAGTTCTGAATAATAACTAATCCTATGAAATATAACAATAAAGTTCAACTACTACAACTTTTTCGCACTTTCTCAGCATTAACTCATTTGAAATCACAATCCAAAGCATCAAAAACTAAAATGATAAGGATTTCACTGGCTCAAAACAAAGTTAATGTGAAAAAAATTTACCCACCAAAGTTTGAGTTTGGCTCAGGGATAACACAGGACGTAACTATCTACTAACCATGCACACATAGATCAAATTACAGAATAGCTTTTAGTCTACTTTTGAGTTGACCTTTTGACAAGTTAACATCAAAAACGCTACAGTTGCTAACAAAGGTACTCATGCGGTTTAAAGGAGCAGTTAACATATAGTTCGTTCTACTAAAAGGTAAATAAATTAAAGTGTTAGTGTTTCTACTGCTTCTACGGTAAGAGTTAATATTAATAGGAGAAAGAATTTCCGGAGAATCAAAAATGAGTTGGTGTAAATCTCCTTCGCTCACTTAGTGACTGCATTCTTAATAGTTTTAAATGATTCTCATAAGGAGGAAGGTTTAAAATGTCAGTTCCACTTAAGCACTTATCGGCCCGATGCAAAAATCACTTTTGCAAACATATGCCGCAAATCCAATCCTTTTTAACTCTAAATTGACACAAGATGCAATACAGAAGTTTTGTGTATCAATGAAAGTATTGCTGTTTTTATTTTTTATTAAAAGTCCTTTTTACGATGCAAAAACAAAATTCGCACATAAGAAAGCTACATTCCTTTTACCCCTTTTACATTAGTCAAGAATTGAAGTCAATTTTCTGAGCTTGTAGGCCAATTCGCTGCAAATAGGAAGCGACGAAAGAGGAAAAAGTTGACGGTACACAGTCAAGTGTACTGGCAAGTTTTTCGAACTCGAAAAATTGCTTCCATTTCTTGACTAGTGTAAAAGGGGACTTTATGAAGTTATGTTCGAAAAATTGTGCAAATTCTGCAGGACGACCTCAATTTATTGTCTAAGAATTCAATGCTTCTAACTACTCGCTCTAAATATTTTGACATTTTATTCAGTGTCACACCCGTTACAAAAAGTACTAAGTTCATAAAGTTGATTTATTCCGATATGTAAATGTTGAAGAATGTTTTTTTTTTTTGGTTTGTAAAAAAGCACAAAAATACTCCATTACCATTTTGCCTACTAAAGACAAGCATCTTGCTTTAAGCAAAAAAATATTGCCAGTTTTTCAATTCAATATCAATTCCAATTCGAAAAACAAAAAACAACAACAACAAAATAAATGCAAATACAAACAATGTATTAACGTGATGCATGCGTGTGTTTGTGTTAATGTAAAACACAAAAGCACAGCTAAAAGTAAAAAACAAAACACTGCATATCAAGATCAACCAAAAGCAATGAGTGCTAGCTGCGCCTGCGCAGCTACAATGCGCAGACAACCTGGTTTAAGGAAACAACATAAATATGCATACACGTTTGTATGTATGAATATTTATGTTTGTTTGGATACATTTTTGCATGACCATAATATACATATGTTTGTTTGTATCTTTATACTTCTATAACGATATTTCTATATTAATCCTGCGCACACGTTCAACGCCAAGTTGGCTGACAGCAGCAACAAACGGATCACATGGGTAGCAGCATGCAGCAAGCAGCAACAACAGCAACAACAGCAAAACAAAAACACAAAGGCATGATGCAAAATGACGCTGCGCGATGATGAGGTGGCCGCGATAGAGCGACAGCAATGATGATGAATGTCATAAATTTGTTGTTGCATACTGAGTACTCACGCGCATTCAGATCAATATTGCTACAGCTAAAGCAATGGCAATGCATAGGTGACAATACAGTGGTGAGCTAAAGTGAAATTAAGAGATCAGCTGTTGCTGCATTTTCTACGTCTGGCGTCTGTAATGTTTTCAAATAATATTAAAGCACTGCAAAGGTTAACAGTTAATTCCTTGAGAGACATGCTTAACGGATTTTGTAAAAATACTTCAAAAATATACATAGGTAAGATTTTGTGGCACAGAAGCTTTAATGGGATGTCACGTTTGCTGTTCATCAAAAACTGTACCTAAGCAGAGTTGCCAAAAATGTGCTGTCATATATCTGCTGTGAGCTATTATGAGATTCTTTGAGCAAAAAAATTGTGCAAGTGGAAAATTTTTCCGTGCAAGTGCAAGTTTCTTAATCTAATATTTTTTTTTTAAATTGAAAATGTGAATGTACCAAACAGTTATTAGAAAATTGTGCTCTCATGTGCTCGATGAAAAAATGTGAAAATTTTAAATAAAATTTAAATTTACTCCGTGAAATATTTTAGTACAATCTGAGCGTAACACAGCACAATTTGCAAAGTATGGAATTCAGAAAGTACCGGTTTTAAAGTGGAACAAATTTACAAATTTTTGAAAATCTTATTATGGCATATCATAATAACCTGGGCACAGCTTTTTTCACAGCACAATTCTTGAAAAATTTTGATGAAATTTTGATTTATTAAAAGTTTTCTTAGTTGTGCACAAGACATAAAAGAAATAAAAAAGGAAGAAGAACCGACAACTCTCGTTCCTTAAGAGTTTTTTTTAATTTTAAATCAAAATTATGGTTTACCTAGAGTAAAAATATAAAAATGACATCTGACGGCAATGACACCAAAGAACACAATCATGTATTCTTTCAGACCTAAATATCCAAGGATATTCTACACTCCATGATCGCAGTACTAAAAATACTTATGTTACAAGTAAAATACCAAAAATACTAATGTTACAATTAAGAGACCATTTTGGCTCTTTTTTAGGACACCCAAAAAAAACTTGTATAGTGCTGAAACACTTGCGATATAAGCTTTCATTCTAGAGGGCTTGTCTTTCTTTATACGATATTAACTTTGTGCAAACGTTTGTAGCACCCAGAAATAAGCGAGTCTGGTATAGAAAAGTAAATATATTCTTGATCAGCGTCACTTTGTGAGTAGAGCTTTCCATGTCCGATCGTCCCTTTGTTCGTCTGTAACATGGGATAAGAAAAATGAGTTGATATAATTGCATGAAACTTGGTACAAATGTTCAAATGGAACCAAGAATCTGCACTACAGAATATTATTGGAATCTACAAACAGACACGCCTACCTCCCATACAACCAAAAAATAAAAATCGCTGTTTAGGGGAGTGTGTTTAAGCTACTGCAATGAAATTTGATATACATGGGTTTTATATAAAAAAAAAGAGAAGTACAAAAAAATGAATGTGATTTGCTTATGAATATGCCCACCTCCCATACAACCCCAAAATTGAAAAATCAATAAAGAGGCTATTATTTGAGCTAGAGGGATAAATTTTAAATGGTTTATATTTTATATTAGAACTTAGATGTGTACCAGATGTGTGGGTGTCATCCATCCACGAACACGCTCACCTCCCATACAACCCGCAATAATAAAAACACTATAAAAAGGTTCATATTTTACGTACAGAGACTAAGCTTGTTATGTTCAAAACTAAGATGTCCACACGAAATGAACGTCATCTGCCCACGAACACGCCCACCTTCTTAACAACCACTTCTTAACTCTAAAATGAGGTTTATATATGAGCTAAAAACATAAAACTTGGCATGTGGGTATTTAATATCAACACTAAGACGTCCACACGAAATTAATGTCATCCGCCCACGAACACGCCCATCTCCCATACAGCCAACTTTAGTTAAACTTGCATAATTTTATAAAGAACTACATGCATTTGAAACAAAAATCAGAAGTTATTTGCAGTTTGTTTACTTTTTAATATATATTTAAATATCATTATCAACTTAGGCTATTCCATAGTCGGGCTATACTAGGGTTACCAGATTGTAACCTAAAGAAAGACATGTTGTCCTTTTTTTTTAAAATGGAATATTCTCCTTTTTTTTACATTTGAGAAATCTCTTGTGATTTTTGAGATCGTTTTTCTCTTACTGCGGGCAAGGCTTATTTTTCTTCCTCTTTTTAATTTTTTTTCAGATTACCAACACCTCCATTATTTACCATTTTGGGTTTCAAAATAACCCAAAATGCAAATGTTTTCAATCTTCTCAAAATCGCTAGCAAATCGTTTGGAAGATGAGATAACCGCCGGCGATCTCTTTTGAGTCATACGGGTAACGTCGAATGCAAGCAGCTGAATCTATAAGAGTAATTTGAGAAGATGCGCCAATGAATCGTCTGGTGCGGTTTCAGTGGTACGCTGGGAAAAGTCGCAAACGAATCGCCGTTAGGGTCTTAAGCGATTTCCGAGAAGATTCGCCAACGAATCGTCGAAAGGGATCTTAAGCAATTGGACAGGAAGATTTGCCAGGAAGACACGCATACGAACCGATAGAAGGGGTCTTAAGCAATTCGCCGACAAGAGAAGCTAACGAATTAGTTCTAGAGATCCTCAGCTATTTGTTGCAAAGCATGGTTGTTAAACGTTACATGTAATCTTATAGTTAATACAAGCGGGCTCGGCAGACGTTGTTCTGTCGCAATTCTATGAATTTTTTTATTGTAAAACTTTTTGAATAATTTTAACGATTTTTTAAAACATGCTTCATAACGATAAATATTGAACATTTTTCAAAAAGCCATCTTCCAACGATCGTCCAAGTGAGCAAAGGAAGATTTAGCAAAGTTTTTGAATCGCGCATTCATCCCTTGGACAATCGAAGAGCAATTAATTTTCAAACAGTAATTATTTCTTGCTTTTATTCTGCTTTTCAGATTTTGTAGCAAACATTTAAAAAAAAAAAATCAGCCTAAAAGTATGCACAGAAAATTTAGTTACAAAAACCAATTCATAAGGAGCTTTAAAAACTAAAAATCTGACACGTATTCATTCCGCAATAGAAACATGGATATCCTAATTTTTTTCACTCTTTTAACCATTTTTTTTAAGCTTTCAAGACGCCAACAGTTTTGGTACAAGCTATACGAACTTTTTGATTGGAACTATTTAAGCTTGAAAAACCGTCAATCTTGACTTCAGTTCTTTTGAGTAGACTCTATAGTTTCATACACAAGACTTTGAGTTCTGAACTACTAATAGGTCAAATTGGGTCAAAAATACTAAAAGTATTATAAAATCTATTATTTATTTGTAGATGTTTGTCGGTTTGTGCCAAGTAAGCTCCTAAACCGATGAGTGGATTATAAAGAAATTTTGGCCCAATGTTTAAAAAGAACCAGAATCAATTATAGGCTATGTTTCAACAAAAGGGCGTGGCAGCTTTCATACAACTCGAATCGTTTACTTAGCTTAGATCTTGAACTACCTATAGATAGAGAGAGAGGGCATGGAAACTCCGTACAAGGCCATCATTGACTAACACTATCTTACTGAAAAACAAATATTATGAGCACTCTTGAAGGCGTGATTTTTAATAAATATAATTGAATATAAATAAAATTAGAACAATATTAAAAAATTTTAAGGAAAAAGATATAAATCAAATGAACATACGAAAGATACGAAAAATCTATCTGGTACCGTCTGAGAATTGAAAATTTCTGCATTAGTTTTGTTATAAGTGCTTTTCATTGCTTATGATTAACTCAGTATATATTTTCATTGAACTAAAACCCAAAATAATAATAGTTGGTTTTGAGAAATTTTCTATTTTTCTATAATTTTCTAAAAAAGTATTGTAGCACATAGATGAACTTTCAAACCGTCTCCCCGGGGCATAGCACACATACACCAAGGCATGAGCTACGAATGTCAAAATATATAACTTTAGCTGCATGTCAGCTTTAATTCCTCTTCCTAAAAGCAAACAGTTTCGGTGCCTTTTTACACTTAATGAAGACGGCTTGCCATGTGGAGATGGCTATTTTAGGCGTGATTTGGTTTTGAACTAAAAAAATTGGCAAAAAGTTTAAAAGCCCAATTTTGTAAGAAAAAAGATATATTAATATTAAGAAGGAAAATCAGACTAACGAGTCCCAATAGTCGAATATGACTTCGGAAGTCCAAATGCTCTGAAGAGAAAATATTATCGTTATTGAGACCTTTTTCAAAGCCACATTTATTTCCAAGATCGAACATAAGTTAGGAAAAAACACCATTTCCACTGTTTTTCCGTTGGCCAAAAACCATTTTGTTTTTGTTTTTTGGAAAGCTCTTGAGGTCAACTTTAGGTGAGGGATTTTTCAAACTTTTTTAAAATCGAGGCAGTTTCACTCTTTTGCACACTTTCTGAAAATTTTTCATTTTATCCTTTCACAGAATGGGAATTAACACTCAAATTTGATTTTTTTTTTATGTTTTTTTAAATGTTTTATGCGCACTTCTGGCAAGAGTTTTAATTTTGCGCCACAGTGCGGCAACAACAAAAACACAAAAATAAGCAACACCCACACACATTCTGCAGAGTACAGTGAAGTAAGAAGTAATTTGTGGCTGCTGCTGTCGCTGAGCGTTAGGAAGGCTTGCAAAGATTACTCTGGGTCCGGCAAGAATGCGTTTGGCTGTGTGTGTGTAGGAACTGTGGATATCGTTGTGTTAAGCTGAGGTCGGGTTGCGAGGCGGGAATTAAAAGGATCAACGCTATTTAATTACATTTCGCGTTGAGCTCATAACTTTCTCGCTTGTTGCATTTTTGCATAGCGACCCACGCGCTGGTGTTTTTTGTTGTTGTTATTATTGTTTCTGCTGGTTCTGCTTATTGTTTGCAGTTGTGCTTTTTGTGTTTTTTTTTTTTTAATATTTTTTTATTTTTCATTTTTTTATTTGCAACACTTGGCACATTCCTGACGGGGACAATGGCTTTGGTACCTGGGTATTGTTGAGTGAGTTCTTATTAATTAAAACGAAGAATAGAGTGAGCGAACACAAGCTTTTTTGTGTGCCGGATGCTTGCCGCTTTGCATCGTCGTCGGACGCTATGCTGTATGTTTCATTCATGTATGCACAACAGCCGGTCATCGATAGCAGTTAATTAGAACAGGTGTGGCCACAATCGATAGATAAGTGTTGCGACTTAGAAGTGCGTCTCACAGCTATGGCTCATTTGCTGCAAACGAATATGAAGATTTCAATAATTAACACAAATAATGCATGCAGTTTTAAAATAAAATATTTTAATTTAGTTTAACTAGATTATCTTTTTAGAATATAATGCAAGCTTGGAATTTAAAATGATTTGATGTGAATTCCAGCTCTATATTTAAGCTCAGTGCTGCTGCAGTGAACTCCAATCCAGTGAACTGCTTAAAACAGGAGTGTAGGCAGAAAATTTGCGGAATTTAAGCTGCAAAACCCAAAGTTATGTTATGCTATGTTCGTAAGTTTAAGTTGAATTATGTTATATGTTATGTTATGTTAAGTTTATGTTAGGTTATGTTATGATATGTTATGTTATGTTATATTCTGTTATGTTGTATTATGTTGTGTTATGTTCATGTTATGATATGTTATGATATGTTATGTTATGTTATGTTGTATTATGTTGTGCTATGTTCATGTTATGATATGTTATGTTATATTCTGTTATGTTGTATTATGTTGTGTTATGTTCTTGGTATGATATGTTATGTTATATTCTGTTATGTTTTATTATGTTGTCTTATGTTATGTTATGTAAGGTTAGGTTATTATATGTTATGTTAGGTTTTGTAATATTTGTTAGGTTAAATTGGGCTATGTTATGTTGTATTATGTTGTGTTATGTTATGTTATGTTAGGTTAGGTTATGATATGTTATGTTATGTTATGTAATATTTGTTGGGTTAAATTGTGTTATGTTATGTTATGTAATGTTATGGTTTGTTGTGTTGTGTTATGTTATGTTATGGTACGTTATTTTATATTATTATTATATTTATAATATAAAATATATTTTATTATTTTATAGTTATTGTTTATTTTGCTTAAAATATAAAGTCGCTTTTTATGGATTTAAAATGTGATTTTATTAGTCACGACACAAAAAGCATTTTATGTAACTGTATCACACAGATAATAGGAAAAGAATGACATTTGTATGACACATAGAATGAATGAATGACATAAGGTTTTTTTGTTGTTGAAATTTAAGAGCTGCCAACTCTCATGTTGAATCTCTACATCCTCTCAGACTTATTTTGGAACAGGTCATATCTTAATGGAGTAAATCTCACAACTTTAGTCCTAGCCTTTGCAGATCGTCAGAGCTCTGTTAAAAGTCTGGTAGGCAGTGTTAATTCAAAATCTGCTGTAGATTCGTTACAAGAGCTGTTTGAAGGTGGATCTACATCGGGCGAAGCTTCAACAAGTGGTTGAAGTTCGATGTCGGGATTCTTTGGCGTAGGTGGCCTAGCAGTTTTCTTGAAATAATTGACACGTAGCTGATTCTGATGTCGCTTATATAAATCCTTATCTGTTTGAACGTATTGCATTTTAGTACCCACTGCTGTTTGCTGAACTTTAAGTTGAATCCACCTCGCAGCACCAGAGTAGTTCCGCACTCATACACTTTCACCAACAACAACTTTCGTTTTCGGCACAACTATCGGCGTCGACTTAGGAAACAATGCAGCTAAAATCATTTGTGGTTGACGTCCATGCAAGAGCTCAGCAGCTGATTTATCACTGAGTGGATTTGGAGTACTTCGGTAAATACCTGTACAAGGCCCTTTCCGTGCTATTTTTATCTTTCGTTATCTTGTTAAACACCTCTTTGAATGTTCTTACGTAACGCTCGGCTAACCCATTGGAAGCGGGGTGAAATGGTGCTGCAGTCAAGTGTTCATCTGTGGATGGCGTTCATCTCGCAAAACTTCTGGAATTCTAGTGATGAAAATTTGGTACCATTGTCCGTTACAATTGTGCTTGACTAAGCCTCAATAGAGAAGATGCGTTGCAGCGCCGCAGCAGTTGCTAGTGTAGTTGCAGATGCCAACTTGACCGTATATGACAAGGTGAGTATTCACGCTGCGAATAAGTAAAGGTGGATTGCCAGAATTCACATCTTACATGGACCCTCTCTAAATGTGTATCAATGTCATTCAACTCTTGTGTAGAATCTCTACAGTTATGTTAACTTCTGTTATGTTAGGCTAGGTTATGTTATGTTAGGTTAAATTGGGCTATGTTATGTTATGTTATGTTATGTTATGTTATGTTCTGTTATGCAATAATATGTCATGTTATAATACGCTATCTTGCTTACAATAATTGTCCGAATACGAGTGATTTGCCGATCGTGTCTGCGTGAGTGTACAGAGTATCGGTTCCATCGCGAGTACTACGTTGTCGTCATTGGTTTAAACAGTAGCGTAGCAAGGGGGGGGCGGGGGGGGCGGTCCGCCCCGGGTACACGCCAAAATGGGGTGTAAAATTTGGCAAAAGAACTTTTTACCACATAGTTTTTGATTTTTTTAATTAAAAAAACACACCTCAATGACTTCGGTTTTATATTTGAATATCAAGAGGGTGCAAAAGTGAATGAAAATATTTTTTACCATCACCACGACTTTGTTTTTATTGAAACAAACTTAAACTTTATATTAAATTTTGTTCAATATTAACGCTCACACTAAAACCCAAGTCAATTCCAAATGTAATTTTTCATTGGTTAGGGGTGCAATTTCCAAAAAAATTATATTAAAATTTTCATAATATTAAGATGGAGTACAAAAGTAAAAATGCAAAAACATTTTTTTATATTCCATTATGTTTTATAAAAAAACACTTTTTTACATCTTATATTCAGGTTAGGAAGTGTTCAAACTTGCTAGCAGAGTAGACATTTCTAAAACCATTAAGTTTCGAAAACCTGCATGATTTTCAGAGTATGATGAATGGAGGCGTCAGTTGTTTTGTAAGCAACACATTTCTCCAGAACTTTTCAGAAAAACATGTTCATGTCATAATTTTCAAAAATAAAAATATACTTTATGGTTTTGTGATTACTAAGTTCTGAGACTATATATCATGAAACAAAACTCACTTACAGCTTTTAACCTGCTAGAACATAATTTTGAATAGTAATATGTTTTGGGTATAAGTACTGTTACATAAAACTACTAGTTTAAAAATCATTAATAAACTTTTTACTTGCTTAAAAAAATTTCTAAAAAATTAAATTGAATTAAATTCTTTAAATTTTTTATTTAAATTAAATAAATGGCGTTTAATGACAATTTTATGGCCTTCTGACGTTTTTTTTTTTATTTTGTTTTGAAGATGTCCATTAAAAACTCTAAGATGGTTTTCCGACTCCTTTATTTTGCTAAAATAATTATTGTTCTGTTCAAAAATCAACCAACAAAAACTAACAAAAATACAGTTTTTAATAGAAGATATGATGCATAGTTCCTTACAAATTATTCTAATAATTAAAATTAAATTTTGTTCTCAACGAATGTGAAGAAACACCAGATTTCTTGGAATTGTCAGCTCTTTTTGAGCCATTGCCCAGTCTTGACCTTGTTCAACCTGGGCAAGTTTGCTTTGGGAATTTGTAGATAATGAGAATAAAAAAAAATTTCTATCAATTTGGCATCACTGTAATATTGTGATACTGAGATATTTATGGTGGTATTTATGGTGATATTTATAAAGCAGTCAAATGTTACAGACCTCAATCTTGTCTATAAAAGTCCAAACGGAGATTAACATAGATACACTGAGAAAAAAAAATAAAAATACTTTAAAATTAAACAAAACATATTAAAATAGAAATTTAACGCCTTTGTTTTTCTACAAAACAATATTTAAAACAAGTGTGTTTAATTTTCACCTACCTATAAACTCCTTTCTTTTTTTATTTTTCTCTTATTATTTTTTTGAAAAAACAAACAAACATTTGAATTCAATGACAATTTTTGAATTTTTTGAATTGGCTTGACAAATATCGAACATATGATAAAATAAAAACTAATTAATTAAATATTAAAATATTTCAAATGCAAACTTCATCGAATGAAGTTTACATTTGGTATTCGGAAGGTCCCGGGGGTAGCTGGTTGTGAATCTGGTGCTAAAACTCGGAAAAGTTAATAATATGGCATCGAAAAAAATATGCTTTAAAACATGAGTTTTTAATTTTAAAATGTTTGTTTTAAATTTGGTTTTCATAGAAAAACATTGTTTTAAAAACAAAAACTTTTGTTTTAAATTTAACTTTAAAAACAGCTCTGTATAATTTTTTTGAATTTATTTCAAGCTCTATTTCAAAAACAAATTCGTTAGATATGAACACACTTTCATTTAATTTTAACACATTTTTTCCTCAGTGTACTATAAAGAAATTGATAAAAATTATGAAAAATGTTTATAAATGAATTTTAATATTTCATTTAAATTTTATATAGAAAATGGGGGTTGATTTCGAAAAAAAAATAACTATATTAAAAGTTATTCAGGGTCACTAGGGAAAATTTGTCAACGTTTTGCTTCCAGGTCCTATTTTTTCTTCAATTATGCAAAATTTTTCGTAATTTTTTCAAAGTTTTCTATATTCAACTAACTAGAGTTTTTATATTAAAACTGATATTGTGTGGTTTACTCTAAGTACATTTGTCTCTCACAACTTATAAGCCCGGAGGCAAAAATATTGGAACAATTCAGAAAAAAATCTTTAAGTTTCTGAAAATTTTAGATTCTTACTTCTTTTATCAAATATTTATGGATAGCATAGTTTTGTTTTTTTTTTAATCTCTTCTAAAATATGTCATTTTTGTAGAGGTTGATTCGAAAATATGTAGTAAGATTCATCGACTTATTGTATAAAGAAAATCTTCTTAAGGGGTGCACAATTTAGTTTCCGCCCCGGGTGCGACCAACCCTAGCTACGCCACTGGGTTTAAAGCAGAGTTTTGCTCACATACAACAGCTTCAATATTTTCGTTTGTGTTGTAATTCGGAAAATTGGCTTCGTCAGCAATAAAAAAGATTTGCATAGCATTGTTGTTGTTTGCTCGCGTTGAAAGATATAAAGTTAATGCTGCTAAGTGTGTTTTGTTGGTGTTCACACTCGATGTGGTGGCTAGTTTTTTGTTGTCATTTTCAACTTTACTATTCCAATTTCTTTAAGAAACATATTTGCTCAAAGGACACATGTTGTTGTTTTTGCTATATTTTTTTCGTTGCCATCGAAGTTATAGTTATTTTTTTTTTAATTTATGATTTAACTCACTGCCACAACGCCTCTGGATTCCATGTCGCAGCCTCATCATCATCAATTTTATAAGTTTGAACTTTGATGAATTTTCAGAATACATATGTGTAAATATTATTTTGAGATTTATTTAATTAATATATTGTTTTGCGGACTAAAGCAATCTTTTGCACAGTTTCAACAGTAATTTTTGAACTAAAACTTAAAAAAACTTTGTCGAACATTTCAGTTATGTAACAGCTCAAAAAAATAAATAAATTTTTATTTTTCTACCTTAAGATGTATCCTTACGCGCCATACATTTATGTATACATACATATATATATATATATATATATATACTCTAAATGACAAAATAAATTATACTTCCTTCCTCTGGATTTTACGTTATAAACCCATCTGTAGCTACTAACGACATGATGTAGAGGATACGTACGGCAGCAGCGGTGGCGTGTGGCAATGGACGAGAAATCTTTTGTTTTCTTCTCGGAAAAATTCGTTGTCGCACAGACGCAACTTTAATAAATTCTTACACGCCTGTCCACAGAGGTGCGCAGAAGTATCCGAACAGCTTTTATGCAGAATACGTGCTCATAAATCAAAGACTCATTGTTCAATGCGGTTACTTTGTCTGACGCGCTGCATACTTTTTTTTAACCTTGTGGTACTTTTATGTTTTTGTTTTTATTTTTGTTTAAGCACTACGAGTGGGTCTGTCACACAATTCTTATCACAAGCTAAAGGAGCAGTCAGCGCAACGCAGTAAGACTAAAAGGATTATCAAAGAAAACGACACCAACAACATAAGAGAAAGGTGAAAAGAGGCAACAATAGTGCAGACATGCAAAAAAGTTCCAAGCAAAATGTTTCGTTTGTTTAATCCAAACGCGCTGATCAAATATACAGCAGCACTGCAGGACCCTCTAGAAAAAAATTGCTAATGTTTTTTTTTTAAATATGTCTATTGCTACCGCTGGTATTGATTATTGCCGCAGCATGTTAAAGATCAAGTCTTCTTTCTAATGTCGATTGCTTTTTGTGCTATATTCTTTCTTGGTCTTTTTCTATTGATTTATAACTTTTTTTAAAATTCGCCGATTCAGTTGTTTTTATATTGTTAAGGTACGCTGATAACGCTGCTTGGTTCAAAATCAGAGCGAAACACGTCAAAAAATATGCGTTGCAATTGTAGCACATAATCTTAACCCTTAGATGGGCAAGCATAAGGTAGCATGGGCCTAAGTAGACCCATGCTAAGAGAACGGGAAGGCAGGTATGATGTGAGTAGCATTTGTAGTTTCGCGTCTTTGGCATGTAGTTTTGGAAAATCTATGAGTGTATGTAAAATTGAATGTTTAAAAAAGTTCATAATGTCACATGGATTGTTCTTTGCCGCAATTTTATTTCGTTCTTTCAAAATACACAAACTTTCACTTTGCTTTTAATGTTTTCTAGCAGCGATTATGGCTTATTCGGTTGCTCCAAATGATACTGATGATTAGAGCACGGATTTCAATGCACTACAAACTCACAAATATGCGCATGTTATGCATGCTTCAAACTCAAAAACATCCAACAAACAGCCACATAAATATAAAAAATACAAAAAAATAACATGTAAGGAAACTCTAAAGTCGCTCTAGCCCGACTATGGAATACCCTAAACCTGCTGTCATATTTAAATATTATTGATTTACTTAAAATAACTTCTAATTTTTTAAAATCAAACCTTTTTTCAAAATCTTTCACTTATGTGTGTTGTATGGTAGTTGGGTGTGTTCGAGAGCAGATGACGCCCATTTCCTGTGCACAACTTAGTTTTGATATAAAATGCTCCATGAGCAAGGTTTATACCTGTAGGTCATACATAACCATTTTTATGGTATTTTTCATTACTATGGGTTGTATGGAAGGTGGGCGTGCCACCTTAGTTTGCATAGAAATCCTTCCATACCAAGTTGTATCCCTGTAGGTCATATATAAACCTATTTGTCGTATTTTCAGTATTCTGAGTTGTATAGGAGGAGGGCGTATTCATGGGCGCATGGTGACCATTTTGTGTGCACAACTTAGTTTTGATATAAAATCGTACCATACCAAGTTTTATACCTGTAGGTCATATATAAACTTTTTTTTATGGTATTTTCAATATTGTGAGTTGTATGGGAGGTGGACGTGCTATTTTAACTACACATCTTAGGTATGATATAAAAAACACAAATGACAAATTTTATCTAAGTAGTTTATATAAAAGCCTTTTTATAGAGTTGTCAAGTTTGGGCTTTTATAGAAAGTAGGCGTGCTCGTCTGCGAATCGCGTCCAGTTTTTGTGTACGTTTTAGTATTGGTATGAAATACTTGCTTTTTTAATAGAGCATTCATATTTAACTCAAGATTAGCAGGCTAATAAAGTTCAAAACAGACGTATTTTCCGCCCATAACCCACTGTACGCCATATGAACACACAAATAAATCTTTTAATCAAATTTAATAACGATCGGGTTAAATCCGTTATGTTTGAAGCTTAACCCTTCTAGATTATCTCTTAACAGCGGAACACACAAACAAACAGACGGATGAATAAATCTAGAGTTATGATTTTATAATAGTTATCTTATAATTAAATGCTTACCAATCGTATGCGCGCAGCGCTTTTGAACGAGGCCAACTGTCAGGTTTTATTGATAACGCAAAGTATACTGAAAATGAGAGAAAAGTGAAAATTTAAGTTAAACTTTACAATTTAAAAAAAAAATCCTAAATCATTAAATTAAACATTTCCATAAAAGTTTCTTAAAAATATGCCCTCCAAGATAAACAATATTTAAACAATATTTTAAAAGCATTTAGGTTGTACCAAAACTGTTGGCAGTTGTACTTGGCAGCACTTTCAGGCATGGACAAAATTTATGTATTTTTCTTTGGCCAGGGAGTTTTCTTAAGATAAATCATTTATTAACTTTTAAGCTTTCTGTTAAACTTATTTCTCTCCATTAAAGAGACGAAATAAAATATTTTCTGCTCTTTAAAAATACTTTCGGCAGATCTTTAGGTACCAAATATTTCCCGTATATGACAAAAGGAATTTTTTAAAAAGGCAATATAATAAAATGGAAAAAATTCAATGATGGTTTTTTTATATTTATAACAATCGTTATTTTTCGATCAGTTACAAATATCTTTGATCATTATTTTTTTCGATTATATATATTACAATCAAAGAGGAGTCTGGCATGCGTACCGCATTTTGGGAAAACTCAAAGATATATTTTTGATTTATGTACAAGAATGAACGATGAAGCTCCAGCGAAAAAGATATTGGATCCGGTACCTAGCGGTGGCCAACGCAGACAAGGAAGACCGCATCTCCGTTGGAAAGACCAGGCATTGGATAACCTGACAACGCTTGGAGTTTCCAACTGGCGCCAGCAAGCGCACGACAAAAGAGGCTTGCGCATATTCTTAGACCAGGCCAAAACCGACCAACGGTTGTAAGCGCCATCTAAGTAAGTAAGTAAGTAAAAGTGACGTTGAACATTTTTTTCAAATTTATGCAGTTCAAAACTGGTCCAAAGAAAGATTACTTTAAAATTTTATTGTGCAACTGAAGAACAAATTATCTCTTTTATGGAAAGTTCTGTTAGGCCTCTAGACAATATTGTAGACATTGTGTAGGTGGGCTGCCTGAGTGGACCTCGGAAACATTCCAGCTAGTAGAGTCATCAGGTCTGTACTTCTCTTGAACACTTAACATGGTAGTATCTGTATAAAATGCACTCAATATTGCGTCGATGCCCAGGAGTGTTGAGAGAAAATTAAAAATTGTCTCATTGCACTTCATCTTCTGCCGGAGTGGAAAAGATAGTGCAAAGATCAGTTCAAGGGAAATAATTTTTTCACAGCTTCTTTCGACACATCGAAAATATGATCATTACAACGGAGATCAGATTGAATCGATTTGCTCAGAATGTCAAGAGCGGCTGACTCTAAGTTCCATACTCCATGCTTATCGTTTGGATATTGATCATACAGTCAATATCATATTCAATACAGACAAAATGAGAAATATTTTGTTCCGTTTTTGGTCTAGACTCTCCGGGTAAACGCAAAAACAAATATTTTGATTAGAAATCTATTGTAATGCTCAAAATTACAGCTCAATTGAATCAAAATCTGCTGCGTATGAATATAGAAACATGTTTGTCTTAGGATGATTGAGAGACTGACTGATTGACTTAATGACTGACTGACTGCCTGTTGATTGGTGCGGCAACGGCTGCTTATCAATAAAGCCCAATTAATTTCGTACAGCGAATAAAAAAAAAAAACAAACACAAGTAAAAAAAGTGAAAAAAAACTAAAAAGCTTGAGCAGCTTTAATGTCAATTAAGCTCATTAAGACAGATGGCGTTGATTTGCCCCACAAAAGTTCGTACGAAAATATAGTGACTCTTATTGTTGTAGTTTTTTTTTTTTGTATATGTATATATATTGTGCGTTATGCTTTTATCATAAAATTTTTTTAATTTAACATTGCCATAATCAGAGTTCATTGTAACCTCAAATATATGATGCTTAAAAATTATTTTAATATATTAAGATTCAACCGTTATATTCAATTAATTCTTAAATCTGTAGTTGTGCTTTGAGCACCTCACGTTATATGAGCACAATTGGCGGAAAGTGTCTGTAAGAGTGTGTGAGTGACTTAAACACGTCTAAAACATGCTCTAAATTGAATCAATGTTATGTGTACTCAGTGTAAATTAACACGAACATATCATTGGCGAGAAGATTGTTCAGTCGGTAACGGTACTTGTTTAGATTTTCACATCCCTGTTGCCCCTTTATAAATGTATATGAGGTTGTTTAGTTGTGGCGTAGTTAGTTTTGCTGACATTAAGGGGCGAGATCTAAATATTGCGTATTTTTGAGTATTCGTTAATCGTAATCTTAAAAAAGAATTAAAAATATTTATATAACATTTTTATAAATTTTTATGATCCATAAGAAAATATTTAAAGTTGATATGGTGTAGAGTTAACCTTTAGACAATCGAGTGTTTCATAGAAATAATGAACAAGATGTGGGATGCTGAAACATTGAATCTTCGGAAAAATTGAGCTGAAGATATTGAAAATAAATAAACCGAAATGGCTGCCTTTTGGAACACAAAATCCGTCACGAATTTTTTTGGACAAGATACCTTGCAAAGTATGGCGAAAGCAGGATCAATTGCCCTAAAGTGACCGGTCCTGTGACAGTTCTTATTTAACCTATCACAGGACAGTTTCGATATAACTCAAAACGGTACCAATAGTTTTTAAATGTGTTTTTAAAGTGGAAGTGCACTTGACTGTCATGCGGAGGATGTGGGTTCGTATCCTGGCTGTGTAAGTATCAAAAATTTTAATTTAATTTAAATTCTAATTCTGTTTAATTAACTGATTGATCAAAAATAACCTTCAAAATAAGTTTACTTAACATCTTGAAAAAAATTGTACATTTAATTTTTTATATAAAAAAAATATATCTTAAATGAGAAAAAATTATTTTTATGGTTTTGCTGGGGATTGAACTCAGGATCAAAAATAACCTTCAAAATAAGTTTACTTAACATCTTAAAAAAAATTGTACATTTAATTTTTTATTTAAAAGAAAATATGTTAAATGAGAACAAATTATTTTTATGGTTTTGCTGGGGATTGAACTCAGGAAGTCGAGTACTAAACGTGATCGCTAGCAAGCTCAGCTAAACATGAATTTCCAAAACATTGCTTCAATTTCATTAACAACGTGTGCAGAAGTCTACCGTGTTCTATAAATAGACCGGCTACTGATTAGGTCCAAAGGTATCTATGAAGTGTAAATTGACATCTGTCGATATATTTTTGAACTGGTTCTAAGATTGGTCCAAAGGTATCTACCGATGTCAATTTACCCTTATCAATGACAACGCCATGTAAAAGGGACCGGTTAGCTTCATATGTTAGAGGCAGAATTGGAACCGGTCGCTATCACTTTTGAACCTATCACGTGATAGCTTCTGAACCAGCTCTTTTCTTCGCAATCTCTTTTTCTTCCCAATAGGAAAAACCAAACATGTGCTTTTTTAAAATTATGATCTATGTGATCAAAGGATTGCAGGCTGAAGTCAGTAACCTGAACCTTGTCCACCTGATGTCCTTGTTCTATTTCAACAAGAATATCACCGCCAAAAAATTGTAAATTTTGCTGAGCGCATGATTGTTCTTAACGAAAAACATGCTATTGCTTGCTTAGTAATAGCTTAACTAGTCTTAAAGTAAGCTTCTTAATTAAAGCTTTAGCAAAAAGTTTTGGAATACAGATAATATGTCAACACGTGTGTCTAATCTACTTTTTTTTATAAATAAAGTATGCAAGAAAGTACCTGGGTTGAAAGATTTAACAGATCTCCTGATATCCTGAGCTAGATTTCTAGTTCATACAGATCTTTTCACATGGCTGGTTTTCGTTTAAGATTTACTATAAAGAAGGTTTTTTGAATCTTCAATTATTTTAGTGTTGGCAAAAAAATATTATGAAATTTATATGTTTATACCCTAAACCTGAAAGGTCAGGGTATATTCACTTTGTGCAAACGTTTGTAACGCATAGAACGAAGCGAGTCCGGTATAGAAAAGTATATATATTCTTGATCAGCGTCACCACGTGAGTCGAGCTATCCATGTCCGGCCGTCCGTCCGTCCGTCCGTCCGTCCGTCCGTCTGTGTGTTGTCCGTATACACAGGATAAGAAGAAGGAGTTGAGATAATTGAATGAAACTTGGTACACATAGTCACATGGACCCAAGAATCTGCACTATTGAATATTTTTGGAATCCGCCCACGGACAAGCCTACCTCCAATACAACGCAAAAATTGAAAACTGCATAACTCAGCTCATAATTAACCTACAACAATAAAATTTGGTATGTATGTGTTTTGTATCAAGACAAAGACGTTTTTGAATAATGGGTGTTATCCACTCACGGACACGCCCACCTCCCATACAACCCAAAAATTGAAAACGCAATAAATAAGCATCAGTTTAACTTACAGAGCTAAAATTTGAAACATAAATTTTTTATAACAAAACAAAGATGGTTTTGAAAAATGGACATCATCCGCCCACGGACACGCCTACCTCCCATACAACGTGAAAATTGAAAACTGCATAACCCAGCTCGTAATAAGCCTACAACAATAAAATTTGATATGTATGTGTTTTATACAAACACGAAGATGTCTTAGAAAACTGGACGTCATCCGCTAACGGACACGCCCACCTCCCATACAACCCAAAAATTGAAAACGCAATAAATAAGCCTCTGTTTAACCTACAGAGCTAAAATTTGGCACGAATGATTTTTATGACAAGACAAATATGGTTTTGAAAAATGGACGTCATCCGCATATGGACACGCCTACCTCCCATACAACCCAAAAAGTTTAAAACTCAATAAATGAAGTTATGTTTGTCATAGAGAAATTAAATTTGGTATGTATGTATTTTATACCAAAACTAAGGTGTGTTCAAAAATTGGCGTCCATGAACACGCCCACCTCCCATAGCGAAAGCACAATAAAGGCATTAACTGTGAGCTACAGGAATAAAACTTGGTATTTTTCATCACCATTTAAATGCAATTAAAATATAGGCTTCATCCGCCCACGGAGACGCCCATTTACAATAAAATTTTTTGTTTTTGAACAGTGGGTTTAGGGTATTTCATAGTCGGTCTAGACCGACTTTAGACTTTCTTTACTTGTTTATTCATGTTTTTATTCATTTGAAAAAGTCGATATGACAGCTATTTTGGTCAGGCTAAGTGTTGTCATTTCATTAGCGTTCGTAAAAGAATGAAATTTTCTAGAGGATGATGTATGTTCTTAAAAATGAATTCCGCAATGACGTTAGCACATTCAAATTTTTATAAAAAAAAAAATTTTTGAAAATACTTATGCCAAGAAAACCCTCTCATAGCAGAAACGACTCTCATACCTATTACTTTCGATTTTAATGTTTCGATTTCCCATGACGGGACATTTGCTGTCGACTATAAATATTCATTCGAATTTTCGATTTCCGATGAGAGTACTTTTGATGGCCTTGGGTCCCGGACTATATCAATTTCGTATCTTTACACTTCGCGGCTCACTAATCAACTAACTAACTTGAAGGTACTGATACGCTCGACACAATTAAGCGAAATAGAGAGAGACAGCAAGTGTATGTTTTTGGTTTCGGTAGTTTATCAGATCTTTGTAGGGCTTAAAGGTAAAAAGTTATTTTAGTATAGATTTAAGAGAAATAGTAATGTTTGAAGTTAGAACATGACCTTTGTAGATGCCAAAAATGCTTTGCACAAGTTGCGAGTCAAATGCAGTGAGTTCACTTTCAACACCATTTGGCGAAATTTGAAGACTTTCGTTGAAATTTACGAACAACTTTTACTTTATTTTTTGATTCAGACAGACCTTCTTGCTCAATAGATACCTTCTTGCTGGCGCTATTTTGATGAAGCCCCCATTATTACTTCTCATGATAAACTATATTTATTTATAGCTTCGCCGTAGGGACTTCAGAAAACTAGGCTTATGATTCTCACAAAGCAACCTCAAAACCAGATCCAATGAAGTCCTTGAAAGCCCTTATCGAGCATTTTATAATCAGTTGTGTTGTGTGTGTGTGCTATTAAATGTTTGCACACAGTTGCTCGAGAATTGAAACTAGATGTTATAAACCGACATCGAACGGCTTATGTTCATGTCCTCAAGAAGCTTTCTTTCAGATATGAGGTTTGAACTCGGGCTTCGCCTCACACATAGTAGGCACGCCCAGGGCAGAAATTTTCTTCATACGAAGTCGTCTTTTATTTTTTTCTACGCACATTTTTCGATTTAAAACATACCCGCTTTCACCATTTTTTTTTCAAGTGTGTCTTTAATTGCTTTCCGCTTAGATAGTATGAAATTGCAAAACTGATGCTGGCCCCATTCAAAATGGCCAATTAAATGAACAATTTTTACTTTACTTGGTTAATTCCTTGCTCTAATTATTTCCATTACAATTACCTAATTTCCCCACCACGCCATCTGACACCAACCAGCCGGCCCACTCTGCACCAAATTGTCTTGATCTTAAATTAAATATTATTTGTATGTACTATGCACAAAAACATTAAAAAGAGACATAATTATCAACTGAATTAGCGCTTACTTAACAGATCATAAAATCGGGTCTTCTAATTACCGAGAAAAGAGTGGTTGTTCGAGTGGAGTTGGAATTTACAGTCGGTATAATTGTTTAGTTTGGTTTTGGTTGTGATTTTATGTTGTGCGTTGCTGACTTTTTTTTTAATTTTTTTTTTGTTTTTTTTTTTTTTTAAATGAAAGGCGTCTCAACAACTTCCGCTGCAACGTTGTTTAAATGCTTTTAATGATGGCGGCCAATATGAAACTGCCCGCCGCCGCAGCAGCAGTAGCTGTACGCCTGTGTATGACTTGCTGCACCCCCAACATGCTCGCATTTGCGATAAATACAGCCGCAACCAACAACAACAACAACAACAACAACAACAACAAGCAACCAGAACAACAGCAACAGCAACGACAACCGAAACTATCGAGAACAACACCAGACTATAATAAAAAACAACAACAACGATAATTACTATGATGTTGCACGAAATGTATTCGAAAACGTAAACGTAACCGCAACGACGAAGAACGTTATAACAAAAACAGTGAGAAATCAACTCACACGTACTCTAAAATTACCCAAAAGGCCAATTATGTGTGTGTTTTTTTTTTGTTTCGTTTTATTTTTTGTTAATTTCATTTAATTTCTTTTTCGAAATTAGTTTGGTGTGGTTTTTCATTTTGAGTGTATTTATTTGTGCCGTTTTTAATTTTATAGTTGGGCTCAAATGACGACGACGACGACGACGACGACTACGACGGCGATGATGACGACGAAGCCCATGATTGTTAGGCTGTGAAACAAACTAAAAAACAAAAAAAAAAACCTTGAATTGTCGGTCAATTTTAATTTAACCCTTAGGAGTTAAAAAGTTTGCCAAGATTTTACACACACATACACACACACTAACACACTGATGATGGAACCCCGTAAAAGTTGTAAAACTACTAAACTTTAGAATTTTCGAAAAAATTTACGTTTTTCTTAAACTATCACCTATCAACATAATTTTCAGATATTCAGTAAAAAATTAAAAACGAAAACTTTTTCTAACAATGAGTTTTTTCTAATGGCGCACAGTTCATCAGCGGTTTAGCTGTACCGATTTTGTAAAATCAAGTTACGTTTTGTTTGTTGACATGTTCTTCAAGACAATGGAGCACACATTGCTTAAATATTTGTATTAAACTGGACTCTTCGTAGGCATGTGAGTGGGAACGCTTGCTTTGTTTGAAGAATTTTAAAGCATAGTTTTAGGCTTTTTTTTAAATTGACATTTTATGAAAGTTTTGACCATGGAGCATAGCAATGAACAACTTTGTTGAATAGAATTAAAAAAAAAACAACAATATAATTTTATGAATCTTTATTGAAAACATAATTTCAGAGTTTTAAGCCTTAAGTGCAACTTTAAAAAAACATTTCTTATATTTTTGTGTTATGAGATTCTGTCTGACAACAATAACCTCTAACCTCTACCTTCGAATACTTCCGTTTCATAATTGCAGTCGCTCTATGTTTTACTCTCTGATTCCAAAACAATTATATTAAAGCTCCTATCAAGATACTAAGTTTTTTCTTAAGACTCTTAGCGGCATAATTTGCAAGAAACCCAAAAACTCTGGTATTTTCATAATGCTTGGCTCTTTGAAAAGGCCCCCATATCACGTAGCAAAGTGTGTGTGAGTGTGTGTGTGTGTGTGTGTATGTGGTTTTTGCCATATATCTTTAGGCTATAAAAACACTAGAATTTTCATTTTTTTTCTCTTTGTGTTTTTTTTTTTTTGTACAAGATACACAATAATTAGTCCAACGCACGCACGCACGCACGCATACAGGCAGTGTTCATCGTTCACAGCTGTACAATTAAAATTGGTTATGCACGATTAACAGAATCATCACTTAGCAGCGTTATTGCAATAAGCATGTTTTGACCAAAATGCATGGAAACAAATTTAGGAAAGAACTCTTTAAGTAACTACTTATTTGACTTGAGTATTTGTTGTGAGTAAATTTTTAGCTCATGAAAGAGGCTTTGAAAATATAAAATAAATTCTTAACAATTCGTGACTTCCGGTTGCTATTGGTCCATAGCATAAATTTCTCTGTGGGATTTGATAAATTTCACTCAAATAAGCTATATTTTCAAAGCAAATATATATTTCCGAGCCAAAATTTACAAGCAAATTCTTTTAAAAGTTTTCTGACAAGGTTTTTGCAAATTGTTTGACCTACAAATTTAAGCATTATTATGCACACTTAAGTTAGTCCAAGGGGTTCAAATACCCCCCTAAAAGATCTAAAGTAAACATAACTCAGAAGTTCTGACGGTTCATAACTTCAGATTTACTTTTCACTAGTTAACCACCTGTTGCTCAAATTCGAGCAATTTAAACAAAATTAAAAAATTAAAGCATTATAAAATGTATCCTGCTTGAAGCTTTTTCTTTAAATACGTTTTCAATAACATATCTTATTGAATACTACTAGTTTTACCTAGGGTGGAAATTCCACAAATTTTTTGCTTGCCTGTTTATAATCATAGGCGAGATAATAAAAATCAGTTCGAGGCTATAACATTTAACTAATTGAAAATATACAGTTACTAGCTGTATCACATGAAAATAAATACAAACTTATTAAAGTTCGAAAATTTATCGACGGTAAAGGACATTTTAGCGAAAGCTGTATCCCTCATTTCACTAAAAATGGAATTTAATACCGGGTTCTGGTTTTCAAGATACCGTTGGAAAGGTGTTCGTGCCACACTCGCATTTCCAAAGATTGCTTAAATTTGCCAGTCGAAGGGCATCATTGATGTGTGACTTATAGGTTGCAAGTTTAACTAAAAGTTTGTGTTCTTGAAAAAGTGCCCCGCCTTGAGCATGTAGGATGATGAAAAATACTTTACGACCTATTCTCAAACTTACCAAATATACAAAGCAAATTTCATTAAAATCGGCCCAACAGTTTCGGAGCAATTCAAACACTAACACCGTGACACGAGATTTTTTCAAATTAGTTTTCCTTCAAATTAAGTTTTTTTTTAATTTTATTAATGTTAAAAAAAATAGAAACATAATACTTTAAAAAAATTTATGGTTAGCCTGATTTTTTGATGGCACGAACAGTTTATTACATACAGTATTGTGCAAAAGATATGTTACTCGGTTGCCTACTGAATTAAAGTTATTTTTATTTTCCCAAAAAGTTTTCAATTCAAATTTTGTGAATTTTCTGGTGCTCGGTTGCATAAGAAAAAATTTTGTGTCCACTTTGAAGCATGATGGAGGCTCTATTATACTTTGGGTTTGTTTTTCTACGAAAGGTTGTGATTCTCTCTACCAAATTAATGGAATCGTTGATCGATACAAATACAAAAATATTTTGCAGACCAAAATGCTGCCTTATGTCGAAGAGAAAATGCTTTTGTTGTGGCATTTCCAACACGATAACGACTCCAACACACACTTCAAAGTGTGGAAAATAGTGGTAAACCGAAATTTCAGTACTTGACTGGCCAGTACAAACACCTGACTTACACCTCATAGAAAATCTGTGGGGCATCCTTTAGCAGCGTGTCAATGGACAACGATTTTCGTCGGCGAGTGCACTCTTCAGCACCTTAAACTCTAAATTTAAATAGAAAAGAAAGCATTCCTTTGACAATAATGCAAAAATTAGTGAGCTCTATCTCAATAGACAATTAAACCAGCTCTCTTCAAACGAAGGCATGCATTCACTGCTACTTTTGGTGACCAAACATATGATTTCTTCCCTGCTCTTATGAGCACTTCTTAAACGCCTGTTTTTTCTGTACAACAGGCAGTACAACAGACATGTTTTCCCTACAAAGACTGACTTTTCTTATACTTCAGGGTAAAGTTTTCGTTTTAAGTTAGAATATAAACTTTAAAAATATGCCGTAAAAATGGATTTCTCAATGCATGCCAAAGATTATAGATTGAAAATAATCTGAATAAGCATTAATATATAAGGTTGCGGTTATAGTGAACGCGATTCAGACAGGCAGGCAGGCAGGTAGGCTGAAATCTGTGTGAAAAAACAAGATGCAAATAGCTATCTATCTCGCTTGTTTACATTGCCTGTCTGCCTGCCTGTCTGACTCGGCGTTCACTATAACCGCAACCTAAGAGAAGATTAATTCAAAGAAGATAATGAAAACAAGGAAAAGGATTAAAAAAAAAATATTTTTTCAATAATTTTGCTTAAACCCGGCTTTCAGCCATTCTAAAGAGTTGCTTTTGACTCTTTTGAGCAGCCAGAGCGGAAGGTCGGAAAATTTTACCACTTCATATAAAAAAGAAAGTTTACTTGTATATGAGTGTGATAGGCCTATGAAATCTATATGTATGCCTGCTAAAAGCGCTTCGAAGACCTGCCATTGCCGACTGGAATGCCTGAACAAGTAATTAAAAACAATGGTTACTTGACAAAGTATTTATAAAGCTCAAGACAAAGCATATTTAGTTGTATATATTTTGCACACATCGATATAATCATTTTCTCAACATACAAATGTATTTTTACAAATATTTTCAGTAAAATTAAAGTTTTTATATTTTTATACTTGAAAATGTTGTTTCATTACAAGTAATAAAAAAGGGATGAATAAATTTTGTTATTTGACAGACATGCTTTGAAAATTAATGTTTCATTTCCAGTTGCACATATTTCGCACAATACTGTAAATTCGCCTTAAATGAGCTATAGACTTTGAGAGAAAATCAAAAATGCAAATTTGAGTATTTCTCTTTCTACAACTTAAATCATTTTTACGATATATATTGAGAAAGGATAACATTATGTGATCTCTTTTCAAAAGGAATAATTTAAATATAAACAAAAAGAAACGGTAAAATTTTACAAAAATAAATCTATTCAAACATGGCAGAGATATTGACTTCAGAACATTCAATTTGAGATGTGGTTGAAATACACGCGCTTAACAACAAACGATAATATTAAGAAAATTCATTAAAAATACTTTTTCCCAGAGTTTCACAGAGATTGTTATCACATTTGAAAGAAAATTGAACAAACTTTTGGATATAATTAGAAAAATTGGAAAACCGTTAAAATTCGATTAAGATATTGACATGGACAGACAAAATTTTGAATTTAAGACACATTTTTTTTACAAATTTTAATAATTGACAAATGCAGAAAACTAAATTTTTAGAAAAAATTTTCAAGGTTCGAGAAAAATTCAAATTCGAACAACGCAAAAGCTTGCTCACCTCATTTGTTGCTCTAATCTAGGGTTGTAATAATTTCCTTTAAATACACTTATATAAGATGGTATACAAATTCGTTTTCCGCAACCAAGTAACTGATGCCAGCAACCATTTCAGAAATACACTCATTATTTTTATACTCGAGTTCGCTGGTGGCCGAAATTCGGCCTTTTTTATACATTCCCTGTTGATTCGATACAAAATTAATGACAAAAAAAAATTTTTTTTTTATAAAAATTTAGAAAAAAATATTCTAAAAAATAGGGGATGCACTCTTAAAAAAAAATTATCAAAATCGGTTAAGGGACATGGGAGAAAATGGTTCTTAACTGTTGGCTCTTAAGAATGGTTAAGGCTCTTTATAGAGGAGAGAGATGCATATGAGTCCATCTAGCATAACTTTAGTCAGATTTTTGTCACAAAATTTCATGTTTGAATGAAATCATGAATTTTGTGCATCTGTAAAACTTCCCCATTTTAGCTAACCTATAAAAGTTATTTACCTGATATGTTCTATGAAACATTGAGTGCTGGATACCGTTAAAATATGTGCATTAACTTTCAATAGCCTCTTTAGTGTTGCACAGTGTAATGTTTGTTTCTTCTTCAACTGCATTATTTTGAATTTTTTTCTCATTTCGAGCTCTTCGAATACCGTCTGTTCGTTACATATTCTCAGCTGCCGCAAATATATTTTTTTTTTGTTTTTTTTTTAATACAATTCTAGAAAATCCATGCACAGCAGTTAACGAGTTATCCTGTCTTTATATCGCTGTGCTACACTCTGCTTACTTAAAGCGTTAAAAAATACAATGACATATAATTCTAACCATGCAATATATCGTATACTCGATCTCGATCCCCTACAAGGTCATCGAATAATTGCAATTTTTTTTTTCTGACCAAATCAATTTTAGCGTCATTTTGATTTTGAGAGTGCATCAAAATTAAGGTCCAAGCTATTAAATTGCGCAGTGAATCATTGTGGCCAAGCCAGTCACTGATTTCACATTGAGACCGAGAAGAACAGCACAGCTCACGAAGCTTCGAAGTTCCGAAAACACAACAAATAAAAACAAAAAGGCAGAAAAAGCGAACAATACCAGCAGCAGCATCTTCCACTCAAGCCTGCCTGCGCACCCAACAATCGGACGACGGACGCGTCTTCCTTTCCGGGTGCGCTGCTTTTGTTCTTAAAATATGCCGCTCTGTCGCTGTGTGCTGTTTTATTTATGCTTAAGAAATATTTGGTTTTTGTCTTATTTTGTTTTGAATTTTTTTCTTGATTTAAACAATCAGCTCAGTTTTTCAATTCAATTGAGTTCAATTCTATCTCAAACAATTCAGTGCGCACGCACGCCCAACACAAGAAGATCGTAAACAATAAAAATAAACCTGGATTTGCATACGACTTTTTTTTTAAAACTTAAGCGAAATCAGATGCCTTCTTCTGGGTTTAATTAAAAAAAAAAAAAAACTATAGTTTTGTGACGTGGCAAAGCATAAGAAGAAAACTAAAGAAATACTTCTAAAAAAACGCAATTCTAAAGTCTTATTTAACTAAAGCACGACGACTAAGACTGACTTAGATACATACATTGCCCAACACATAAAAATATTAAAGACTTCAAACAGCGAATTTTGAAAAATGAGACAAAACTAATTTAATACGTGTTTGATTTATATTCAATGAGCAGTTTAAAGTGAACTGAAAATTGAAAATTTGCCTGCAAAAAGTTGCAAAGCAGTGAAAAAAGAGTATGAATTGCCTGATGTTTATTTGACAGTTCATTCCAAACTCAAACATGAGCTTTTATAACGTTCGTTTGATATTTTAAAATGAACATTTTAAAATAACTTATAATTCTTTAAAATGTTAATTTTAAAATATCAAACAAACATTTTAAAAGCTTATTTTGTAAATGATTATAATAGAAAATCAAACGAACGTCTTAGAAGTTAATTTTGAAATGACAATAAACGTTAGAGCAGAAAAATGTTCTCAGTGTATGATGAAAAATTGATATTTTAGTTGAGATCTATGCTTTCTGAGATCTATCCAACGGCATACTTTTTTTACGATCTGTTGTAAACTGATGAAGTTATAAAAAAATAGACCATTTTAGTCAAATTTTGGGATCATTTAAAATAAAAATTTGTTTGACAGCAAAACCCTCTCAACAAGCTTTCATATAAAGGGCGGACTCGGTGAACTTATTTTTTTTCCATATGGGCTAACCCACCTTACCGCTCATGTTGCCTTTCAATGTGTGCATGAATAACGCTTTTCAGCTATACAAAGTATCACCACTATCAATCAAGGGCAATAGCAATGACTTATTATAATTCACGTATTAATTCTGACCACATATCTTCAGGCAAAAAACAAAACTTCTCCCTCGATACCAAGTGCTTTGCTTACCAGATCTGATTCATCCCAGATTCATCGCTAGCTGTCAAAAAACGTGTTCCAGACAGTATAAGATTGGACACACCATAATACTATAGAACCACAATAACAAACCAGATATGAACTGTGTCACAAAAGTACCACACTAAAGTGTTATACCTATAACGTCACTCTTCACAAAAAATGTTCCATTGAATTTCACACTAAATAAATTCTAAACAAAAAAAAAAAACAAATTGGCCATTTCAGCCCTTGAAAGGACTTTGACCGAGCTTCTTATGATCAATTGTGTTGTGTGTGTTATTAAATGTTTGCACACAATTAGTTTTATGCCGACTCCGAACGGCTCATGTTCTCAAGAAGCTTTACATGGCATTGTTTACTCTCTGAGGTTTTCCATTGTCTGCAGAGAGGTGGTGACCGATCAGAAAAATGTTTTTATTGGAAAACCTTTTCGCCGCGACTGGGGATCGAACTCGGGCTCCGAGCGTGCTGAGCCACACACTTAACCTGCACGCCACTCTCACCAAATAATATATAATAATATTATAATAATTTAAAAATTCAAATAGCTTATTTTTACTGTACTACTACTGTACACTATAACATACTGTTCAATATAAAAAATATACTAATATTCTTTAAAATAATAACTTCAGTTCATAAGTAAGAAAATACAGTTCCATTATTGGAACAATACTGATATGTATAAAATATAAAAACAATATTTTTTTTCTCAATCTAACTTTGTTTATACGTCAAAACTAACGTGAGTTCTACACAATTCGATTGAAATTTCGCATGCTTGAAATGATATGGGTTAAAGTTTTTAAGCACGCGCTCAGGTAGTAGCAACGTAAAGGTCACTAAATAATATACATATTTTGTAACGCTTTTATACTAAAAACTTAAAATCATTCTCTAATGAAAATATGTGTAACTTACGAACCACTAACAGTATTTGTTTCTCCTTCTCCCGCCTGTCAGTTATCACGCCTCTACATATGTTTGATATCAGTTACTAAACGGTTAATTGGCCTTCCTTATTTAGCAAAAAAATTCATCTAGACATTGGCTTGTAAGTGATACATTAAGTCAAGCGATTTCACACGCACATCCTTATTTAACAGCTTATTTAATAGCCACCCCCAACACATAACAAACAAACAACTAAAGAACCAACCAACCAACCAGCCAGCCTGACAGTCATCTAACTTTCGATATCTGCTGTCTTCTACTGTGCTATGCATCTGCCGACTAATTAAAACGTTGTATTTAACTCGCTCCCCAATCGAGCCAGTGTCTTTACTTGTATCTAAGTATTACGGTGCGAATGATAGACGGTACTGCTGGTTGGATGGGCTGGCTGAAATTACGGCAAATTAGCAGCAACTGAAAGTTCTTGTTGTTGGAGTTGTACTTGTTATAATTGCTAGCTGGCTGTCTGGTTGGTTGGCTTTCGTTGTTGCTGTCAAATTGTTTTTTGTTTTTTTTTTCTCTTTCTGTACATTTGTAATTAAATCGGCGCGTTACTTGTGTGTTTTTGTTGTATGCTGCTGTGTTGATGCTGTGTGCCTTTTACTCGCTCCTTATTAGGGAGCCCATCCATGTCATTCATTCCTCTTTTTGTTGGTGTTTGCAATAAAAACTCGTTGGATCTGCGCAAATGAAGAAAAATAGAAATTGGAGCCAATGGCTGATTTAGCCAGATATGCACCTGTAGGGTTGTGTTTGGTTTTAGGGTTGGAGATTTATGACCAATCCACGCTGCATTTAGTTTAGTTAGATTAGCATACTTAGTTAATGGATTTACATGGAATTTCGTTACAATTAAAACAAGAGTTAATAGATTTGTGTGTGTGGAAACACAATTCTTAACAAAAAGCATTTGGCTTATTTGGTCTAAGCCAAAAAAGGCATCGAGTCAAGGTTCAAAGAAAGAAGAGAATGTTTAAGGAGTTGATATCTTTGAAAAAATAGAGACTTCTACAAAATGTTGGCATTATTTTAATGCTGTGAGGTTCAATGCAGATAAAATTTTTGAAATAACTTTAATATTTTTACCATGGTCTAGTCTGCTCGGTTCTTCTGAGAAGAATTTTATTGTTGTAGCAGCCTTGTAAGTTCATGAATTATTTGGCATAAGGCTCAAAATATAATTCTTAAAGAAGATGTTTTTTAAGAATTATAAAATAAAATTAATATTTTAAAATTTGTTGTAAATTTCTATCAATAGTATTGTCTGGGTAAGAAATTTGAACACACAATTGTTCGATTAAATAACTGTGTGAACAAAATAACTGTCAATTATTTATTTGAAACATTTTTCTTCTTATCTTGAAGCAATATCAAAGGACAAAAAGGAAACATAAGCAATCAATAATAAAAATTTAGTTAACATGAGAAATTCATGTGAAGTAGATAATTCAACTATTTAAGGATGGAAGAACATAAAAGTAAATATTTAAATTTTAAATATTTTTATCAATATTAAACAAAATTTGAGAACTGTTAAAATTTTGTTAAACTATTGACTTGAAAGGTTCAAATTTTGACTTTGAAACAGTTTTTTTACATATAAAAATATGTTGATGAATGCATTAAAAAATTTTTTTTTTTTTTAAATAGAAATTTGTACTTTTGAGAAAAAATTCTATCTTGACCAAATCACAAGCTTTATTAAAACCAAGTTTCGTAACAATATTTAAAAAAATAGCATAAGCAGGACGGTTAAAATAGATTCGTAGTTATAAATTTTAATAGGTTGAAGATAAAATTTTAAGAAAATATAAAAACAACACTTAAAAAATGCTATTTAAGCTATCATATTTTAAATTAATAGGGTTGGGGTGGCCTTAATTTGTTGATGGCACGAAAATTTTATTTAATTAAATGTCAAAATGAAAGAAAATCAAAACTTCAACTTTGACTTTTTTGTATTTTTACAACAAAAAAAAATTGTTGTATCAATTTTCGAGAAAACATTAGATTATTGCGCTTATTTGAAAGTAAATGAATAAAATATAAATATTATATTATACTATAATATAATTCCGTTAAATGTGAGTGCGGAACGCTTAATTTTTTGAAAGATTTCATAGCATCTTTTTAGGCATTTTTTGTTTTGTGATTTATTGAAACTTCAAAACCTTATATATATTTTTTTTCATTTTGATTTTTTTCAGTTTTACAAAAAAAATTTCAAATTATTTCGTTGTACCTACCATGATTTCCGTTTTTACTTTAAGGTATTTTATAAATATTTGGAACAAAAAAATTTTATGTGGACCATTTAAAATCGAATATGTGACCATCGCAGATTTATAATTTAGCATACAGAAAATTAATATTTCATGTGTTTTCCTTTATTAAAACCGGGCCCGTCATTTTGACGGAAAAGAACTAGTAAATAATATAGTTTGATAAGTCTATCCTTTGGTAATTTATCTCATATAAAGCTTCAGAATTATATGGCAGGTACCACCCCTCTTTCTCCAAACTCATCCATACTTCTGAAAGAAATTAAATGTGATTTTGTGCTAAATTTTAAGACTTCAGTTTCTTTACATCGCAAACTTTTGCTTTTTTTATGAAAATTACATGAGACTGCTATTCTACTCAGAAAAAACACTTTTCTTTCGGAGATCAAAAATTCCCATATTTTCGATCATCGCAATTTTCTCTATTTCAAATAAAAAATTTTTCTACAATTAGAATACATTTTCACATATTCGACACGGTCAATCAAATGACTGTGAACTTCACGTTTTTGTTCTACTTAACAACATTAAAAATTTTGTTGAAAGCGAACTCACATCTACGATTGAAATAAATGAACCGAATATTCAGTTTCGGCCATATTGATGCCGAATAGCCGAAACTGGCCGAAACCGGACAAAAAACAAAAAACAAATTGGCCATTTCAGCCCTTGAAAGGACTTTGACCGAGCTTCTTAGGATCGATTGTGTTGTGTGTGTTATTAAATTTTTGCACACAATTGACCGAGAACTGGACCTACATGTTTTATGCCGACTCCGAACGGCTCATGTTCTCAAGAAGCTTTACATGGCATTATTTACTCTCTGAGGTTTGCCATTGTCTGCAGAGAGGTGGTGACCGATCAGAAAAATTTTTTTATTGAAAAAACTTTTCGCCGCGGCTGGGGATCGAACCCGGGCTCCGAGCATGCTAAGCCACACACTTAACCTGCATGCCACGGTCACCACATGCCGAAACCGGACACTTCTCATAAATTTAAGTATTTTTCTCTCACAAAAAATTTTCATTTTATAGAAAAATTTAATGAAAATGAAAAAATGTTAATATATTTTGAAAAGAAAATCACTGTGCAAAGTATTTTCTTTACTAAAAGCAAATCTTTTCTCAAAAATAAAAAGTCCTCTTCTCTTTTCTAAAAACGATATATTTTTATATATTTCTCTTTTTCATGGAAGTTTTTATAATTTTTAGGGAATTTTTAAATTACACTTAGAGAAAAGCATTCTCTGTAGCAATGTTTTTCTGTAAAAATGCTGCCTTTTTTTCATATTCCGAGAAACTTTTTTTGTGAGTGTAAAGGTCTTTTCGATCGGAAATCTCAAAATCTCAGTTGATACTTCTACCTTTCTAATTGAAGTCTATACTTTTAAATATTTGGTAATTTTTCATATTCATATTTTTTCATATTCCGAGAAACTTTTTTTTCAGAGTGTAGAGGTATTTTCGATCGGAAATCTCAAAATCTCAGTTGATACTTCTACCTTTCTTATTGAAGTCTATACTTTTAAATATTTGGTAATTTTTCATATTCATATTTTTTCATATTCCGGGAAACTTTTTTTCTGAGTGTACAGGTCTTTTCGATCGGAAATCTCAAAATCTCAGTTGATACTTCTACCTTTCTTATTGAAGTCTATACTTTTAAATATTTGGTAATTTTTAGCAGTGTTAGTGTCAGAGTTGTATGGTTGGCAATAAGCCTCGTTGAGCTATAAATACCATATTTAATTTAGTGGTTATTTCCAACACGTTCCCAATTTTAAAGGTATAACTTTCATATACGTTAATTTATCGCATTTTACGTCTAAGATTTGTATTGTAGGTACCAAGAATTTTAAATGTTAAAGGTAGTATGGGCGATGCCACATACAAAATCTTATGCAAGTGGGTCTATTTTCACAATTTAAGTAGCTACAGGGCTAGTTCGATATTCATGGTTTTTATTCAAATTATTGTTTCTTTTATAACTAACTAATAGAAAACCTTATATTAGAGTGCATTGTAAATTGTTTTTAGAGAGTTCACCTTGCTAACGGTATGTTAACAAACTTCACCGACTAAACCATTCCCAAAGGCTGTATGAAGGATGAAATCATTCGGTTGAAACAAATTCCACCGACTTAACCGTTCCCAAACGCTGTGGGAAGGATGAAATTATTCGGTCAAACTACTTAATTTGAACTTGGAGTTTCAAAGTTTCTCAGAATTTCACGAAATAAACTTAATATTTTTTTTAATCATAAATCTTGTAATCTTTGCAATTCTATTTTCAATACATATCACCAAAAAAATAACCTTAAAAAATATCTCTTAAAAAAAAGTTTGCTCTACTAAGCAAATTATACTTTCCAGTATCGCCTGGAGTCGAAATTTTACCAATTTTACCAATAGTCAATTCAAAGACCTCTCTCGGTGATTTATTGGCAAATCTTTCCGATGAATCACTTAAAACTCTTCTTGGTAATTTCAGTGAACATTTCCGGAGAATCGCTTTCATGACCTCAGCTGCTCACAGTTGGCGAAACCCGGATGACTCTCAATTGAGCTCGCCTGTTGTTTCATCTTCCAAGCGTTTCGCTAGTGATTCTGAGGCGAACGAAAATGTTTAAAGGGTTGTAAATAATTGATTAAAAACTGGACCTTCATGTTTTATGCAAAACTGCAAAAGTTCATGAAAGTTGAACGACCGATCAGAAAAGTAATTTTTTTTTTCTTAAAACAAACTTTCTTTCAAATGTGAGGATTGAATTGGGGCTACAGCAGTTCGGCCGTCGTCCTTTTTTACATTTTAAAAATGTTTAATTGTTATTTTTGCATTAGTTTTTACTCTGCAGTGGCAACACGTTTTTCTTATTTTCCTTATTTTTTCTA
This sequence comes from Tetanocera ferruginea, assembly GCA_958299015.1. Lineage (NCBI taxonomy): Eukaryota > Metazoa > Arthropoda > Insecta > Diptera > Sciomyzidae > Tetanocera > Tetanocera ferruginea. Next base: position 8,761,419 of record OY282645.1, on the reverse strand, counting down.
GTATTATTTTAAATTTTGTGCTTCAATTTTATAACCTTGTAGTTAACAATTTGATCGCAATAATTTTGTTCTTTTTCAACTTCTCTAGAACAAATGTCCTACTTTTTGTCATCTGTAGTTCATCTCAATGAAATTTTTATCTGGTACATTTATTTTTAAATTCTTTGATATTGTTTTTTAGTCCTTGAGTTGCCAGCAACACTAGCTACGCCACTGTATGTGTACCCTATTATTCTCAAAAATCCAAAACTAGAAGCAAATGCGAGAAAAAACTTAGTTGTGGTCAACCGAATGTGAGGTGTTTTGGCTGAAATTTTTTTCGTTTTGCTGATTAATGTTGGTGCACCGCACCGGCCGAGCGGATGCTTGAGTCTGATGTCTTTTTTAATTCTTCTAGACGCATATGTCACATTTTATAGAAGCCTGTTTTGCAGACCAACAGATGCTGACTGCAGTCGAAATTTCGATTTCTTGGCATCGATAGCATCGATAGGTTGAGCGATTGAGCTCAACATTGCATATCTGTCAGCCAACAGTAGTCGCTGTTTGTGCGCCCATCAATACCATCATGTTTTTTTTTTTTTTGTTTTAAGTATCTCAAAGTTAAACAAACTTCTAGTCGTCGTGTCGTGGAACTCGCCTCACGTGCTGCTCAACAAAAACAATTTTTTATCCATATTTGACCCCCAAACAAGGTCTCTTTACGACACATGTACACATTTCTACACTCACAAGCACAAATTTAACTATAGGTATAGCTATATAAAATGTTTTTATGAGTAGAGCTCAAAACAAAAAACAAACAGAGCATCGTAAAAATACAAACAAACAGACAGACAGACGGACAGGCAGACAGACAGACAGACAAACAAACAGACGTATCCAAATGAAAGAAATAAAATAACAAAAGAGATGAATCAGCAAAAAAAAAAAATACGCTTAATGTACGAAATGTGTCGATTGTAAACGTTGTTGCTGTATTTTTTTTCTACCAAGAATTAGGTAACAGTGTACTTAAGAATTAAGAATTAGGCAACAGTGTACTGCATTATCGACAACAATAAAGGTCGTTGTTGCAAAGGCAACTGAAAAAAAACCAGAGAAAAAAAAAAATTTAAAAACTATGCCCAACGCAAGCAAAGTAAAAATTTATAGTCGGTCAGTTACGACATAAAGCCACTTTTTGCATGACCACAATGTTGATACTGTTTTTAAGTGTCCAGGTCACGTCAATGCTCGCAGCTCTGTTTCTGCCTTATGTACGAACACACAGTTTAAAAACATTTTCTTATTTTCAAACATACTAATATTCAACTAACACTATTTCGCGTTATAAATTTTAGAAACATATTATTTTAAAACATTTAAAAAACACGCCCCAGAGTGAGCTGAACATAATTAGCCCAATCATGAAACATTTTCTCCCGGAGTTGTAAATGGGAGTTTCCGGTTTTTAGATAGCAGATATAGGTAATTCATTTTTCTTATTTTACACTCATGAATATTGGCGGTTGATGAACAAAATTACATTAAAAATTTCCAAAAATAATTTTAACTTTATCATAAAAACGGAAACTCCCATTTACAACTACCGGGAGAAAATGTTTCATGATTGGGCTGAATATTTTTTTGTTTTAAATTAAACGCTCACGTGTGAAGCTTAAAGTAATTTTTTAGTGCAAATATAAACGTTCATTATTAAATCCAAGAAGCTGGAAAGTGAAAAAAAATTTGAGGCCTAATTGTAGGTATATCTGGTGAATATGACTGAACACACTTTTTCTACTCATATGAACTTATGTTAAGGGCTTCAACTTCTCAACTTCAAATTGACGTCATTGGGCAAAGGTTTTTCTCGGAAACAATTTTTAAAATAACAAATTTGGTGCTGATGAAATCCCAGTTCATGTAGTGGCCAATATTCTGATAATTGTTTACAAAATAATTTGTTATCAAATTTTGTCAATTTCTTAAAACAAATTTTGGTATAATTAAATGATTTAAAAAAAAAGCCAAAAGTTTCTAGCACATAAAGGTTTTTGATTCTTCATTAAGATATTTGTAGGTTATATAAGGAAAAAATCCAAAAAAAATCCAAAAATCCAAAATAAAAAACAAAAGAATTTTTTTTTAATTATTTCCAAGATTTTTTATGATTTTTTTTTTTTGGAATTTGATTTTAATTAAATTGATATGAATGAAATTGAAAATGTTTACTGTTATTACTTCAATTTCATGTATCTTATTTTCTCATAACATTTTCCTAATCAACAAATAAAAAAATCCATAAAGCAATGTTACAACTTCGATACTACGCAGAATTTTTTGTTCTTAATTGATTAATTCAAAAATGGTGTGTTTTTGAAAAAAATCACGAAAAAATAAAAATTAAAATTAAAAACTTAACTTCCAGAGGAAAGTAGTTTTAAATAAACTCTAAAATGTGCAAGTCACGCATTGCATGGGTATTAAAATAAGAAAACTTTTTGTTTTAAAAAAGCCATTTTATTCAATTATATTAAATTTCAGATCTTTTTAAAATATCTTTCATTATAAATACATACAAGGCCTTAAATTTGCACCTTTTTATTTGAAGAAAATCAAATAACTTAAGCTAAAGTTTTTGAAAAAACTAATATATTAAGCGAGTTTTTTTTTTTAAATAGATAGCAAAGCATTTTATTTTAAAGTGTATGTTGATCATGTTACTAATTTTTTAAAATAAATATTTTTTGTTAAATAAGGTTTCTTTACCTAAGAAAACATCTAAAACCTCAAAAAATTCTGAATTTTGTTAAGTTGTAATAAAAAGATTCTGGGATTTTGAAAAAATTCTTTTACAATTTATTTCTTTTAAGAATTTACTTGCCTTTTACTAAATAGTATATGCCTCTTTTCATAAATAAGTAACCCATAGCTTACTTAACTTGCATTCTTAACTTCCCAAGTTCCTTAAAGTGTTCGGCAACCTAAGGCGTAGCTCGTCTTAGTTAGTCACAAGCCTGGGAAAACAACACTTTCGGACATGCACCTATTCTGAATCTCTTTGGAACTGAGGAATAAAAAGGAAGAACCGACTGCATTATACCTAGTGAGAAATCAGATCAGCTGGCAAAAGGCTTCGTTAAAATAAGTATTGACCTCAAAGCCAGAGATAAGGCCAACACAAACTGGGCTTCCAGAACTGGCTATTGTATGCAGAAAGCAGAACCAGAACTCAACGAGAATAGAGCTAAGAGCCTTCTGCTGCTTCTGCACTTATCAAAACGGGAAATCCGCCTGCTGGTGGGGTCCTAATAACGAAGTTAACTAAGAGCACAGGCTGGTTCGGTGAACAAAAAAAAAAATTAATCAGTTTATTGGGTAACACAACCGTAATGGACAAAAAGGCCACGGAAGTATTTCAACGATGCGTGCATGACACTCTAATCTGACCTATGAAGAATCCAGAAAGTAAGTTTTTGCGAATTATGGTAAATTGTGTTTGAAAAAATATTATAAAAATGTAAAAAGTTTAAAAAGGTATTAACAAAAGTATTCTGTAATTTTGATGAAATTTTTTTGTAATATTATTTTAAGCATTAACTTTGAAATCAAATCTCTTTTAAAAAAAAAAAAAAACAAGAAAGCTTTAGAAGAAAGCAAAAGAGTTTTAGTAACACAGGTTATTTCAACTAGTTTATATATAGATACATATATATAGAGGTGCAAGGGCAGTACCTCTACGATCAAACCGATTTCGACCATTTTAAGTACGCATCTATTACTTCATTTGTGTAGCCTGCTGACAAAGTTTTTGAAAATCGGTCAGAAGTTCGTTTTTTATACATACCTCCTTTACCAAATCATGATAAAATTAGTAGAGGCATAAGGTAGATACCACTTACCACCGATTGCAATTTTCGAAATGTTTCTTAAGCAGCTTAAACTCACCAAACATACAAAATTTCATTATCATAGGAGCACTACTTTTATTTTTGCCTCCCATACAAAATCATGTGAAAAGATAATATAGCTCTAAGGGAGGTACCATTAGAGTCAAACCCATTTGAACAATTTTTAGTGCACATATATAACTTTTTCAGTTGAGTCTTCTGACCGAGTTTCGTTAAGATTGTTCAACTTTTGTGTGTAGCTACCATGCAAAATCATGTAAAAACTTAATATAGATCTAAGGGAGGTTACTCTAAGGTCAAACCAATTTCAGTCATGCTTAGTACTTTATTCGTTTAGCCTTTTGACCGAGTTGCGATGAGATCGGCCCACTTTTTTAAGTACCTTCTATAAAAAATCATGTACAAAACTAATAAGGATCCAAGGAAGGTACTTCTAGGGTCAAACCGATTTCAACCATATTAAGTACACATTTATTGCATTATTTGTCTAGCTTACAAAATCATGTAAAAAAGTATTATAAGTACAGAGTACCCCTAAAGACTGCACTCTAAGAAAAAATGGCGAGATTTCACTACAATTATTGCTGGCAACACTTTAACAGCAATAATTGTAGTAAAATCCCACAGCACGAAAATTCAAATATTTCACGCTATAAATGCGTGAATGCTCTCTTCCCCAACAATGGCTCTCTCATACAATAATTTCTCTCGCGTTCTTTTGTACACAAAAAAACGCTAGAAATGCGTTTTATCGCTCACGATTATCTCTCTTTTGCTCTTTTTGAAGGTATATTCAGCTAAAGTAGCGTTTTCTTTCGCTTTTTTTGTGTGAATTGTTGATATTTATTGTAAAAAAATATACGAAACAAAAGAGTTTTATCGCTGATTTAGGCGTGATATTTTCATCTTTATTTAGATGATGTGCGATTAGAAATTGTTATTTAACGAAATTTCCGTGAAACTCAGCTCAAAAAAACCAAAAATCATATATTTGAAAACCGTTGAAAATTATTTTAAAAAGAAAACACATTAAATTTGATAGTAAATTATATACAAATTTTATTTTTATAATTAAATAAAGGTAAGTTTTAAAAATGAATTAAAAGAAATTAATGTAATGATATATTAAAAGGAACATGAAACAATAAATAAGCTTAAACATGAGAAGAAAAAATAAAATTTAAAAATTCATTAGCTTAAAATAATGTTAACAACAAACATAGTTTTTATTGTTCATTTATTTAGGTCCCCGTGGCCGATCAATTCTCACATCTGGCAAAATCGCATTCCGATCGGTCGTCAGCAGACAATGAAAAACCTCTGTGTCAGAATTAAACATGTTGGCCCTATTTTCGATCCATCGTGCACACATATTTAATGACAGACACAACACAATCATATTAAGCTCGGTCAAAGTCCTTTCAAGGGCCGAAAAGACCCATTAATTTTTTTATTGGACTAGGTTATTTCCACTATTTATTATATTATTTCTTTACAACATTTAAAAAGATTGTTGTTTTCCGGCAATATTTATTAAGTTTTTTTTTTTTTGAGAAAACGAAACAAATCAACATAGTAACTTTTGCAATTATTACACTTTTTCAATTCTTTTCAGTGACAGTTTCGTTTTAATTTAATTTTAGGAATTTATTTTAATTAAAATGGACAAGTTTTTAAGTGCAAGCTTTGGTTTAACGTTGTCGCGTTCGATGCTTAAAACAAACTAAAGAAATCTATGTATCTGTTAAAAATTGCTCTCATTAACCTTAGGAAAAACTCGCTGCAAAACGCGTAAAATATCGCTTCAGATGCGTTTAATGAATTGATGAGCGGAAAACCGCTGAAGTTGCGTGAAAAAGAGAGAAAGTATAGTTTTTTTGGGAAAACACGCTTTATTATTGGCTGAATTGAAATATATCGCTGCGATGCGTATTATTTTTTTAAAATCGCAAATATATGCGTGAAATTTCACATCAATTATTGTAGTGATATTACAATCAGTTTTTAGAGTGTGACCTATTTCAAAGATTTTTGAAATTTTCCTTAGGAACCTTAAATTTTTATACAAAAGCATACAAAATTTCATAGTCGTATTAGTTGAGAAACTTCTGCTCCTTCTAATTTCAATACAATTTTGTATGGCATGAGTGCTAGTGTTTCAGTTAGGCCGACTGAAAATTTCTTGTTTTTAACAAAAAAAAACGCTTTTCCAGTTTTACATTAAGTTTGCAGAGAAGAGCGAAAGAGACGGCAATGAGTTCAAAATGTAAGCTCTTACAGCTCTTTATGGCTGAATCGCAAAGACGCGTTAGGTCGGTCGCGCGTTGATCGTACATTGCTCGACTTTACGGGATAAGGTTGCGTTTATAGTGAACGCCGAGTCAGACAGGCAGGCAGGCAGGCAATGTGAACAAGCGAGATAGATAGCTATCTGCATCTCGTTTTTTCACACAGATTTCAGCCTGCCTGCCTATCATTTAGATGATGCCACTGTGCGCAATCAAACTAAAAAAATCCCACGAAGTCTGAAATCCCCAAATCACAATGTATATGGTGTATTTACTGTGCATGCAACTTTGTCACGTGATTTTTACGATATTAAAGTAAAATGTAAGCAAAAATAAAACGAATGTTCTAGAATTGTTAATGCTCTAAAGAATAAATAATTAAATTATAATTTCTAATTATTTTTTCTCAAATATATAAAAATTAATTTTATATGGCAAATCGAAATTCTTTATCAATTTTTTTGTTTTTTATAATTTTTAATTTTACAATAACAACAAAGCAAAATAATTTTAAAATTTTTTTTTGTTTAAGATTAACTGTTGAACTATTTTTTATTCACATACACTAGTCGTTTTAAATATTGAAATAATTAAAAAAAATTATTTATAAATTTTTTTTTTTTTAAGTTCGACTCACGAACTATTTTTTATTCCTCACATTAATCGTTTTAGGATTTGCATTATTTTGCTCAGAAATAAAAGTTAACTTCATATGAAATTCTTAACCTTTTCTTTGTAGAATTTTCACTTTCATTTGTGAAAAAAAATAATTTTTTTTAAAAAGAAATTGCAACAATTTAGTTTTCTAAAAGTGTTATTCGCCACGTACCTATAATTTTTTTTTCTTTTAAAATCCCTCAAATAATTCTTATTTTTGGTTCCAAGCCGGTATTACATTCAGCTTCCCTCGGAATTGGAAAAGGGAGTTTTCATTTTTAAGATGCAGATAAAAATAATTTTTTATTGCACTCATGAATATTAACGATTGATGAACAATTTTGCAAAAAGTTCTTCTGCTCTAACTTAAAAACTCCCTTTTCCAATTTCGAGGGACAATTTTTGCATGATTGGTAAATATTATTTTTTCACTTCTCCAGATAACCTTGTGATAATCTGCTAAGCCCCCGAAATAAAATTGCTGTGTGCGCCCCTGTTTTATGGTGATCTTAAACAAGCGTGTGAACTATGCGGCTAAAAAAGTAGCATATCTTATTTCAAATGTTATAAAACTATACATGGAAATGTTTTTTTTTTTTTTTTGTTTTTTGCCCAAAAATTAAAATTTCATTCTTACCATCTGTCGAAATGTTAAATTTACTTATGTTAAAATAATTTTTATGCTCTCGTTCAAAGTCTGTTACTTTTCATCTGTTTGCTTAACATAAAAGCTATCCTTATTCAAATAAATATAAATATTTACTTGTACATGTACATATACATATATATATACATGCGTATGTGCTAAATTGAACCAATTAAGTAGTTGCTAAAAATCTCTACCCAGCTGTACAACTACAACAACAGCATCATTTATTCAGCGCTGATTGGAAGATTTAATATACTAGCTAGCTTAATTAAGGGTAGCGCAACTAACATTGGAGACAGCAAAATTATATCAGCCAACTGCTAGCTGCTTGCCTCCGACTGCGACTCCCCCACACACAGTGGTTTTATTGCGTTTGTGTTAATTGCTGTCGTTCGTGGGTCTTTGTTGTTTTTTTTTTCCTATTCTTTTTGCGCTGCAAAATCTAATCATTAAGCTTTGCTTTGCTGCTTTCTGATTGGATGAATGGAGATGCTGTTGGATGTTGGTGTTGTTGGTTTATAGCGCAACGAACAGCTTTTATTTCAAGCAGCATATAAATTAAATAATAGGCACATTAGTAAAAATGCATTATCGAGCACACACACACACACACACACATATATATATATACAGACGGAGTTTCAGAGGTCATCTATATAGGTGTAGGTGTGACATGCTAGAGCTTAAAGTTAGTATGTATATATATTTATCGACATTAGGCAAAAAAAATTAAAAATTGCATTAATATGCTATGTTGGCGTTGGTGTTTATGTTGTTGTTGCTATTTTTGTTGTGTTTGTTGTTGTTGTTGTTGTTGTTGTTGTTGCGTTTTTGGTGTACACTATTGGCTCCACCTTTTAATATGCAAGAACACAAGAACATTGGATGCTGCACACAGTAACACACTCACACTCTCACTTCACCACACACTCGCACACACACACACACTCGCTCTTGCAGAAAAATATATTGCATTGTTAGTCATTTTAATTAGTAACACACACACACACACACCCTTCACATATATGAAAAAAACCAGCCACCAGCAATCACACAAGCAACAACATGTGTGTGCAGCAAAATATTTCACTCAAGAGAGTCATGGAGTAAGCAGCACTCTCATTGAGTGAGATAGAGCGAGAGAGATGGCACATTTAGTAATATTTTAGTTAGAGTATGCGTTCCTTTGCTCTCAGTATTCGTTTGAGTGGGGTTAGCAAAGATTGAGTGTAAGTGTGTGTGTGTGTATGAGCTGGGTAGTGGGTGGTGGTGGTTGGATGCTGGCGGACTTGTCAACCAATTGTCTGCCAGTGCCAATAAATTGCATATTTTGTGGCATAGTTTAGCAGCATAGCATAGGCAGCGAAATCGCGCAAATGGATGATGTGGGGATGTAATCTCTTTTATATATGTGTACATATTTATTTATTTGTAGGTGTGTACATGCAAAACATGTCTGTTTTATGCTATAAATACACATTTAACTATATATATATATTTATATATTTGTTCTAAAAGCCGAAATAATGAGGCATATTAAAATGTATTGAACATACATATATGAGGTATACATATGCATTAATCTATATATTAATTATTCATTATATATTTACTACAATTATTTTATTGAAAATCATATTTTGTGCTTAAAGCTTTGGTTCTTTCTAAGAATTAATGTAGGAGATATTTTAAATAAACTTTGATTGCATTTCTGTCTCATCGATTTTGAGAATGAGTTACTGCTGCTGTGCTATACCGGGAACAGGCATAAGAATCCTTTGATATAATAATATAATTTTGCATACTTTTTGGCTTTAAACCTATTTCTTATATTTTTTGCTTATTCTATCTTATTTATTTGAGTACTAAGCAGACAACCATTAGCAACAAAGCATCTTCGGCAATAACGGCATAAATATTGTAGTGAGCAACGCCTTTTAATGAAGGCAACACATACATAATTAATGTACGTGTGCGCATGCAATGACAAAGCTTAGTGTTTTTGGTGCGATAGCCAAACCTTTGAATACGCTTTATTTGTATGTGTGTTTGGGGGCTTTCATTGTTTTAATTAAGGGATGCTTTTGTAACGCTTGCTTGCCAACAACAACAACAACAACAACAAAAGCAATGAGTGAGTGGTAGAGAGAGAGAGAGAGAGAGAGAGAGAGAAAGAGCGTGAAAGAGAGATTTCGGAAATAATAATAATGCACTCAATGTGAGAAAAGAGTAATATTAACTGAGAAATAAAAACAAAGAAAGAGTACAACGTTTGCACAGTGGTTCAACTCAAAACAAAATATGTCAAAAGATGGCAGGTCTTCTATCCAGTGTGGCCAGATTTCGCAAGGTTTCGTACCCATTTTGTTCATGCTTTACAAAAAGTTCTCTCCTTAGGCTTCGGCCGGAGACAATCCAAAAGCAGACAGACAGGCAGACACAGGAGGCCAGAATGAGGTAAATTTCCATAGATGAGATAATTTTTGACTCATTTTTTGGGCAGAGGTAAAAATGATAATTATTGACAAAAATAGGTAAATTTTTGCAAAATAATTATTTTCTAATTTCCAAATATTTTGAGTTATTAGCAGCACATCACTTCTCGGAACATGCTTACAAACAGTCCTTTATTATTGTGAATGCCCTTTTGCAAAAAACATGCTGTGAGAAATGTTGGATCACTTTAATTTTTGAGTTACTGCTAGATAATTTTTGACTCATTTTTTGGACAGAGGTAAAAATGATAATTATTGACAAAAATAGGTAAATTTTTGCAAAATAATTATTTTCTAATTTCCAAATATTTTGAGTTATTAGCAGCACATCACTTCTCGGAACATGCTTACAAACAGTCCTTTATTATTGTGAATGCCCTTTTGCAAACAAACATGCTATGAGAAATGTTGGATCACTTTAATTTTTGAGTTAATGCTAATTTTAACTCAAGATTTAAGAAGTTTCTCAGCAGATGTTTTGAAATTTCATTGAATATTGCTTCAAAGAATATCGTTTATAGAAAGTCACGAACAGTTCCAACAAATAAAGTTTATGAAAAAGTGGACGTAAGAAGTTACTCACATACCTATCGTGGTTTAAAAAAGTTTCTGGTAATAGGAAGATAACAATTGGTCAAGGCTAGTAAAGAAATGTTTCATTGTGGAAATAGTGAAGTGAACTATGATGGCTTTTAAGCATTTTAAAATTTTGTATTTTTTTTTTTAGATCTTCTCGTTTTTAAAAATATTGAATTTTCTCCGAAAAAGGTAAATTTTTTCAAAATAGTGGTAAATTTCAGTTCGTCTCTCTGGAAACACTGCTGGAAGGCAAACTTTGTGTGAATAAGAGAGATTAAAAGCTATTTGTATATCTTTCGTTCGCACAGATTTTGCCTGTCTGCATTTGAAACAAAATACTGTAACATTTGGCAGGCGTGTACCCAGGAAAAAATGTTGAGGGGAAGTTTATGTTTTGATTTTCAGACTTATTTAAATTTGTTATTCATTTAATAATGTTAAGAGAACAATGTAAATTTTTCTTCTATTTTGGGCCATTGCACCTGATATGTCATCAATATTCTTTTCTGCACCCCCGCCCATTAGGCGGAAATGGTTTAATTATATATGTTTTGAGTCATTGTAGACTCAACCCTTGTTCATACCAGTAGAATCTTATATTGTTGATTTCTCATGTTTTTGCTGACAAAAAGAGATGGGTGCGGTGCGTTAGTTATGTCATCCTTACACTTCTCTACCATCATTAAAAACAAAAAAAAAACAAATTGGCCATTTCAGCCCTTAAAAGGATTTTGACCGAGCTTCTTATGATCAATTGTGTTGTGTGTGTGTTATTAAATGTTTGCACACAATTGACCGATAACTGGACCTACATGTTTTATGCCAAAATTTGTTTTAAATTTGGGAAGTGATGTGAAATCTCTGTATACCTGTAAAGCAGTCAGAGTCGATAAGCAGAATTGAGTATGCTGCGAAACTTCAACAAGGCTATGTTTCGTTCATCAGTTTCACTTATTTATGCGATTATTTGTGTTCTTCCCCGTTTTAGGTACTTCGACAATAAGAAGAATAATGTCAACGTGGAGTTACGGAAATAAAAGTTCGAAATGGAATATTTTATCGCTTTTTGCTGAGAATTAATCTGTGTGACAAAACAACTGCTGGTATTCAAAAAGACAACACAAAGAAGACGTTATTAAATATTGTATTCAAAATTTAGAAATTTTAAGATCTGACAAAAGCAGCTTTCAGTGTAACCAGCTGAGTGCATCACCTCAACACTGACGGTTGTGAGGTGTGCCCATACACGGTTAAAAATTTTGGACTAGTTTTTAATCCAAACTTTGGTTTAAAGCAATTTTTAATCCTAAAAGTACTAAGTTTTATTCCATATTTTAGTTTAATTTTTTTTAATCCGAAAAAGTTTAAGTTTAAGACTATTTTTGTACTACAAATTTGTATGAAGGTAGTAATTTCAGGAAAAAGTATTTATGTAATTTAATAGCTGAATTACAATGTAGCAGTGGCAGAGACAGCAGCTGTGTCAGTGGCAGCGGCAGTGATCAGCTGTTTCGTATTTTACTGCCTGCCAATTACAATCTAGCAGTAGCAGCGTCAGCATCAAAATCAGTGAATATTGAATTTTTCTAAGTTGTTTAATTATTTGAATGTTGGCAGTGAATTTGGAAATAGGGCTGACCTCGGCAGTGCTGCTTACTGCCACTGCTGCTATGTAAGTTTTACCATTGAACAACAGTATTCCTAAAATAACAGCTGATCAATGCCACTGCCACTGACTCTGCCACTGCCGCATTGTAATTCAGGTATAAGATTGAAAACTACTACTACTACGAAATTTAAGCTAAATATAGTTCTAAATGTTGTTAAAGCATCCGAAAGTTATTTTTAATAAAATGAAACAAATTGTTTATTAAAATCTGAACCAAAATATTATTTTATACATTATTACAGTAAACAGTGTTTAAACCTTTGAGGATTAAATAGTAATCCCTTTTCGAATTACAATGTTTTAAACTTTTTTGGACTAAAATCTAATCCTTTTTGTATTTTTTTTTTTTTGTATTAACAATTATTCCTTTTTGGATTAAGAAATTTTAAACTTTTTGCGGATTAAAAATAAATCCTTTTTGGATTGAAAAATTTAAAACTTTTCATTGGATTAAAAAATAATCTTTTTTTGGTCGTGTCCTATATGTAATCCAAAAAAGTTTAAAATTAAGTCCAAGATTTTTAACCGTATACTTGCCCCAAAAATATAACTGCAAAGCTCTAAGCTTTATTTAAGAATTTTAATTAATAATGATCAAACAATGTCTATTTTCTCTATTGTGCCACAAATTTAACAATTTTTTTTTAAATTTAATCGAAGATAATATCATAACTAGACTAATTGGATGGGTGGCTTAGACAAATTATCTCATTAATTGTGAATGATAGTTAAATTATTTGTTATTTAATATTATAATTTGTTCTTTCCCGTCAAAAATGACGGTCCGGTATTTATTAAGAAAAATAGATGAAATTATTGATTTGCTTTTACTCAGTTAAATTAGATTTCAACATAATTTTTCAACACGATGAATTCACATTCATTTGAATTATACTAAAATCTTATAGTTTTTAGCAAATGTTTAAAACAATCACCAAAATCGAACACAATTTAATTTATCAGTTCACTTGTCTCTTGATATTAAACTTATTTCAATTATATACATATTATCAATTCATTCCGAATGTTCATGATTTCTTGAAGTAATTGTGAATGCCTTTTTAGTCGGATTGTCATTAAAAAGTATTAAAAAATAAAATTTTCTTAAATAGAGTATCGCATAATTTTTATGTTGGTTACCAAATCAATTTATATATTGAAGCATAATTATGATTAAGCATAATAAATAAGCAAATCATATCAAATCATAAATAAGCAAATCATAACATCAGTAAAAGATATAAAAGAGATTGACTCGGAAAACTTTTTTAGAGCTTGGTTAGCAAATTCTTGAGTTCTTTTTTTATGAAATTAAGTTCAACTATTATTTTTTTTAAAATATCTATTACAACTTTTTGAAAAGTGTTAAGCTTTTTCAAGCCTGTGAAAGTCATTTAGTTAAGTTTTTCACCTGGAAATCCCAGAATATAATTAATGATTTTGCCAGCAAAATGGTAAAGTATTTTCTGTTAAAAGTGTACATCAATACATATAATAAAAAGCAAAACAATTATAACTTGGCTGACTGGCTGGCTTAGGCAAAATTATAAAATTTAACAATTAAATTCCAAAACTAGTTGTCATTTTATATTATTTTTTGTCAAATATTTCTCATTGCTGTTATGTTTAAATTAAATATGCTGTAAAAAAACAAAAGAACTTAATTGTGAACTTAAATATATGATTAAAACTGTCATTTACTATAACTTTACTATTATATAAGTTTAAAAAATAAAATTTAATTTCGCTTAAAATTTAATTTTTGTGCAAGTCTTATTTTGAAAAAAAAATCAATTGAACATATCTAGTAAGTTGAAAAATAAACTATCAAATAAAAAAAAGTCAATGTGGAGCAGAAATCCAACCAACTCATTTGGATATTTTCAAATCACTATAAATATAACATTCCAATAAAGTGGCAGCACTGCTCGTCAGTCTCATTCACCTGGGTGTGAGCGAGTATGTGTTTGTGTGAATTTAGTTGGGGAAGTCTCTTGCTGTTATTATTGGTGTTGTTGATGTTGTTGTCTGGTTGATATGGCAACGCTATATGATTTTTAAACACATATGCTTAAACACACACACACACACACACACTAACTAGTAGTTAAGTTATAAATTACACAGCAGTATACGTAGAAATGAGCTTGCATATAAAGCTGTATATAAAGCACATAAAATAATAAAACAAACAAAACAAAAAAATAAATATAAAAAAAAAATTTTGTTGTATGTTGACATGAATGTCTCTATAATAAAATGCGCTTAATTTTTGTTTTTTTTTTTTTTACCAAATTACTTTATGTGCCTCGTTAGCAGCATTGTTGTGGAATATATCGGTTGATGTTGATGTTGTTGTTGTTGTTGTTGTTGTTGTTGTTGTTGTTGTTGTTGTTGTTGTTGTCGGTTGATACTATCCTTAGTGCCGACAACGGCACCCAACAAATCTAGCTTTACATAATAGTAAAAAGTTTTAATTTGCTCAAATTGCTATTTAGCTGTCAAGAAATTATTAATAAAATAATTTGACAAAAAGAAAAAAGTAACTTAATTGAATTAAATTGACTTAAAATTCAGCTTTCTTAGCTTTGATTAAGTTTGAGTCTTGATTAAATAATTTTATTAAGGGGTAATAATAATAATAGCCTTGTCATTTTTTTTTTCGTAGGTATGACAGTGTTTTTTTTTTTTATTGGCTTTTACTGCTCTTACTATGCAAGAATGATATATAAAGTTAATTATAAGAGGTAGAATTTAAAAATGATACAAAAGTGAATTTTCTAAGCATAGCCAAGATTTCTTTTCTGGCAACTGTAAACCTGGTTTACTCAAAATCATGTTTTTTTTAAGGACGGGCGTGCTATAATATTGCTATAATATTAATCTGATTGGCTTCAAATTTTGACTGTTATTAAAAAATAAGATTTTCTAGTAAGCACCTAATCTATGTTTTTTGTACATGTATTGAAAAACGTGTTCACACAAGAACTTAGCCCTTAAATTAGCAATTGTTTCTAATTTTATGCTTTGCATATCGTCGGGCATTAATTTATTGATATATAAATGCAACGCTTAGCAAACAAAAAATTAAAAAAAAAAAAACAAACAGCTGCCTGTTTATTAGCCGCATACAAAGTAGTTAAATAAATATTTTTGCAACACATCTAAGCGTTCGTGTGGTCAACACCGACTCTCGGCACTCTATAGTGTTGTGGCGGCTTTTTAGTCATTCGCAAGATTTTAGCTTTTAGCTTTCTCTTGAATGTCTGTGTCTATCCTGTCTGTCCGTAGTAATATTTGCACTCATGCTTTCTGTGAAATTTTGACCTGCGCGCGACTGTCCTTCACAGAGAGAAACGCCGCGTTAACTGTTGTCGTCTAATTTGGTGTTTTTATTTTCTTTTTTTTTTTGTTTTTTCCCTGTGTTTTTTACATTTTTTTTTTATTTTTTTTTATTGTATTTTGTTAGTTCTCATTTGCTCACCATAGCACCATGTAAATAAATAATTTATACATAATGTATGCGAAAACACATAAAACGAAAATGAAGACAAAACAGAAAAACGCTTTTAGGGGCGTCTAGGTGGGAAAGATGGCTCCTCCGATCCAGGCGCCGAGTAAAAAATTTCAGAAAAACAAATAAAACATAGCAGACTTTGTCTAACGAGTAGAGTTATTATTTTATACATCAGGGTTAGAAAAAAAAGGATTTCAGAAATTTTAAATTTAGACACTTAAAAAATATTTAATTTTGATAATTAATAATCAAAGTTTAAAAACAAATAAAAAAATTAGTACAAATTTTCTGCCAGCCTATCACAGCGCTATCTTCCAGGCCCGATTGACAATCTAAGTTATCTAGGGACCCACTCAAACACATACAAAAGATTTTATCAAAATCGCTCCAGTTTTTTAGTATGAGTTCAGTGGCATACACAAGCACAAAAGAATTATACAGGGTGTTCCGCAACTGAGGGTTAATTAGTATATCACAATTTTGTATAATGAAATATAATTATGTAGTATAATTTTTTTAGTACACTCAACTTTTTTATTTTTAGAGATATGCTTATGTTTTAAGTGGCATTGAAAAGAGAATTGAATAAATTACAAGATTTATTATGAAAAAATTCAATTTATTATATGAAATTCTAAGAAATTTGAACTTAAAGTTGAAATTTAGTTGTTTCCAACGATTGAGTTCAGCTACAGACGAGCACAGATCAGGAACGGTTAAGTCGGTGGGACTTGTTGATATACCGTTAGAAAGGTGATTTTATTGCCTTTACAATGAGTAAAGTTTCTCAAAATAAGTTTTCTGTGAGCTAGTTTTTGTGCTAGAAACAATAATTTGAATCAAAATCGTGAAATACTAATTAACGCTGTAGCTCTTAAGAATGTAAAAATAGACCGCCCCCTCCCATACGATTTTTTGCTCAACTCGACATTACCTTTTACCTCCGTAAATAGTTGCACTCAGTTGCTGGACAGACATCCTGTATATATAGACAAACAAAAGCGACTTTGAAATTAAGGGGCACCACTGCTGTACCTCTGACCGACTGAAGAAAAGTGATTTTTAGGAATTTGTGGAAGAAACCTAATGCATGGAATGTTTAAAACATATGTTTGTGCACATTTTTTTAGATTAAAAAAATTACAAATTCAGCGATTTATACGAAATCTAACAACGTTCCAAAAAATGTTCGCCCCCTAATGTTCTATTTAGTATAAAAAATAGCAAAAAAGTTAATTAAATTGGAAGGTATTACCTGTGCCATGATCCTCGATAGTAAAGAGATTTACAAATTGCTGAGTTTTAAAAAAAGATTCAAATTTCGTGCAAAAATTTTATGATTTTTAGCCAGTCAAAATTTTTGATTCGACCGGAAAACTGGACGTGCCGAGGTTCTGGAGGTTTTGGAGGTATGGAGAAACAATTCCAAAAGAAGTTGCAAAAATAATCAAATCGATCGCCATTATAACTACTTATATTTGAGTTTGAAAATTTGAAAAATGTAATTTCGAGAAAAGCGCGTTTCAAGTTTAAATTTTCGTTAAAAACCGATGAGCAGCAGCTCTGCAGATGGCTGTAACTCAAAAACTGTTTGAGACATGCACTCAAAATTGTATGCAATATGCAAAACAATCAGATTGATTTTTTCATAAAAAAAATCATTTTTTTTTTTTTAGCTTTGAACCAAGGATTTCAGGTGTCTAACAAATTCAGTCAAGTCTGCCTTGGTTCGGAAAGGGTAGAATAGAGAAGTAGGAGAGAAAGAGGAAATCAAGAGAAACAAGTGTAGAATGTTGTATGTGTGGCGGAGTGTTATGTCAACATGCGAATTTGAATCCGAGGCAAGTGTTATGTCTTTACCTCAGTCAATTCGAGTTATTAAGCAATCTCATTCCACAAACATCTCTACCACCAACTACAACTTCCAAAGTCGTAATATTGATGAATTATTAATTTCAGTTGATTAGATAAGAGGAAAGAATTAAAGAAAGTTGAAAGCGTAGGACCATGGCTAGAACAGGATTTAAGTATTACTTTAAAAATGATATACATATTTGCTGGAGGCAACAGAAATAAAATTATTGCAAAAAATCACTATTTAATTGATATGAAATTAACATACTTTGATTTGAGAAAAGCTATTGAGTTGATCGAATTTGAGTTCCAAAAATTAATCCAAATATTACGCTTAATGCATTCATCAATTTTTAAATTTTAATACATAACAT
The DNA here is from genome assembly GCA_958299015.1 of Tetanocera ferruginea. Classification (NCBI taxonomy): domain Eukaryota; kingdom Metazoa; phylum Arthropoda; class Insecta; order Diptera; family Sciomyzidae; genus Tetanocera; species Tetanocera ferruginea. The sequence continues at coordinate 8,743,441 of OY282645.1, read as the reverse complement.
ACTAGTTTACTGCTTTGCACCTATTTCTATCTATCTATACTCTATACTATTATATAAAAGGAGTCTCACCGTGTATTTGGTGACGAGTGTTCTCAATAACCGCTGAACCGATTTTTATAATTTTTTCACTATTCAATTGCTATGATAAGCGAAATTACTATAGGGTACAGCGTTTTTTTACAAAACTTTTTCTTTCATTATTTAAGAATTCATGTATTTTAATCCATGCTAATGTTGTACAAACAGCACAACAAACAGCAGAAAACCAATGCTTAAGCTCTTGCTGTGAGAGTAACTCATAACACGGCATGGCTGCCATCCCAGAAGGAAATGGTCATGTATAGGAATGTGTTTTAGAATGCACCATTCCTATGAACTATACATTCCAGAACGCATAATTTTTTACACGGCGATGTCATAGGAAAATCATGCATCCCTTTTTGCATTCCTAAAGAATGCAAGAAATATCAAATAATTTTATCACGAATAAAATCCTTGCTCATAAAATATGTGATTTTTCCTATATGGCTATAGAATGTATTTAAAAGTGAATGCTTTTCGAGTCCTTTTTTATAATTTATTTTATTTGTAGTTAAAAGTAACATTATTAGTGTAAGTCTTAAATTATAAATTAATGATTAATTATAACAGAAAAAGTAAATGACACTTGCTTTTTTTTCAAATTTCACAGTTTCTAATTTACAGTTTTTTTCGCTGACAAAAAACTAAAAGTAAACAATACTTTCATTCAAAATAAAAAAGTTCGCATTCTATGATATTTTACTCGGTCATGTATCTTTTTTGTCTCTTTTTTCAACTAAGAATTCATGCGTTCTTAAAGTCATGTATTCCACATTTTCCTTCTGGGATGTTGTGTGGGGAGTTTCTCTCAGTTTCGTCTCTTGAGCAGTGTTGCCAGATTTTTTTTCAAATGAAGTACATATATTTGTCTAAGGCTAGCAACGCGCGCCGGGTATTGCTAGTTGTATGATAAAACTGTCAGCTTGAAAGTATACAAATACAATTTATTTGATATTTAGCAATAACTACACATTGACGACGACTGCAACATAACAACATTCGAGTTGAATGTAAAAATTTTGTCATATTGTCTGCGAATTTATTATTTTGAATGCAATTCGTCAAAGGACTTGTACTAGTACAAAAGCCCATCATCAAAAGACGGGCTAGAACCATTGAGAGTAAAAAATATGACATTTTAAAAAATTTTAAAATTAATTAAACTAAAAATTTTAAAATTTTAATTTTTAAATTTTAATTTAAATTTTAAAAATTTCAAAAAAAAATTGACATTTTTTTAAATTTTAATAAAATATATTCGATATACATACATTATTTTTGTATGCCTTAAGTTTAACTAAAATCCTCATCAAAACCAACATAGTTCAATGAAGAACTTTATTAATATTGAAAATAAAGCATAAAACTACAAAGCAAATTGTATAATCATCTTTATTTTTTAAAAATACTGAACACAAATTTTTGAATTTAAAATAAAAAATCATGGGACTAGTCCTGGGATTTTGAAAACAGAGAAAAGTCTATTTTTTGTTAGAGATTTATTGTTTCCCCGCCACAGTACACTTGGTCTACTTGAAAATTGGTGTTGCTGCTTGGTTGGTCGTTATGTAAATCCTGGGTTTGACGTTTTAAAAAAAATTTGTGCTATTTTAAGTGAGTTAATAGGCCTTCTGTTGATCCTCATTTTGTTTTGTTTCATTATTTTTTATGTGCACCAAGAATAAGTACCAGGCCGAGTTCCTGTCCGCCGCTTTGCTTTTATGTAGAATATATTCGTCTTTTTTTAGTGAAAATGCCATACTTCGAAAGAGAGTTGCAAGCGATATTTATAAACAATTTTGAATAATTGAAATGAACTCTTATATAAATTCTTGTATTTCATCTAAATTTATGGAAAAAATCAACCAAATGCAGAAATTTGAAGGCAATCCCAGGATTCCAAAAATCCCGGGTTTCCAGGCTTTATAATGCCGGGACTTACGAGACTGGAAAAACTCCGGGATCATGGTATTGCAAGTGTGTCAACTTAATCCTTTCAATGGCTTGGCTGGAATAATCGTGGCCATTTTTTTTTAAGTAATATTCCCATCTTTAGGCCATACAAAGGTTAAAAAAACATCCTTCTGATTTTAAAATGCTCTGCTTAGCTTTTTCCAGGCTGATTTTTTATAAAATTTTTAATGTTATCGTTACAAATTGGAGTTTTAATAGTCTCTTAATAGTTTAAGAACATTCTTCGAAGATTTTGATGAAACAAAATAGATTTTATTTTTGCAGATGTTATTTTTAGCATCCATTCTCTTGAAAAATTCGAGGGGAGCGAAAAAATTGTCACTTTTGAAAATTCCATACACTTAATGGGTACTCTAACAAATATGCGTTTACTTAACTTAGCGTATGGCAGGTCATTACTTTTTGCGGACCCCTCCCACAATCAAAAGCTTTCTACGCCACGGTGCTTTACACACCAAAACAAATAACCACATTTATTTTTTTTTTGCAACATTTGTTAACACGCGAAATAAAAAGAAATAATCCAACTGTTGGGCATAAAATCGAAAATCCAACTAAATTAAACGTTACATACATATCTCTCTAAGCTTATGTTTGTCATGTTGGTACAACTTCATTTCATAGTACCAAACTATTTAATTTTAAAAAAGACGTTGAAAAATTAAAAGAAAAATTATTTTCTGATGTGTCCAATATAATGGACAAATCCATTGAAAGGGTTAAAGGTACGTTGTGGAACTTGCCACACCTAAAACTGCTTTATGGTGTCCATTTATGGTACAACTTCATTTCATAGTACCAAACTATTTAATTTTAAAGAAGACGTTGAAAAATTAAAAGAAAAATTATTTTCTGATGTGTCCTATATAATGGACAAATCCATTTAAAGGGTTGAGACTGAAATAGTAAAATCTTTGCGTTTCTTTTGGCTCACGTTTAAACATTGCTTGTTGTTTAGTCGATGGACACTCATGTGATAGCTACGGAAATCCAGGTTCGATTCTTGTAATGAACTTTTTTCAAGACAAATGAATTTTTATAAGTAATTTATTTGACCATTAAAAAAGGTTTATATTTGGTTATATTAACCACATTGCTCAGTTTTATGAAGCCACAACAGATTAAATTGGCAGGAAAAAAATCATGTGGTTACCTTAACCTGACGAATTATGTTTGAAAATTTTTACCAGATATTGGGTTAAAATGTTTAAAATAACTTGATTTTTTCTGTGTACTTCTTTAAAAATGGAACATTATTTATTTTTCTTATCTATTTGTATTGTAATTCTACGCATTTTTTTGGCAAAATGAGTGTCCTTGAAAAATTTGTCTCAGTTTTATACACAAAAATATGATCAAAAGTTATTTATATTTTTGAATTTTCTCAATTCTCCACATTTTCATTTCAGACTATACGGAGCTGAACTATGGCTCGATTCTTACCATCTTTCTATAGAAGTTTTTTACTTTTACTGATGATGTTAAACTTATATGCAAATTAATGTTTTTGTATGTATTATGTATGTTTTCAGAAATTATCTACTAAAATATGCATTTATTTTAACCACTTTTTCCTTAGACCTCCCTTAAGCACCTTCATAGTTTTGCAATCCGGACTCCACAAGAAGAATCCTTGCTATACGTTTTATAGTTTACACATGCATGTGTGCGCCCTTTATTATTCTTACAATTGCTAATGCTATATAACTATGTCCCTGATCCTGCCCTGTTCAATGTAAAATCGACTTTGATCTCGGATTTATATAATAATAGTTTTGAACTACTTTGATTTGTTTGATAGTTATTATAAATGCACACTCATAAGGACATTTTTGTGTTTGTATATTTATATGTGTGTGTGTATGTATGACTACGTGTGTACATGTGTGTGTGTGTGTGTGTGTGTACTAAACTAATAAAAACAGTTATAAAAAGAAATTATTCATGTATAGCAATATTTGCTGATTCGTTAAGCTAATTATTTAGTCCTTGTTGTAGTTCGATTGTTGTTGTTGTAGTAGTTGTTGTTGTTGTTGCTGTGCTACTTTCTGCCATCACACAACTACATACTTTTATTTCAATATTTATACGTACGCACAGTACTAAGCCAATATTTACAGGTGGAACACCTTTTCAATCAATTTCGCCTTGATACGGGCAACAAGGATCCAAAAGGGCTGAAGGTATAGCATGAAGGGATGCTTATTTTAACTTTATTTTCCGAAAAGCAATACCATAGCAAGCAAGGAAAAAACAATTCCATAGACGATACGCATTAATGAAAAGCCGAAGCCAGGACTCGTCGTAACCAATAAGCACTCTGGACAAAACAGTGACGAAGACTTCCACCGCTAATAACGAGATTATCATTTGATGCTTTTAGATACTGACTGTGTGGTTTGTTGTGTCATCGTTGTTATTGTTGTTGTTGTTGTTGAAATCTGTTAATTAGTAAATATCAATGTATAAACTAACTTAGATATATTATATTCGTAACTGCATATATGAAGAGTTAATATATGTATGAGAACGAGTAATTGTGTGTGTGTGTGTGTGTGTGTGTGTCTATGTTGTTGAGTGAGTTAAGCTGATTTGTGCTCAACATCGCGCATTGTACAAGTCTCAAAGCAACATAAATACATATATGTTTGCGTACGTTGTGCGTACGTATGCGTATGCGTGTGTGTGTGTGTGTGTGTGTGTGACTGCGTATCACAAGTGCCAAGACCAATTAAAACAAAGCACAAAAGCTGGCCAGAGCAGCGCCGTGTTGTTGTTGTTGCTTCAAGTGTTGGAGCTGCTACTGTTGCTGCTGGATTCAATCGAAGCAGATTGGTTTACGCTGCGCGCAGCATAGCAGCAGGTCACTCCTTCTTCTTAGTTGTTGTTGTTGTTGTTGTTGTTGGCGTTACTTTGTCTGCTTTAATTAACTACTTCACTCTACTGCACACCACTTGAAACGACTTGGCAGTTTATACATAGTATATTAAGCTCCGGTGTTAATTGGTTGGCCACGATAATGATCTTTATATTTGATTCTGTTTCTGTATTTTTTTTTTTTTTCCATAAAACTGTATATAAATTAATATTAATTGTGTATTTAAGTAGCAGCCTATATTTCGACTGATTACTTGTAAAGCAAAGTCATAAATTTCTCCGCAAAGAGCTCAAAAAGAAAAATGAAATTCAATGAATGGGTAAATTTTTAACGTCAACACGTTTAAACATGCTCGAGATCACATAAAATATGCTCTATAAAGCAGTACCAAAACATTTGGCCGTAATTCAAGGTCTTTGAATAGGAATGTCTACTCCAGTCAGGCACGTATTTAGGTTTTTTCGGGAGTTTTTTTTTTTTAAATATAATAAAAAATTTAAATAAAAAATTCATTTGTATTGTTTTTATTTCTAAAAATCTTTTTTGTATTAATTAAAAACTTAAAATAAATGCAACTTATGTCTTTCAAAGGGTGTTATTGCACAGATTTGCAGAATGTTTTTAAAGTTGATAAAGATACTTATCTTAAAGAGGGAGTTCCCAACCTTCTAAGAGAAAAATTAAATTTTTAAGAAAACACCCAATCTTTGATCGTTATGAAATTTGTTTGGGAGAGAGCTTTTATGTTTGGGAGATTGAATTTGAGTTTTTTTTTTTTCAAAAGCAAAAATTTGTCGAAAAATTTAGTTTTATGCATGTATCAATTGGCAAGTTTGTAAAAAAATGTGTTTTGAATTCAAAACTTCGAATTTCCATGTTAAGATCTCAGTGGAATTTTAATATTTTTTCAATTTTTTTATATAATTATTTATGAAAGTTTATTAAATTTTCTTTTAAATAATATAACAAACACGGTAAAGTTCTAACCAAAAGTATTTTTACTAATTTTTCTTAATATTGTCGTAAGTAATTTAGCGTGTGTTTCAACGAAATGCCAAGAGAGAGAAAAAATGTTTCAAATTGATCTCCCAATTTAGAACATTCTCCGCCATATTTGAATAGATTTAATTTATTTCGTTTTTGTATTCAAGTCTCATCAGTTAACTTATATAAATTATCAAAACTCTTGACTTTTTTTGTTTATATTTAAATTATTATTATTTAATTCGTGTTTTGAGACGCAAACTATTTGGTTTTTTTATATTTTTATATTTCTGGGCCGCAGTTTAAAGCAATGCCAAAGTCAAGCTCTTCACAGATTAAGACTTGCTCACTGATAACGAATCTAAAGTTACATCTTGAATTTGAAACTATTTTAATACTACACCCAGGAAAATAATCTGGTTAATTCAACCAAATCAATTAAAATTGTGGTTAATTGTGGTTAATATAAAGAAATATTTACCTTTTTAATTTTTAAATAAACTACATATAAAAAAATTATTAGTCTTTTAAACCATCCATTCCAAGAATCGAACCTGAACTTCTGTAGCTATTGTATGAAAAACCAAAACGACTAACCATTACGCCATGCTATACCAAGATTGAACGTAAGCAAAATGTAGACAAAAATCATGCGTTATTTTTACACATGCCACTGTTAACCAGAACAGTCAGTGTATAGTAGCGTAATATGGCTGACTCTCCTAACCAAATAAGTAAGTAAAAAATAACGTGGATCAGGTAAGAACATTTTCTTTCAGTGCTCATATATTTTATAAAGGAGAAAAATAATTATAACAAAAACTTCGTAAATACAAAAAACATATATAAGAAACTCTGCAGATTTAAAAAAAAAGAAGATTATCGAATGTGACGAAAGTTGTGACACGAAAAATTTTTAAATTATAAAAAATCTCATTTAATTTATTTTTTCGAAATTACAAAAATTCAGAAAAAATATTTGGATACATATCTTAAGTTTTACATATCTTACATACACAAAATATGAAAATACAGATTTAAAGACCTTCCAATAAGACCTCAGTCATTAAAAACGCATAATATTTGCAAAATTTTGAAAGTTTTTATGAAACAGATTCGAGAGTATCCGTTGAAAAACTATGAATTTTGAATTATTTACACCAGTTCCGGGAGCCATTTTTTTACTACATGGCATCACTGGATACTTAATTGCTACAAAGAGATTGGATTGATTTTTCGTTTTTAAAAATATTTCGATAAAAAAAAGGACGAAAAATAACGTTTTTGGAGTTATTTTCTATGATTATTTTGTTAGCGAGGTAGAAGGGACTCAAGCGGTTTTCCTCAAATTCAGGCTTTCTTAGTTTTTATTTTTGACTTGATTTTTTCAATTTATTTCAAGCCGCCTTAGATGGTACCATGCTAGCCAAGACAACTCAAATCGAAGAATATTTTGTCAACAACCCCTCAAATAGTCAGAATCAGAATAAAAAAAAATTTAAACATATTTATTCTGTAGAAATAAAACATGGCTAATAGATTTGGTCGCTTTATATTGGGGGAAAATGAATAAAAAAGATACCCCCTAGAATGACAGCTAATATCGAAAGAGTTTCAGAATTTTCCTGACGAGGAGTCTAATAAAAGAACAAAAAGCAAAACTTGAATAAGATTCTTCGATGACAACATTATCATCCTCTCTTTGTATTATAACTTTTCATATTGTGAAACAAGTAATTATTTGTTGTAAAAACCATAGTATCAAATCCCAAAATTTTTTAATATTGTTTAAATGTTTTAAATTCAGCATGAAAATAAACAACAACAACAACTGCCTCTTTTGACTTCTAGAGAGAGGCTCGTTTTTCATTAACCTATATTTTTACCTCTTTCAGACTGAGTATACATAACTGCAGTGGCGAACATAGCTTTTGGTTCTCGAAGGGGCCCAAAACAAGTAATGACCTGTAATATGCTTAGTTAAGTAAAGGCATACTTGTTAGAGTACCCATGAAGTGTATGAAATTTTCAAAAGTGACAGTTGTTTTTCGCTACCCGCGAACTTTCCTAGAGAGTGGGTGCTAAAAATAAGATCTGCAAAAATGAACTTGATCTGATCGCTTTTGAGTTTTACCCTAAAAATTACTCAACGCCCACTCACTTTCCTCTCACTTTTCTCACTTTTCCTCTTTATCATGTCGGATATGGTTTGTTTACATGTCAAACTAAAATTTAAAAAAAAAATTTTAAAATTTAAATTTTTTTTTAAAATAAAAAACTTTTGCTTTAAATTTAACTTCAAAAACAGTTGTGCTTGCATTAAATTTCTATTTTAAAATGTTTTTATTCAATTTTAAAGTATTTTGTTTCTCAGTGTACTCTTAATTTCATTTCAGCTCAATTCATGAAAAATATTTGTAAGTGAAATGTTTTCACGTATATTTAAAGCACTAGTTTTTCTGTTCAGTTTCACCAAAATCTATTAAGATAAACTTAAAGATATAAATAAGAGACTTTGAAAACTCTTATTTGTTTCGATGATTCCTTTAAGGAGGGCCGTTTCTTAAATTGACTTTTTTATAATTTAGTATTTTAGTAAATATTCTTAAGATTCTTAGAAAAAAATTATCATAGAAAAATGCTTACGAGTTGAAAAGTTACAGCCGTATTAGTGAGAGCGCATTTTTATTTTTCTTTGCAATTTTCTTTGTTCACAAACTTTGAACGCGTTTATCTCGAAACTATGTTTTTTGTACTGGTTGCGGCACTAGCGGGTTAATTTTTTGACGATATTTTTTTTGGTATTTTTTTAAACTTGATTCGCTATCGTATGACACGAGCTTTTTTTAATTTTTTTTTTTCGATTTTTTATGAATTTTTAAAGTCAATATTTTTTTCGAAAAAACACACTTTCAACTTTGGAACATCACCAAAAATTGAGCTCCTGTCATACGATAACCAATTTTGTTAAAGTTTAAAAAAGCCATTTTTTTCCAGATCGGACAATTTTTGCGACTCCCCGCTGCAACCACGAGGCTCGTTTTTTTCTCTGCTGCCAGTTTAGAGCTCTATAAAACCATGTTGGAGTGAAAAACATATTTTTTTGAATTTTTTTACTTGTTATTTGTTCAACTCTCTAAAATTTTGGAAAAATGTTTGCTTTTGACTGAGATATGAATTTTTAAAAAAAGGTCATTTTTTTCTGCCGCGAATGTTATGTCCCACCTTAAACAATTTTATAATAATATCTGTAATTTTGTTTTGAAAAAGTTATCATAAAATTCTTTCGATAATCGCAAAACAATTTTTAACTTAATAGAATCAATTGACAACAACTTTTATATGTGGCTCGTTGCTCTGGGGGGGGGAGGTGGATTGGGTCCGGACCCGTGGGCCGCCATCATACCTACGCCACTGCATAGCTGACACACAACATTTATCTCAGTCTCGTCTTAGGTTGCGTTTATAGTGAACGCCGAGTCTGAGAGGCAGGCAGACATGCAATGTGAACGAGCGAGATGGATAGCTATTTGCATCTCGTTTTTTTCACACAGATTTCAGCCTGCCTGTCTGGTTGAATTGCGTTCTCTATAAACGCAACATTAGGCCACGTTCATAGTGCACGCTGAAGCTACAACTTTTAAAAGCTGCTGGAAAACGCTTCAGCATAATCATATGGAAAAAGCGTAGTGTTCATAGTGCACGCTTAAATTCAAGGTCATGCTTTTTCTCTATTTCGCTTGTGTTGATTTTTTGTTTCATGTCGTGCTTATGCTTTGTAGTTTCATACTTTTTAAAGCTTTTCTTTTCTGTTTCGTTTGTTTGAAAAATTCGGCTGTAATATTTTATCTCCTGTTTATGTTTTGATGTTCAGTTTATTTTAATACGATTTTGGGTACATTTTTCTTATCAAAGCACCTCAACGAGCTCAAAAAGTGTCCTAAAGAGCAAGCAAAAAGCACGCAGTATGAAAAGCAACAGCGCGACAAAGCGTCATGATATCGCTTGCAAAAGTTTAACCAGCTTCAGCTTCAGCTTTCACTTTGAACGCGGCCTAAGAGCTATTTATTAAGCTGTAGGCTGGCCAAGATATAGACCCGGAATAGCAAGATGGACTGACAAAAAGCGATAAAAATCGTACGAGAAGATAAAAACCTTAAATGTGGCTAATTTTTTAAATGTGGCTCTGAGAAAGCAGGCACGATAAGAACGCTAAAAGTTTTAATGAAAAACTCAGCTCGACTTAGGGAACCTGGTGGACGTTATGACAGGACATTGTCTCATTCAATAACTTCTATAGGAGCTGCTTTGATAAATCTGGCTCGACCCGTACCCAGTTTAATTAAGAGTTATGGAGTAGAACAATTTGGATTCACAAGGAGCCACTCAGCTAGTCTAAGTTGACCGGTCTAGTGGTCTCCTGTCATCTCACCTGACCTAACCTAACCTTACCTAGCATTTCAAATGTGAAGAGAGTCTACATTTTTCAAAAAAGCATAGCTTATATCAAAGTCGGCTAGGTTTTTCCCATAGACCACCCATGAGGTGAATGGGTGTGTCTCGGCTAACGTCTTTTTACAGTTAAGTCTCAAAAATAAGTAAAATTGATAAATTCAAATCAGATTTATGGATATAAATAAAGACGCTGATAATTACTCTACGAAATAAAATACTAAAATTAAACAAGTACTTGCCAATCATTCTCAGCTAATGCTTTTTTACGATCGGAACAAGCTTTGGCCTTAAACACTTACCGTATTTTAATTATGTTTTCAGCCTTTTTTTTCTTTAAATTATCCTAGTTGTTGGTTGTTGACGTTGAGTGGTATGCGTGTGGCGTGAGTGTGTGTATGTGTGAGTGTGTGCGTGTGTGAAATAAGGGTTTTGTTGTTATAGCTTGCTGGTTTCCAGATTGTAATTATTGTTGGTAAGTGTAACAGGAGCAGTTGTTTTGTTGTTGTTGTTCTTGTTGCTGTTCTTGTTCTTGTTGCTGTTGTTGTTGTTGTTGTTGTTGTTGTTGTTGTTGTTGTTGTTGTTGTTGTTGTTGTGGTAATCCATTGTTGGTGGGGTTGGCGGGCGCTCAGCTGCTATTTTCGTGTCGTTCATTACATGCTATGCATGTAATGTAGCATTTCTTTCGTTGTTTGTTTGTTTTTTAATATTTTTGTTTTGTTTGTTTGTTTTGATTCATTAATATTTTTCATTTAAACATTTAAAAACAAACAAGTTTTCTACATTGTAGCCAAATTTCAGCATATATTTTTTCGTTTTTTCTTTTTTCTTATTGTTACTATTTTTGTTAATTTTTGTTACTTTTATTTAAGCTTAAAAAGTTAGTTTTGTTTTTTGTTTTAGTTTTAATTTTTTTTTTTATTTATTATGTATTTGTTTTTTTTTTTTTATTAATATTAAAAACACATTGTAGGAACTTTCATGTTGATTTTTTTTTGTAGCATGTACTATATATTTATATTTTTATGTTTATTTTTATAAACATATTCATACATCACTGCAAAACACATATACACTTATATTGTCCGACACATGCACACACACATTGATTGTAGCATTATATGTTTTATGCAGTTTGTATACTATTTATGATTATTTTTATTTTTACAGTTGAGCTAAATTAGAAAAAAAGCAGAAAGAATAAATAAATTAAAAAAGTTAACACAAACAAATACAGTAATTTATACACTGTTGTTGTATTTTTTTATAAGAAACAAAAGTAAAAACACTAGATTTTGTTTTTTTTTTTAAATCATGTCATTTGTTGTTGTTATAGACATGTTATGTTTTTAGCATTCTTTTAACACTTAATATTATTTCTTTTATGTTTATGTTAACACTATATTTGCATATTTTTATTTTATAAGTTCTTTTATTGATTTATTTTTTTTTATTATAAACAAATAAGCTTGAGCTTTGAACTTTTGTTTACAAAGAGCATCACATTGCTTTAAGCTTCTTTTTCACTGTCACATAAGTTTGAAACGAGAATAGATCTGTTAAGAAATGTCACTTTAACACAACTGATGACCATTTATGTTTAATTTTTTTTTAATTGCTTTTTAGCACACACTGTTGTGCTGATTGTAAAATCACATTTTTTTTAAAAATTATGCATTAATGTATATTCGTATGATTATTTCTTTCAATCAATTTTTTTTCTTAATCAATTCAAGGTAGAAATGCAATAGAGTTGTTTTTCGAGATTTATACGATTTCTTGATGTCAAATTTTAAACGTAAAAATACTGAAGAATCACAAAAATGTTTTATTTTATTTTTCGAATTGAAAATTATTAGTACTCATGCCAAACCAGGGATGAAAATGCTTAAATAAGCTATACTTTTAGTATAAATATTTTGTTCTAACCTCAAACCAATTTATTCTTTTCCCAAAGACCAAAAAGAAAAATGGGGGCAGGGTTGGCGGGAAAATGGTTATCCTGTCAAGTCTGGCGCGTTCAGGAGTTTCCCAAGAGATAAATCGACTTATTGAAATGATTTATTTATTATTGATATATCTATTTTTTTGAAAAAAGTATATATTAATGAATTAGGATAGATTTGTTTTGTTGTTTGTTTTTATTCTTTTGTTATTTTGTACCTCTTTATTTCTGAAACGATTTCTATTTTTAATTTTTTATAATTTTTTTTGCATCAAATCAATAAAAATGCAGTGATATTAAGTACTAAAATTGTTTGAAATTTCTGCTTGGCAATTTAAAGAAAAAAAATATGCTCTTAAATTTAATTTTATTACAGCAAATGATCTTAAAATGTTCATCAGTGGAGTAGGTATGGGGGTAGTCAACGGGTCCGAACCCCCCTTCCAGAGCCATCAGCCAAATATAGAAGTTCTCCGTATTTTAAAATTTTTTGTTTTATTTTAAAGTGTGTTTTTTCCTCACTCAAATTGACTTAAATTTAAAAACAAAACTTTAATTTGAGCTTTTAACAAACCCTAACCGACATGATAAAAAGGAAAAGTGAGTACCAATAAATATTTATCGGAAAATTTTGCATGAAAACTTGTCTGGTCGATATTATTTTTTATTTAATAGGTATTTTAAAAGTTATAAGGCAATTATGTTATGAGAGTTTTTGAGAGGTCAAGTTTATTTGTGCAGTTCTTATTTTTAGCATCAAATCTCTAGGAAAGTTCGCGGGGAACAAAAATATTTAGTCCCTATCTATAGGTAGGTAAACATCTGAAAAATGTTGGTCGTGTTTATTGGAACTGAATTCAACGTTAAGGCATGAATTTTCTCGAACTAAGGAGATTTCATCTTTCTCAAAAAGAGCAAATTAACTAGAGATCGTTTTCTAGCTGCGTCTTGAATTTCGCTTTTAAACATGCATGAATTATCATATGGGCATCTCCCAGCGGCACGGACGCGACATTCGCACGGTTTTAATTACTCGAAAAACAAGAAAGAAACAAAATGAGCCGATATGCATTTAAGTGTTCTAACGCGACGAAAGAGTGCTACATTTTATAAAAATATTGGCGAGATTTAGTACAAATTAGTACAAAGTAATAAGCAATCATTCAATGGAACGGACGCGACAAAAAATAGAATTTTTTTTAAGCTCGTATAGAAATATGCAAAATTTAGCTAATTTTGAGAACTTTTTTTTTATATAATATACATGTTAATGGAGGTCAAAGGATAACTATTCTTTGTAGACTTATGAAATATAAGAATTATCTTTTATCTTTTTTTAAATAGATATAGCACGAATACGGACGCGACATCATGGACGCGACAAATTTTTCCACAGTAGTAAAATACAGTAAAGATGTTCATTATAAATTTTAATAAAAATACATCATAATAAGTTGAATTCAAGTTACATAGCAGTAATACTAATCAAAAAAAAAAAAAATAAAGTTAAATGCTGTTAGAGTGCTTTATCTTAACGTTTTTCTTCACTTTTGGTGGACCTTTTTTGGGAGATGCCCATATGTATGTTCGATAATTTACAATAAATTGGAATATAAATGATACAAAAATACTAAATTTGGTGCAGCAAGGATGCAGCTTAACAGGTAAGGTACTTTAGGAACAGGTAAGACCAGCTTAATGTATCTGCATTTGAAATAAGAATACAGCTGAATGCGTCGACATAAAATACGTTGAAGGATTCGATTTCTAAGACTCTTGGATCAACTATAGAATAACTTTTATAGATGATGTTGCTCCCGGTTGTTCCGGGCTGATTTTAAAAGTTATTTCGGAAATACATTATTACAAAAAAAAATTTCAAGTACATATTGATTGGATATATGTTATAACTTAGATCTTTAACAGTGGGCACCTAAAAAATCCAACAAAATCGAAAAATCAGTCACGTAGTTTATGGACGACCCCTCAGGAAACTCAAAAATCTATGAGTTTCCAGCCCGCCGGCTATGAAATACTCTAAATCTACTATATCAATATAAAAAAAATACTGCTTGTAAAATATTTGTTTTTATTTGTTTTGAAATCCAGGTGTTTATTTATCAAGCTTCTACTGAAAGGAGTTGCTTGTGAGGTGAGGTGTGCGTCTCTATGGGTTGCTGAAGCTCATATTTTGTACACATTTTAGTTTTGAGCTCACACATATGCATTCAAAATGTTATCCGTGTAGCAAGCCTATGTAGAGTTTTTAATTTAAGGGTTGCATGGGAGGTAGGCGTTTACCAGGACGGACTCCAAAAATATTATATAGTGTAGTTTCCTGTTTCATATGAACATTAGACTTAATAAAAAAATTGTTTGGTTAACTAGGTCTAAAATATTCCATGGACCATTGAAGTGACCTACATGGAAAGACTTTACGATGTCTTGAAAATTTTGTCTAAAATTATTTTCTGACGCGGGGAGATTATTATTATTATTATCCGCTTTTATAATTACAATTAAAATTATATGTTATAATAATTATATTTTATATATTAATTATAATTATATGTTATAATTATAATATTTTTATAATAACGAATAATAATAATAGTCATAATTATAATTGTTGTAATTTTATATAATTAATTATAATTTTTAACCGTAGTGAAGATAGCAACGGACGCCCATCCCATTCGAAGTTCGAAAACATTTAACCAAAAATTCACCACACACAAGATTTTGACCATAACCGAAAGTGGTCAAATGCTAAACTAAATATTATACGTGTGCTTGTTTGTCAATGCAGTCATTTTCATATTTAAGTACACAATTAGCACAGGCAAAAAATTTCTATTTCGTGGCTCAGTTGGCTAAGCAGTTGATTTTATCGATTTGATTTGATTTGATGAATGGAGTGGCCCTGGTTCGATCCTCAGCAAAACCGTATTTTTTTTTTGTTATTTTTATATAACTATCTTATATTATTGATTATTTAATTAATGTACAAATTGAATTGAGCAACATTTTTTTTTTGTCACATCCTAGTATCGAACCGCGGACTGCGGTAACCATCGCATTAGAGTCGCGAGTTTTAACCCGGGCTAATCTATTGCTTTTTCTGTTGTTCTCAATTGTACAGTGTTCTACGTGCTATGATTTCGAAAGTAAACTTTAAGTATAAATAATAAACCTTCAGGATTTATATATATATAAAAAATATGTGTATATAACTTTTATGGTTTTTGATTTATAAATTATACAGTTTTAAAATTAAACTTAAAGTCTAAATAATAACCCTTTTCGCCTTAAATGTCGCAAGTCGCAAGAAGTTTAAAACTTTTAAAGTTTTATTTA
Source organism: Tetanocera ferruginea (assembly GCA_958299015.1). NCBI lineage: Eukaryota > Metazoa > Arthropoda > Insecta > Diptera > Sciomyzidae > Tetanocera > Tetanocera ferruginea. The sequence goes on along the minus strand of OY282645.1, from coordinate 8,727,770 downwards.
AATAATTTTATTTAAATTATTTAAATAATTTAAACCCTTAAGCTTTAAATTATTACAAAAATAAACTTTCGATTTTAATAATCCACTGTTTGGTTTAAATTTTACAAAACATACATTTTAAAACTTCTTAGATTAATTTTTAACACTTTATAATTTTAAAAAATAAACTTTCGGCTTAAATAATAAACTTTCTGAGCTTAATTTTCACAATACAAACATTTTTAAACTTTTTGATACCCAAACATTTAAATTCGTTAATTTTTCGAATGTAAGATTGGAAAATTTTTAAAAATAAACTTTTAGGTTTAAAAAACGAGTCATAAATTCAAAGATAATTATAAGGGTTTAAAATTTAAACTCAAATTTTCGCCTGTATAGATGCTGGAATTGTGTGGCTTGTCGTTTGTGGCTAGGTTTTTGTGGCTAGGCTTTTGGCTGGGCTTGCGTTGGTAGGTTTTTGTGGGTAGACTTACGTTCCTAAGTCTTAGTTTCTGGAATTGTGCAGGTAGTCTTTTGTGGCCAGGCTTTTGTGGCTAGTCTCTTGTGGCTAGACACTTGTGGCTAGGCTTACGTTGCTAGGGTTCTGTAGCTAGGCTTATGTTATTAAGTCTTACTTTCTGGAATTGTATGGCAAGGGTTTTGTGACTAGGGTTTTGTGGCTAGACTTTTGTGGCTAGACACTTGTGGCTACACTTACGTTATGTTATTACGTTACGTTGTTATGTTGCTTGGGTTCTGTAGCTAGGTTTTTGTTATTAAGTCATATTTTCTTAAATTGTGTGGCTAGACTTTTGTGACAAGGCTTACGTTGCTAGGTCTTAGTTGCTGGAATTGTGTGTCTTTTTGTGACTTGGCATACGTTTATTTATAATTTTCAACTTTTGGGTTGTATGGGAGGTAGGCGTATCTGTGGGACTACTAATTTTGTTTTTGCTTTGCATATTACAAAATAATAATCTTGATTATTTTGATACTTTTCAAAAAGTTTTTCGTACGAAAGTACCATCTTTAAATATTTGTGGTCAATATTCTTATCAACGTTTGTTTTATAAAATTGAATTCACGGTTATTTGTTAGAATCGTTAATTAATTAATTTTAAATGCGCTTAAATACCTGCATATTTGTTTAAAATATTTTTATAACTATTCTGCTATGATATGAGTTTGATTTGTTTTTCAATACTTTAACACTGGATTGAACGTGGTGAGTTCAAAATCGTTGCTGAACTTTATAAGATGAGTAAGAAAAGTGTTGAAATATTTTTTCAAAAGCAATACCTATGTTCTAAAATATTGAAAAATATTTTATTGAGTAAAAAGTTTTAAAATTATTTGGTGAAATTGTTCTTGATTTTTTTCATATTTTTTTTTTTTTATTTAACAATTTTAAGTGCTGTAAAGCAATGAATAAAAACGTAAGCATTAAGAGTGTGTAGCAGCGCTTGCATACCGATTATACACAAGATAAAATAAATAATTGCAAACATTGGCTTCAGCAAGCAGTGAGTTCGAAATTGCTGTGTTGTATTGTGGTGAATTTAAAAACTGTGGCTGAGTTCGAAAAAATCCGACGCTATCTTCACCCATTGGGTGAAGATAGCGTCGGATTTTTCAGCCACACTTTCGAATTCGAATATGCATGCGTTGCTATCTTCCCTCCGGTTAATTTTTATTATAATTGCAATTATAATTATCTTCACTTTTTCTTCTTATTCTATATTTACGAACAACATGTGACCTATTCACGTTATGGGTATAAATATTGTTCAAGGTATGTTCTTGGATAATCAAAACGTATATCGCTCATTTGCAGGAAGTCATAACAAAAAAAAATACGATTTTTGAATTAACGATGCATTAAATTATTAATTTTTTTAAGTTATCTTGAATACTCTTCGCGTGAGAAGATAATATATCTTTTCTTTTCTATGCCAGGTCTGAGTAAATTGAAATCTTTAAGCGTGTTTTCTGTAAAATTACTTATTTTAATTTTTATTTTAAATAGGATAAAAAAATTCATGAAAAAAAATTCGAAAAAACTATATGTTTTTATAAAAAATTGTGTATTTTCTTTTTTACACATTTTTGAAAAATTCCAACTGGGTATGAATCCTCAAAGATGCATTTTGTTCGTCTAAGCGTCGGTTTTAGCATTATTAAAAAAATGCCCCCACAAAATTTTACTTTCCACTTCCGACGGCTACCAAAACTATACAAACGCTTTAAATAATATTCCCACAAGGCAAGTCTAGCATTTAAAGCCTCTTCTAGCTAGATATGGCGCCAGTAGCCAGGATTTCAAAAATTTCATTTAAAAGATGAAAATTTGAATATAAACTGTCGTGGGGTCACTGTGACCCCTTACTATTGTAATAGGTTAAGCGGGAAAATAGACTCGGAAATTAACTTTTCTTTGTTCACTAACGAATCATAAATGTAACTATTTATTTTGTTTTTTATTCGTAAATGTAGAATCAATGTTATTTTTATGATTATTTTTTTGTGTATATCGACCCCTTTGCGCGAAATTATCGTATGTGCCAAAGACCAAATTTTACAGGAGAGCGTTTTTTCTATTTTTCTGTGCTTTAGCTTGCAATATCAAAGCCAAATTTGGCATGTGCTTTTGAAGAACCTGTGCTTTTACAGGGTGATGCGTTGAAGGATGTGGAACAAATTTGCATTAAAAAGTCAATTTCGAAAAAAATGGCACATACGATAATTTCGCGCAACGCAAAGGGGTCGATATCATAAACCTGTACCCTGGCCACATTTCGGCAAATCAAATTTGAACTAATGTGTTGGTAAAATAAAATAGCAAAGAATGTGATTCCGATGTACATGAATGTATCATGTACAATTCAAATTGGAAAACCAATATAGTTCTAGGGTTAACCCGCCCTCAATGTACACATAGTATATTTAGTCACACCTCCAATGAACTGGGGGTTTGACGCACGAGGAAAAATAATTATAAAAAATAAAAATTATACATAAAATAATTTTTTTTATTAAGTAAATATATGCATTTGAAAATTAGCATATTCTGTTCTTTAAATTAATTTTTTTTTTGTCATTTGAATAATTAGAAAACAACAAAATTAATACAAAGTTAATACTGCTCGGGTCTAATACACCCATTTTCGTTGAGAACGAGTTAAACTCGCTTTATTGACGAAAATAATTAAAATAAATTGAATTTATAGCAATTTAAACTCATTGAACTACAAGCAACATTGAAAATATGGCGAAAAGTGAGGGTTTTGTGAACTTTTGATTTTTTGATTTTGAGTTTTTAAAATGTTTAACGAATAAAAAAGGCATGCATTTGATTAAATTATAAAAAAAAACATTGGTTTAAATACATATATAAAACTTTGTCAGCTGATTTAAATAAAAAATTATTAAATTAAATTTAAAAAAAAAAACTTAAATTGGGGTGAAACATATTTGATATAACTACGCATTGAATTTCATTTTAGCATTTTGCGTTTCAAAACTACGTAAATGCGCTTTACCTAATCTTTCTCACTTTTAAATCAAATGCTGTTTCGCTAGATTTAAAGTATCACGTTCATTTAATTCGAATAAATAACTTCAAAATCAAATACTTTTTATTTGAATACAGTCCTTGTGGATACTTCTTTATTAATAGGAATTACGTCAATGAGACAAAATCGTTTTCGAAATTAATTTAATTAAATGTGTTTTCTTTGTTTTTACTAAATTTTTCCATCAGTGTATTATTTTCGTTATTTTGTAAACGTTTTTAAGTTCAGTGTATAACTAATTCAGAAATTATTAATAGTGTCAAAAACGTTAAAAAAGTTTTTATAAATTCAAAGAGTAAATAACTTTAGTAAAACTGCCAAAAACTTATGCTAGTTTACACAAGAGTTGTGGCAGTTTTTGCGCCTGCTCAGTGCTGGGATAAAACTAACCAAATTTTGTTTGTGTAAAATTATCGATACACTAGCATTAAAGCCCTTAAAAAAATTTAATTTTTTACATCAAATTAATTTTCTCTGCATACTTTCAGGCTGCAAATTTTAAGTAAAAATTTTTAAAAGCACTGTAATAACTACAGTTTGAGTGATATAAGGTGCGAAGCATGACACTTGCTTTTTTTTGTTATATGGTAAACAGATTTATAAAAGTTAGTTTCATAATTTTATTAAATGAAATTTTTAAAATAGTTTGCAACATTTCTATGAAATCTTTAATTAAACTTAATGACTGGCAAATTATTCTTTAGTTCGCTGAATTTCTTTCGTATTATGTATTAATTAATCAACTTACAAATAGTATTCCAACTAAGAAAACTTGCACAAACTGGAATTCAAACCAACTACCTCGCGATTTCAACTCAGACATGCTAACCTGATATGATAACAGCAGTCGTTCATGTTAGTTTACTTTGCTAACAAGTAAAACGATGGCAGTCTATAAATATAAATCTCTGTATGCTTTATACAAAAAAAATTATATAAAACTAGTAAGGTATATCTTCGACTTGGTCGAAGTTAAAATACCCCCACGGCCGATTCTTAAGGGTGGAAGAATCTTAAATTGATGAGCTTTTTGTATGTGATTTTGAGAGATTTTATTATTTTTATGTGTCTAAAATACATACATATCAAATTGTTTTCCTGCAGCTTAAATATAAGCCTTTTTATAAATTTTTAAATTTTGGGGTTTTATGGGAGGTGGGCGTGTTAGATTGTGTATGACGCCCATTTTTCTAGCATACCTCAGTTTCGACATAGAATACACAAATACCGAGGTTCTGTCTTGTAACTTTAATATTAGCCTCTTTATAAATTTTTAAATTTTGGGGTTTTATGAGAGGTGGGCGTGTTAATGGGTGGAGAAAGCCCATTTTTATAACACACCTCAGTTTTGACATTAAATACACAAATACCGAGTTTCCATCTTGTAACTTTAATATTAGCCTCTTTATAGATTGTTCAATTTTGAGGTTGTATGGGAGGTGGGCGTGTTAATGAGTGGATGACGCCCATTTTTCTAACACACCTCAGTTTTGGCATTGAATACACAAATACCGAGTTTCCGTCTTGTAACTTTAATATTAGCCTCTTCATAGATTTTTCAATTTTGGGGTTGTATGGGAGGTGGGCGTGTTAGTGGGTGGATGACGCCCATTTTTTTTAGACATATCAGCTTTGACATAGAATACACATATACCGAATTTCAGTATTGTAGCTTTAATATTAGCTTCTTTGTAGAGTTTTCAATTTTGGGGTTGTATGGGAGGTAGGCGTGGTTTTCATCCGATTTAGCCCATTCTCGAACTTGATCTTAGTTTTTTAAAAAAAGCTTAAATATCGAATTTCATTACGATAGCTTCAAAATTACGGCTGTAATCGTGTCGACAGACAGACGGACAGACGGATAGACAGACGGACATGGCTAAATCAACTCAGGTGGTGATGCTGAGCAAGAATATATATACTTTTCCATACCTACCACGCCTCCTTTTGGGTGTTACACACGTCGTGACAAAATTAATATACCCCTTACGCAGTACGTGTGGGGGTATAAAAATTATATAAAAAAAATAATTACAAAATTACAAATTTTGACTTTTATAATTTAGACATATTGTTTCTGCATAAATTAAAGAAGTTTTCATTTAAAACCTTGTTGTGCTTCCACAAAAACTTGAACTTGTCTACATTTCTTGTTCACAAAAGCCAACTTGTATAATTTTACCACATTTATTTTTATCGTTTTAAGTTCTTTCTAAGATTGTTCAGACTTTGCTTGACTGTCCAAAAGCAAGCATTACTGCCTATTATGGGAGAATGTAGTTTCAGTTAGAGCAAAGCTTGAGCATTTTGATGAAGATAAGACATACAAATTTTTTTAAATGACGTTTATCTATCATATAGATATGATTTGAACCAAGAATATACTCATTAAAAACCCGAACTTAGCATTTCAGCCCTTGAAAGGACTTTGACCGCGCTTTGGCTAATGTTCATGTTCTCAAGAGGTCTTACATGGCCTTAATTGTTTATTTCCTGAGGTTTGTCATTATCTGCAGATAGCTTATGCACCATTAGAAAATTGTTTTCTATTGAAAAAACTTTCCGTCAAACATGAAGATTGAACTCGAGCTGCCGCAGTTCGTTTGCTGACACACCACAAACTTGACACGCAAGGCCAGGGCTGCAACATTAGTATTATAAATGCCAACAATTTTTTGCATGTTGCAGTTGCTTGTTAAAGAGAATATTTTTGTTTGTTCAATTTTGAAACACCTCATAAAAACTGAATATTTAAAAAATAGTTATTCTTAAATCAATCGATCGAAAGTTTGTTAGCTTATTTAAGTTTATTTAATGGTATTGCTGCTACAGAGCTTAAAGGGCATGTTATTTGTTAGATTATGACCTTCAACAATTTATTTGGCGTTTTGCTAGTTCAAAATTTAAAAAATACTGCCTCAAAATTATACATTCATTGAAGGCGGTCGGTTCGAAGCTTAAAACTTTAAAAGCATATTTCTCGTGTGATATTCACACTTTCTTTCTATTATGCTTTCTTTTTGGCAGCACTTTTTCAAGTTATTTTCAAGTTTACAACAACACATTGATTTGTTGTTTTTATTTTATTAATTTTTCAAGTTTACAATAACAAAATGGTTGAAATTATTGTTGAAAATTTGTGCTTTTGACCTATTCTGGCTCAAAACAAAAAATTTTTTATTTAATAAAAAATAATTTAATAAACTACCTTGAGAAGTGTGGAGGGGGGGGGGGGGGGTTTACGAAAAACTTTTGCTTTTACTTAATATTAATTATTTGTTTTATTTAGTTGAACCTGTTGAGTCAGTGTTCATCGCAGATCACCTTTTTTTTTAAAGACGACTCTAAAAATTCCAATCAAATTTTAACACTAATTTTTTTTTAAAAATAATCTATCAAATGACAATAATTTTGAATAATAAATTATCTCAAAATGAAAAAAATTACAAAAAATATATGCTGTACAAAATCTTCTTTACGTCTCTCACTTCAATGATTTCAAGCGCCATGCCTACATGTTGTATACTTATGACTTTTCGGAATTAACGGTATTTTACTTTGGCTAACTAATAGCTGAGTTTGATTTTCTGTTGACTTAGGTTGCGGGCAGAGTAAATCCAGATGCAGACTGAAACCTGAGTGAACAAGCGATATAGATAGTTATTTGTAGGCCCGTTTGTTCGCTTTGTTTGCCTGCCTGCCTGTCTGCATCTGGATTCACTGTGGCCGCAACTTTGCGCGATTAAAATGCTGCTTGCTACAGAACTGTATTTGAACAATTAAAATGAGTTTTTGGCAGTAGAAGCTAACTAGCAACTCAGACTATTCGGCTAACTCTGTAACTGTTATAGTCATTAATCGTTCACAAACAAAGGCGTCGGAAGCTCCTTTCAATTAGGCGGACAGTGCAGCTGGGGGGGGGGGGGAAGGTTGTGAGAGGGCTGTCAGAACATTTTGTTCACATTAAAAAAATTTGTACATATTTACATATATTTAAAACATTTTTGATTATATATAAGGGAGAGGTCCATAATTTAAACACTTCTAGCTTTTTTGGCCGTAACTTATATTCAAATAAATATTTTTCGCATGTTACTACACTTAGGGAAAAAGTTATGTAGTCAGTACATAGACAGCTATGTAAAATCTATTCACTGCAACTTGTATGAGAACGCAACGAGAGCAGTATTTACTGAGTAAAGGGAGCGTGTACTGACTACATATCAATTTATTCACTTTTTAAAATGAATAAAAAATGTATTCAATACATCATGTTATGTGTTGAGTACATAGCAGACTTCAATAGATACACGCAACGTGTACTCAATCAACGTGTTATGTATTTTTTTACAAAAACTTTACTCAATACATAAAATATAGACTCAGTACACGTCCCTCTTATACGATTGAAGTAACACATTTATTCAGTACATAACATATGGACTCAGTACACGTATCTGTTGAACATCGGCACACGATTTTGCTGTTTTATGTCATTCGTTTCTTGATTTTCAAATAAGCAACACCTCTAAAGTATGTAGAAAATCAGAGCAGGAATGAGTTTATCCACTGTACTCTAGAGCAAAAGCGATGGTTGGATAAGAATTAAATGGCTGGGTTTTTATAAGTAATTGCCAATTATTTTGTGAAATCTAGTCATTTCTTTATTAAGTTATTTATTGCATGTGTTGGATGGTGATTTACGCACAGACATTATGCACATTGCATAAAATTATGTTTTTAACATATGTAATGAGTAAATGATGTATGTACTCATTATATAAATGTATGCACTAAAAATATGTAATGAGTAAATTATGTATGTACTCATTACATAAAATTATGCATTTAAAATATGTAATGAGTAAATAATGTATGTACTCATTGCATAAAATTACGTACTCCAAATATGTAATGAGTAAATTATGTATGTACTGAGTCAATAATCTATGTAATACGTACATAAGATCTTTACTCATTACATAAAATTATTTTTAACAGTTTGCGATGAGTACAGTGTGAATGTACTCACCACATATATCCATGAATTCACGACACATATTTATGCGTTGAGTACATAAAATTCTTTATTGACTACATAACCGCTTGAAAGCATTATGTAGTCAATAAAGATTTCAATATGTACTCAATACATGAAAAATGTAAAATTTTTGTGTGCAGAAAACTATGCGTTGAGTACATAAATTTATGTATTGAGTCCATAGGTTTTTCCCTCTGTGTATGTTACCGTTCGAAAGAACATTTCAATAGCTTTAACTTTGCTGTAGAAACTGATTGGATTACTTTCAAAACAAAAATTTTATGATGACCATTCTTCTGGAAAGCCTGAAATTGGGAAACAATTTTTAGTCCATAAGTTGAACAACCCATCAAAATTAAAAAAAAAAAAATCATGACTCTCCAAGTAAAAATATCAGATTGCCAAAGTTTATTTTTTTCTAATTTATTTTTACATTATATATCATTGTTTAAATAATGAAAGAATAATGAGTTCCTCTTGTATCGAGCAACGTCTCTAAATCTTGTACTTCACATTCAAAATTTTTTACAAATTTTTAATACAATGTTTGTCGCAGCTGTGTGTAATACGTCTATTCACCTTTTAAACACTTGTAAACTCAAGTCGAAAATGTCATAAACATGGTGTTCAACTTACGGACCTGCCCTCTATTAAAAATTCCCTTAAAACAGTTTTTTCGTCAATAAAATATTACGAAAAGTTTGATGTAAAAACAAGTTCAATAAAAGCATGTAAAAACAAACAAAATATTTATATTTAATATGAAACGAAAAAGTTATTTGTTTATAATTTTTTTTATAAACTGCGTTTTTTTTTCAAATAAGAACCACTTCCAATTTTCTGGTGCAATAAAAATATTTGTTTTTAAAACAAATAAGACTGCCCCTACCCCCCTTCCGGTGCCCCTGTGACCGAAAAAAAAGCTTCCATCTTGAGCGAACTCGTTTATGAGGGAAAATAAAGCTCTTTTTGACTAAAAATAATTATTCCACGTGGGCCATAAAGAACGTTTCTGTCCAAAATAATAGTTCACTTAATCCATATTGTTCACTTTTCCAACAAGTTATGTTTTTTGTGACGGCCGTGGTCGTGCGTGCTAAGTGTGTGGCGTGTGAACCTACGGATCTCGAGTTCAAACCTCAACTCGGGCAAGAGTTTTTTTCAATAGAAATAAATTTGTCTTTAAGACAAATTGACACTTTTCTGCAGACAATGGCAAAGCTCAGAGAGTAACAAAAATGCCATGTTAAGCTTATTGAGAACATGAACTTTAGCCTTTCAGAGTAGGCATAAAATATGTTAGGACAGTTCTCGCTCAATTATGTGCAAACATTTAATAACACACACAACAGATCATAAGAAGCTCGATCAAAGTCCTTTCAAGGGCTGAAATGGCCAATTTGTTTTTTTATTTTTTTTTTTTATCTCACAATGTCATTTACTGTCAAATTAAATAATTGTTTTACATTAATAAAGTCTTCAACTTTTCACTTCTTATAAAAAACCGTATCGTGTCGAAACAAACTTATTTTAGAACATATAAGAGTAAAATTTTTGCAGAAAAACTCTTCGGCAAAACCACTGAATGACAAATTTCTAAACTTTTTCAACGAATTCTAAATTTTGCACTTAACTGACATAAAGCGTACTTAAACTAATATACTACATAGTAGTAAATGAAGGCATTTGTTGTCTATATCAGATAATTAAATTTTCTAGCAATCTTTGTTATGGATGCTTTTTGATCCTTTACAAAAAAAAAAAACCAATATCAAAATGAGACGGTATTAATAGTCCATGAAAATGTTCCCAGTAAAATTTGACTAAATCTCTTGCCATACTTTTACTTTTTCTCCACTTTAAGAGGCTGCAGAAAAACGTCATTTTGACCAGTGATTTTAATTTATTTTTACACAATATTTTGTTTTGTAAAACGATTCATAAAATGGCACCAGTAGTGGATGTCGTTAGCTTGCAAAAATTGTCATTTACTATTAAAATGGCACGCACATTGAACTATATCAACAACGATTATTATCGTTAACTTTTTGGGAATTCCACAACAGAGCGTAAAACAATATTTTACAAAAGTATAACTCTTTAAATTTTGTCTTAGGTTTATGAACACAACAACTATATCTCGCATTGAAGACTTCGTTATTTTTATTATACGTGATTAATTTGCTTGATTACGAGCCTTATTCTGCTGATTGAAAATTGTCAATTTTTTCAAAAGTCAGTTGAAAAGTCAAACATATTTTATATCATCAAGTACTTCTTGTCATTAACTAATTGACAATTTTTGTCAACATCAGCATGAGCTTTCGATTTCATTTCAGAATGATGAACTTTGACGCTTGTCAATCACCAGAATAAGAGTTTTAGTATCAATTTAGATTCCATTTTATGTACTAAGCAGACAGAAGTTTGGATTTTTTTTTTAATTTTTTTTTTTATGCACTCATCGAAGTCTATATAATTTTTATATGTGTAGAAGAGCGTAGCCTTACGATCCTTGTGATCATAATTTTCTTTCAAGTTAACACTTCAGTTGCTTTAATCACTTCACTTTGTTTGCCTTAAAATTGTATTATGGCTGTTACTACTATTACGCACACATGTGAACATTTACACAACAAACATAATACAGCTAAACATGTACATATATATATATATATTTCTGTTAAGTAGGCACAACAATTGTAAACAATGCAACTTTGTTGCAACCACCACTATTCATTCTTTTAGTAACTGGCTGATGTGGGTTTTTTTTTTTCAAAAATATTTAACTCTTTTTTTTTCTTTTTTTTTTTCTTTTTCTTTTGTTTATTCATTTATATTTTATATAAATTTATATTCTGACATCTGCTTATGATAAACTTGTTTCTTTCACTTTTCACTTTCATTAATCCAGGTTTTGTTTTAAATAGTTTTTGTTATGGCTCTTAGAAATGTGTTTGGACTCAATGCATTGTTGTTGGTTTTTTCAGTGTTTTTTTTTTTTTTATAATAAAATATTTACTCTTTATGTGTTGGTTGTTCTAAGCACAGTTTTATTCATTTTTTTTTTTTAATTTTAATATTTCAAATACCGTCGGCAAAGCAAAGTGTTGTCGTCCGTGATTTTTGATCATCAACACACTTTGTACCTCAACACTTAACGTCTAAACAGGCAGCAAATATTTCAACAATGCAGCTAATTCTTTAAAATAATTCATTTAAACAATTAAAGAAATGAACAACAGAGAGTTTGTAATAAAAACAAAAAAACCGTTAACCGTGTCTGAACGTTGTTGGCGTGGGCGGCAAAACAACTTACATACAAGCAGCAGCAGCAGCAGCTAGTATGCGCAACATTTGAAAATAACTCTTCGATCATTACGCTTAATTTCGGAGCTATTCTGCGAAGACGTGGAAATCTTTTGAAAAAAAAAAAGCAAAAAAAAAAAAAAAACAACTAATTTAATGTGAGTGAAAAAAAAGGCGCATGAAAAAGTCCTGTTCGAGCAAAGAAATTAAAAAATCTGCTAGCGTTGGTGGTGAAGTGGTGACAATATGTTTTGGGGCTGGGGTGGGCGCGTGAGCAGGTTGCGCGGAAACGCAAGCATCAAATTTTGCACAACAGCTTGCTTTTAGCGGCATTCATTGGCTGAAGAAGAAGCAAAATAAGAAGCAGCAGCAGCAGATATATGAGCTATTGTTGTTGTTGTTGCTGTTGAGTTTGTTGTTGCTGCAGGGAGCGGTGGAGTTGTGATGGTGTCGAACGTTAATGAGAACAGTAATGATGATGAGAAAGTAAAGAGCCAACAACAACAATATATAAAAACAACACCAACAAAAGCAATAAGAACAACACCATCAGCATATCTCGCGCACAATACCAGCCGAGTGATAGTTGGCCAAGTGCAAGAGTGAGAGCAGAATACTAATAACCATAAATATATGTAGCAACGCTAAGTAGTAAGAAAATAAATCGAGACAAAAATAATCTCATGAAAAGAGCGTACGTACAACGAGCATGAAATGATGCCGGTGACAGAAGACACTCGTAAGCAAATCAAAGTTTTATGGTTTTGAGTACTTAACACGCTCAACTGAGTGCAACTCAAAATTTGGCAATGAGAAAAAAGCAAAACAACGCTGCACTCATACAATGACATAGGCGAGAGCGTTGACAACTCTTGCGTGCTTACTTGCTTGCTTGCTCATGTGCACAACAACGCTGTTGTTGCGCTGCTCTATAGAGTAGTCTATCTCTTTCTAGCCGGTTGTTGGGCTTTATAATTGGAAATTTTTGCATATCTAATTAGCAAAGCGTAGAAGTAGCTAATATTTTGCCTTTAAGAGTGCAAACTGTTCGCTCTCTCTCTCTGTCTGACAATTAGTTATAGTGCTCACTCAATTTAGTTGCCGCTCTCCTGTTTTTATTTTTGCTGCAGCACTCAATGAGTTGTTTGTGAAAACGCTGCTGCACGTTACGCGAGTGAATATTGCTGTCTGTGCATGTGTGTGTGTGACTGAAGAGCGCGAGAATGCATTCGATTGATTGTTTTGCATACCTGTGCGGTTTATGCTGCTGCTGCTGCTGCTATTATTGTTCTTGTTATCGTTATATCATACAAATTATTTCAATGCTCAAAATTATCTGTTTGTCTATCTGCCACTCTGACTGACCGTCTGCTAGTTAATGAAAGCTTTTTCTTATAGCATAAAAAAGAAGATGTTTTTTTTAAAAACGGCGTCATTCATAAAACTTATTAAGCGCCAATATTTGAATTTCAATAAAATTTCGCAGTGTTGTCAAAAATAATTGATCCAGTGACTGATGAATCCTTGCAAGGATTTAGCAAGGAAATTAATTAAAAAAAAACGAAGAGAAATTTAAGTCCCGAATAGCAGACATATTATAATACCTATTGGTGCAAATACTAGATTATGAACAAAAAATGCTGTTTTTCGCTATAGTATTACTTCTATGCAGCCCAGCATAGTTTCAGAGTTACTAGCTCGGTGCTGTTATTCGGTGGTTGTTACTGTAGTTCATTCATTGACATATTGATAGATAGCTTGATGGATGGATGGATTGATTACTTTTGTAGAGTTGCTTTCAAAACACCTACTGTTAGCTAGGTAGGTAGCCCAAAATGCAACACGGTAGAGTCCTAAAGGATACGTTAGGGTAGTCTAGGATTGACGATATGTATTTTCATTGAATAAACTGTCTAGTTACCTGCGTTACAAGCGTCAAACGTGGTGTTTTGTATCAAAACAATTGGGTAAAATAAAATAAAAAAGAAACCTTTTTTAGAAAAAAAAACTAAAACCTTGCTGTGCCAGCAATTCCACAAATGCCAGGCTAGTAGATCAGAACACGTTGATATTAAGGATAAGCGTGTTTTTGCAAGTTAAAAATTCCAAGCAATAACCATTGAGTATCTCAAGAATTAATGCCCAAAAAAAGTACTATTCAAAAACTGTTACGACTAAATAATCAGTCTGTCAGTTGTAGTATTAAACAATAAACGAATTAATGACAGTGACAGTTTCTTTGTTCTTTGTTGTTTGTTTGTGTTTGACTACCATAGAAACGCATTGATTGTTGTTTTGAAAAACAAGCTTTGTTTTGCCAAAGTTTACTCGAAAAAATTTCAAATTGGCAACATTTGAAACAATTTCGAATTTAAACAAATAAAAATATTCAACGATGCTTGTTATCAAATCAAAAGTTATGTTGTTATGTTGGTTAACAAAAAAATGTTTTGTTTTTGTTTTGATATTTTTTTTTTATAGTACAGTTATATTGATTTTTATAAACATTTTAAACAGCTATCCTTGCTTCCTGTTGGTTTGCATATCCTTTGCATTTTAAAGTACAAGAAGCGACGGCTTTTCTTTGATATATTATTTTTTTCTTTGACACTTGCTTTAAATCACTTATATTGGCCATGTTTCTGACTTGCAGTTCTGTTCTATTTTTGTTTTTAATTTTTTGAAATTAAAATTGAATTTTTTTTTTTTTTAAATGTTTGGCTTTTTTCTCTCACATATTTATGTTATCGTTTAACAATAAAAAGATTTAAACAATTATTATAACAAAAACAAAATCATGTGTTAACGTACACTGCACGACGCTGTTAACGCTTTCGTTACGTTGCTATACGTAGCGTTGCAGTGCGTAACGTTGATGACGGCTAACGACGTGAAGCACGTACCAGGCGATAAACGTGTGATCGAACGAGCGGAGCGAAGCGGAGACACGACACACGACGACAACGACACAACGACGTTAAATCGTTAACCGTCAATTTGTTACTATAGAACGGAATGAAATCTTTTGGAAAACACACCGATGAACCGAACCGAAGAGGTGCTGATTACGAAAACGACTACGGCTCGCAGTCGCGCTTATTAACCAACACAATCAGCGCTCGCACGTCACACATTCGCTCACACTCATGCAAATCTACCCATTAAAACACATAGTAAAACGGCAACAATAACAACAACAACAACAACAACAACAACAACAACACCATCAACGTAGACACTACACTATACTCAGTACGTACACTCCACACTAATACCAACACAAGTGCACTCAAAATATTATTCAAAATGACTTTTATGCAAGTTGTCAGTATTAATGAGTAACAGTAAAATAAAATAAAGTAAACAGCCAACAAAAACAACAACAACACAAATAAAAACAACAACCCAGGCAATAGCAGCAGTAGCAGCACTACGAAAATAAGGTGCTCTCGTTACTTGTCGCCGCTTTTGTTGCTGTCTCAACATTAATGAGTAAGCGAAAGCGAGAAATCTTTGTTGTAATTATTGCGCTAATAGGAGTGACAGAGAAAGTGTGAGTGAGAAGTGCAGCAAGTAACATGGTCAGCAAAATATTATATCGTATGAGTGGAAAAAGCGTGAGCGCAAAGTGTGAGCGAGTTTATAATGAGTGTATTACTCTGTTTGTTCTTTTTAAGAAGAGCAAAAATTAAAAAGCAACCACAAGCAACACTCAAATCATGACTAAAAATTAATGATGATGATGGGAGAACTAACGAGTGCGTTCCTCCCCGATAACCCCAGTAGAAAATTTGAGAAAATTTTAAAAAATTTAACATAGACCAAAAATGTTATATTTAAAACTAACTGAATTTGCAAAGAAATTAATGAATTAAAACAAAAAAATTAATAAACTTAATGCTCATTTCTTTTTTTTTTTTTGACAAAATATAATATACTGAAATATATAAAAAGCTGAAAAGCTTTATTATGAATAATAAAATTTTAGAAAGGACATTATCTCTAAAAAGCTTTTTAACTATTGAGCATTTCAAAGCTTTTTTAAGATTTTTTATGAATAAGACTGTTAAGGGACATCAAAATTTCAGAACAAATAATTTCATGCAGGAATTAATGATTTAAAAGTACAAATAAACTGTTTTTGATATAAAGTTTTTTCGAAATTTGCACTTTAAATTAACTTTTTTAAAAATAAATGTGCTGTTTTAAATTGAAATTTCCTCAAATCTATTGTCAACAAAATATCTATCAGCTCTTACACTGAGGAAACTAAATTTTACAAAATAGCAGAAACGTGCTACTTTTGAAAATGATAAGCCCATATTTTGTGCCTCTAACGTTTATTTTCTTTTTAAAACGGACATGTTAAAATGAGCTGCTAAAATGTTCGTTTAATAATCTATAATCAAAATGTTGAAATGAGCTTTAAAAACGTTCGTTTGATATTTTAAACTTAACATTTTGCAGTAAAAAAATGTTTAAAAAAATCAAATCAAATTTCAATGAGCATTTGAAATACATGTTCCGTCAATATGGTTTTGAATTAACCCACTGTATTTATTTTTGTACAGCTGATCTGATCAAAGAATTTGCAATGATTGTGCCGTTATTTAGTTTCAGAACAAACTGCCGTTAATTCTTGAAAAAGAATTTGTGCGTGCTATTTATTTGCCTGTAAAGTTATCAGTTTACACGGTTACAATATCGGTTTAAAAAAATCGGTTAAAAAAATTTGACTTTCCTGATTTCATGTATTTTTATACTTATTTTAATTAATACATAAATATGACACCTCCGGATACCTGCATGCGAACATTTTGAAGCATTTTATGATTTGCCTACTGGGTCGGTGAGATGTGATGAGAAAACTGCTAAACCTATGAGGTTGTTTGGTTGCACTGTGGGCACAAGTTTAGCATATAATGATTAAATCCAAGAACAAATAAAAATGCTTATTTTATGCTTAAACAAAACTCATATTGAATTGGAATACAATATTTGCAGTGACTGTTTTTTCTGCTTAACCCATTAATATAATAAAGGTCTAAGAAATCGCAAAAAAAATCTGCATAAAACGTGAAGAGAATTATATTAAATCCATAACTGCGCCCAACTAATAATCAATGGTTAAGTTTGATGCAAAGCAAGATAAATTTATCATAAAACGAATGGAATCAAGTCATATTCTCTGACAAAAGTATGTATCTCAAACGAAAGATTCAAAGATAAATGTACTCAATATATTGCAAGCATTCTCCATATGTTATATTCTGGATTGAAGTCACAAGCTGCAGCATTGCAGACGTTCTCCTTCTAAAAGGATCTGCGAACTATTTAAAGTACATTATTGGACGATTCTGCTCCATGCTATCATTTGAAAACGGTGATTATGCCAGATGAATGAACATATTTTTGTAATTTTTTTTTTCAAAAAAAGTGTGTTCCAACTTTGTTAACTCTTTTTGGCAATGGAATACAAACAAGTTTTGGGTATGCAGGCATAACGTTGGTCCGAAAGTAGTCCAAACTTGAATTCCATTAAAAAGTTTGGAACACTATTAAATTAAGAACTCGACAAAATAAATCAAAGCAAAAGGAAGTTATTGTATCCATTTGGTTTAACGATATTTTCAAAGATTTAAAACTGGTTACATAAAATTCGGTATGTATTTAGTTCATATCAAAGGTAAGGGGTGATCGGAAAATCAACACCCACGAATACGCCCATCAACCATACAACCCCAAAATTGAAAACCATTATCCCATTTTTTACGGATATTGCGAAAACGCATCATTTAACCTGAAGCTTTCCTGATGAAAACGTTTTATTTGCTAAGCATTGATTCTCAAAGTTAATGACTGTATCAAATCACCGTTTTGTATGGTTTTTATTAACCTTGAAAATCCGAAATTTTAAAAATTTTAGAGAAACGTTTTTATTCTCATACAAGTAAATGTAAAAATTCGAATTTTTACAAAATAGTGTTTCTTCCAAACAGAAAAAGTTATAAATTTTATATAAAAGAAGTATTTTATGGCATTTAAATTGCTGATTTTGGCGGACGGTGCGAAAATTCAAGGTGAATTTTCCGGAAAACTCGAGGCTTTTATATTCTTTTCAATTTTATAACTGGAGTTGAAAGCCACAAAAAATAGGCTAAGAGACTTATCTTTAAGCTACGGAAAAATAAAACTTGACAACAATACGATACTTATTTGATACGCAAGTCATCGAAGAAGTAAATTGTTTAAAAATTTCACACAGAAAGAGCTAAAATGTTTGAGGCTATTTTAACTTCGGTCAAATTCGAACTCTTTCACATTTATATTTCCTTTTTGGAAAAGAATCAGCTACGTGGTATCAACGTATGATCATCGATATAAAAATAAATACTTTTTTGGGCTTTGCAATTTTGTTTACATGCTAAAGAATTTGAGAAGAAAATTAATATTTCTGGTTACGATTGTTGTTGTATTAAACAGCAGTATAGTTCCTCTAATAATTCATACTTTTAAAAACTAAAAGAAAGCACCTAAAACCAGCGTTTAAAAACGTCAATAACGTTCTTGCTGCTGCTTAAACTTATGCATTTACAAATTTCGCAGTTGCAGTCAAAGCAAAAGCAAAAAGCATTCACTGGTAAACTGCAAAGCACTTCAGCAGCGAAAACGATGCTGCTGTTTCAATACGGCATTCAGCGAAAGTTGCAGCCAGTCAAAGAAAAAACTGTTGAAGTTGTCGACTACTGAAATGCTTTGCAGTTAATCAGCATCACTTTTGAAAGTATTTTTAAAATAACCTGCAGACAGCTCCAAAAACAAAAAAGATTATTTGGACAAAAAGTTCGAAGGTCGATTTAAAAAAAATTTGAATTAACATAAACAAACGCCTCGATACGGGTCTTTTAATTTAGCCTCTATTTTCACCACTCAGTCTCAGAATCGACCTAACTTTTTCTAACCAGAATTTGTTCCATAGTGTAATATTAATTAAACCTTAACTGATACTCTTGGTCTGTGGGACCAGGTTAAAAAAAAGTAAAAGGTTATATTTCTCTGTTACTTGTATTATAAAATAAACAAAAACAAAATAAATACAACAATAAAAATTCAAAAATTCGGTGTAAATAAGAAAATATACTTTATTTATGGCGTTCCCAAAAAAGAAACATACATTTATAATTAAATTGATGTTGTTTTTCAATTAAATTGGCGTGACCTTCCATATGTACTGTTAGTTTGATTTTGACGTAGAATACGTCTTACCTTTCGATATTAGGGCACCATGTATGAAAAATTTGAATTGCAGTTTTGGAGCTTCACGAAATTGGCTATTGTGAAGAAACTAATGGACCGATTTGCTTCAAAGAAATTTCATTTAATAGATTAAACTTAAAATTTTATATTTCTTTATAATTCTGTGTGCAAACTTTTCTATTTTTTTTTTTCAAAACCATCTCAAACTTTCTGCATTTTTCCAACTTTAAATCGCTATAAAAACGTTCATATATACTAGAAATGTCTGGATTATAGCTTAATTGATAAAATAGAATACAATACATAATAAAGTATATGATTTGTATGTGATTTTATAAAAAATCGTAGTTTTTCACGCAAAAAATGTGCAAAAAATTAGGAATTTTTTTTAATCCTTCATAACTCGAAATCGGCTCCAAGAAAATGGATGAAAATTTTTTTTAGTAAAATAGAAGAGTTCATCTTTCATCTTTACAGAAAAGATGTAAGTGGGTCTATTTATCA
Source organism: Tetanocera ferruginea (assembly GCA_958299015.1). Taxonomy (NCBI): domain Eukaryota; kingdom Metazoa; phylum Arthropoda; class Insecta; order Diptera; family Sciomyzidae; genus Tetanocera; species Tetanocera ferruginea. The sequence goes on along the minus strand of OY282645.1, from coordinate 8,708,108 downwards.
TTTGAAGGTGAGCAAGTTTATTTTTTCACTTAAATTTCTGTGCATACATTTTGTTTTTGATTTAGTTTTTTTGCATTTCGCTATTATTTCCTAAAAGAAAGCAACAACAACAAAAAAACCTAAATAACAATTCTTTTGCCTTGCTGTTTGGCTTCTTCTTCTTATCGTTATCATAAATAAACATATATCATAAATATAACAAAAAATATAACAAAAACCAATTGTACAATGAATGTATTATTTTATTATCCTATTATTTATTATTATTATACTATTATATATTATGCTATTTTATATTACAATTATGTATATAATGTTATTTCTTCTTCTGGTCCTAAGCATATTATTTATTTTACTTTATTTATTTTCCATTTTCTTTAACAGTGTACCACTTAGACTACGTATTCTACGTCTAATGTGATGGCCGTGTCTCTGACACAGCCTGTCTGTTAGTTTGATTTTTTTGAGGTGTACAAGTTAAGGGTTAATTCAAGTATAGTTTCAGGTTGATTTAGAAATTTCCAACATTTATTTAAACTTTGGAATATGTGAAAAGTAAAATTTATAAAATATTTTATTGACTTTTTGAAAACTAATTTTTTTCACATAAAAATGCGTCCCCGTTTTCAAACCAATTTTTACCTGTTAGGTCGGAAATTCCCGTTAAACAGGTAAAAATCCCTCTTCTGGCAACACTGCTTTCAATAGTATTTATTTTTACCTTAAAATACAACTGCTTCGTGTGCGGGTATTCTTAATTTCGCACTCATTCCTAAAAATATGCTCTCATACTCTTTTTAATCATTCACTCTAACTAATGTGCGCTCACCCGCTCTTGTTGTAAATTCTGCAAGCTCTCGCGATTTTATGCCCTTTTATTTATTTTTTTTTTTGCTTTTTTGTGACAAACAACAGCAGCGAGCAAGACGTTAACGAGAGCTAGGCAGTAGACTTTTAACTCATAATTGTTGTTGTTGTAAGCTTTTCGCAAAGGGTGTGTCATATTGTTGTTGTTGTTGTTGTTGTTTTTGTTGTTGTTGTTGTTGTTTTTTGGTTGTTGTTAGCTCTGTATTTGATGAGCACGAATCTGTATCGCGTAATTTTACTATTTAAATGAGTGCGCGGTGTGACACGGTGCTGCATGCTTGATGATGATAGTGAGCAGAAGAAGAAGCTTTACACACACTCACCGTCCCCCCCTCCACCCACCAACACTAACCCAATCATGCTGCAATAAATGTTGGCAACGTGAAGCGCCGCGAACAACAAAAACAACAACAACAACAACAACAACAATAACAACGCAACGTATCGTATAGCATTATCGCGTTAATTTATTGTCGCGTTTTCTCTGTCTTTTACATGGCGTGGCTGGTTGCACGGCGTTCATTTGTTGCTACTGTTGTTGTGTTGGTTTTTCATGGTGTGATTGTGGGGTGTTGACATTGTTGTTGCTGTTGCTGGCGCTGAATGAGTGGGTGGGTGGCTTGTTCGCTGGCTGGTTTATTTGGTTGGCTGGTACTCAGGCTGGCAGGCAGCCTGTCTGTTCGACTGTGTACCCGGTCTACCATTCCGGATGCTGCTGCTCTCGACGTCACATGTGTAACGTTGGTTTGCTCGCGCGAAAATTCAAATTTAATGTGCGCTTCTTATTGTTCTTGGTGCTTCGTAATGTTTTTTTTATATTCATTTATTTAATATTTTTTTACATTTTGTTTTTTTTTTTTTTTTTATTCAATTTAATTCATACACATTCATATACACTAACAAGAGACGCATCCATACGATGTATACAGTGTGTTGCGCAGCAGTACCCTTCCACACATACATGCATATATATTTATTTTGTTGCTGTTATGTTTTTTAGACTATTTGGCTTTTTTTGCTACCTCTTCCTGTGCTGCTTTATTACGTGATGCTGATGCTGCTGCTGCTGTTGTTGTTAATAATGAGCTGTCATTGCATGTGTGCGTTGTTGTTGTTGTTGTTGTTGTTGTTGTTGTTGTTGTTGTTGTTGTTGTTGTTGTTGTTGTTGTCGTTGTCGTTGTTTTTGGGTACAGCAGAGTGGTGGCAGCAGTTGGAGTAGCTGGCGTTGATTTATGTACATAGATTCCATTTACATTAATGTTGTTGTTGTTGTTGTTGTTGTTGTTGTGTTACTCCTTTACTTCTATCTATCTAAATGAAAGCCCACACATGCACTCACACTTTCATGTAGCATGTGTTTATATATGTATGTATGTTTGTATGCACATAGGTACTCCATTTTGTAAAGGATTTAAAATTTCCGCTCATATAGAATAAAATGGCGTCACATACGTTGATGATGCGCTTTAGAAGATTTCCTTTTTTATTTTATTTTTCATTTTCAGATGATTGACAAAACGCTGATTGCATAACACTACAACAGTGAATACCTACACGGTTAAAAATCTTGGAATAATTTTTAAACCAATCGTTGGACTAATGCATATTTTTATCCTTTTTTTATTAGAATTGATACATTTAAAAACACTAGACATTTTTTAGTCCAAGCTGTACTTAAATTTATTAAATTGGGCATAAAATTTGAATTTTTATACCTAAAGTTTAGTGAAATTTATATAAAAGATGAGAAAACGGTCCTAAAGGAGATTGTGTGTGCTTTAATTTTTGTGTTCGAACAGGTATTTTCTTAAAAAATTTCTAAGCAGAAAATATCTTATAATTTTATTGAAAAGATTCGCATCTACATCTGCGGATCTGGATTTCGATTTTCCGCATCTGACTCTGCATCCTCAATTAATACTCTTTACAGATCCGCATTCGCTAAATGACATCCATGACATCCCTAACTTATACAAACAAATAATATATTTTAATATTACGATTTATAAATTTAATTATTTTAATAAGATACTCATACATATTTAATACTTGTATATTTTAAAATTGTTTTATCATTTGTATACGAATTTATAGAAACATTGATAAGCTGAATGATCGCGCAGTAGCAGCAAAGAAGGGTAAGTTCCCTCCCCTCTTCCCCAACAGATATTTCTAAATAAAGCATTGACATCTCAGTTATTATATGTGATATAAAATATAGTATAATAGATCTGTTAGAATAATATTACGTTACATACTATTATGTCGCGACTAAACTGTAGTACAGTTAACAAACTGCATACCTACTATGGCGAAATAAATATTTGGTTTTTGCAAATTAATTATTTATTTTAGCTTTCTAATTTTCTTATTGAGACAAAATTTTATTTGGTGTTAGTAACAAAAACACATTCTTGAGCGATCTAAATATTTTGTGAAATGAAAAATAATTACCAATGAAAACAAAAAAAAAAAATTATGTGTTTGCTGGGAATCGAACCAACGAACCGCCACACATGAGTGTAATGTTCTAACTCTGTGCTGTTTATTTGCATGGTTGATAAGCAACGAAATGCAAACGATAACAAGCAATCGAATATTTCAAGTTTCATTAGCATCAACTGAGATTTAGTTGTCATAACCAAACCATATTTTGTCTGAACACTCATGATGCTGTATTTGAAGACAATAAGAGTTATTTGCACAAAGTAAATATGTTTTATATTAAATGTAATATTAAAAATATATTGCTTACATTTGAAGGATACATCCAATACTTTCACCATTTCACAAGTCCCTTTTCAAATGTCAACTCTGAACTTCCTTCTTTGCAGTAACTGAATTATTAAACTCCAACGCACTCACTTCGGCAATCTGGAATGCTTGGAGGGCATGTAGTGAGGGGAACTTGCCCCCACCCCGCCCCCTCGGTGATGAACAATTTTAAAATGTGTTCATTATGTATTATGAAGAGCATAAAAAAATACTTTTTAACTTAAATTTATAAATTAAGCTGAGTTAAGTAAACGACTGTGAATATGCCAAATTTGACATTGTGTCGTAAAATTTAACATTTGTAATGGTGAACGTTCTCATAACATTTTGTGATACAAGTGCTTATGTCTTTTTATCAGATAATTGCAACATTAATCATTGCGAAAAAATGGAATTTAATCTTAAATTTGTTCGTGCGATGATTTTCTACGACTTACTTACTTACTTAGGTGGCCATGACAACCCGTTGTCGGGTTACGGCCGACTTCATCAGCTCTCGCCAGGTGTCTCTGCTTCGCGCGCGCCGTCTCCAATCTCTTTCACCAAGCGCTTTAAGGGTTTCCTCGGCCTGGTCAATCCGTCAGAGGCATGGTCTTCCTCTTCATCGTCGACCCTCGGCTTTCGCCTCAAACACCTTTTTCACTGGAGCTTCTACATCCATACGAAAGACATGACTCAGCAAACGTAGTCGCTGTATTGTTATACTCTGGACTAAGTCAATGTCGTCGTAGAGCTCGTATAGTTCGTGGCTCATTTGAATGCTATAGTCGTTGCCAACTTGAACAGGACCAAATATTTTGCGAAGAACTTTCCTCTCGAACACCCCAAGAGCGGCTGCATCTGTTTGCGATACCACCCATGCCTCAGCGCCATAGAGAGGCACAGGTATGATGAGCGTCTTGTAGAGTGTTTGTTTTGTCGATCGAGAGAGGGCTCTGGAACATAATTGCTTACTTAGCCCGTAGTAGCACCTATTAGCAATTGTTATTCTTCGCTTTATCTCCAGACTGATATTGTTGTTGCTGTTTACGGCGGTGCCAAGGTATGTAAACTCCTTGACAACTTCAAAGTTATATTTGCCTGCTGTAACATGGGAGCCTTGACGCCGCGCTTCCCTATTTGCAGACAACATACACTTTATTTTGCCCTAGTTCACCGTCAAACCCACTTTGCTCCTGCCGATAATATCGATATCAGCAGCATACGCAAGGAGCTGGTCACCTTTGTAGAAAATGGTATCATTTCGATGAACACCTGCCTTTCGTAGGATCCCCTCCATGAAGGAATTGAAGAGATCGCATGATAGCGGGTCGCCTTGTCTGAAACCTCGTTCGGTATTAAAGGTTTCGGAGAGTTCATTTGCTACCTTGACGGAGCTGCATGTATTGCTCAACGTCATCTTGCAGAGCCTTATCAACTTTGCAGGTATACCGAACTCAGACATTGTTGCGTACAGTCATTCCCGAATCAGGCTAACGAACCTAGTTTTGTAATCAACAAAGAGATGATGGGTGTCGATTTTGTTTTCATGGGTTTTCTCCAGGATTTTGCGTAGTATAAAAATCTGGTCTATGGTGGACTTTCCAGGACGAAAGCCACACTAATAAAGTCCAATCAGTGTTTTGTAATTCGGCTTCAATCTTTCACACAATATGCTCGAAAGAACCTTGTATGCGATAGAAATAAGACTGATACCTCGGTAGTTCGCACAGATTGTCGGGTCTCCTTTCTTAAGTATAGGACAAAGCACACTGAGATTCCAATCGTTGGGCATGCTTTCCACTAGCCATACTTTGCTGATGAGTTGATGTATGCACCTTATCAATTCACCGCCGCCGGTTTTAAACAATACAGCAGCCAGGCCGTCAGCTCCTGCGGCTTTGTTGTTTTTGAATCGCTGGATAGCAACTTTAACCTCTTGGTGGAATTTCTACTCTATCATCATCGATTGGTGGTGTCAGACTGCATTCTTCAAGAGCGGAATTGTTGGTATCGTCGCCTGCAAGCAGATTGGAAAAATGCTGTCTCCATAATCTCAATAAACTCTGCGTATCTGTTACCCGTTCATCATTCTCATCTCTTCAAGTGAATGCTCCGGGCTTGAAACCTTGAGTTAGACGCTTGACCTGCTAGTAGAATTTTCGAGCAGCCTTCTTGCCCTGGTACACCTCAATTTGTTCTCGCTCACGCTTTTCTTGCTATCTTTTTTTACGTCTGAAAAGGCATCTCTCTTCCTTCCTCTTGTCATGATAGTTTTCGTGCATGGCTCGCGTCGCAGCTAACTGCTGCGTCTTTTTATATGCGGCGTATTTTGCTGGTGTCGCGTCGCGACACTTCTGGTCATACAGCAGGTCACACGGCACTGCTCTCATTTTAAAATTTTTTTAATTGACAATTTAATTTTTGAAATTATCGTTTTTTGGAGTTTTGCCTCCTCTCTCCGTCGAAAGTACAAATTTCGGTAAAACAGTACCTGCTGGACATCATTAAAAATATATGACAACTTCCACATCTCGATCCGACATCTGATTTCCGAGGAGAATTATTAACCAGTTTGAAAAAAGTCATTTAGAGAAAAAGGCGACTAAAGTTTTTCTTAACATACATTTTTATACCAAAAAAATACGAATTTAAAAAAATTACTGTTGGGATCGATTCAATTTTTTGATTGTTTTCGTACAACTTCGGTTTTGGTCGGTGCTGTTCGGTTGATTTTGTTCTTCTTAGACTGCAGTCTTTTGGTTAATTTGGTTCTTACTTTTTATCGGAAAAACTTCTAAAAGCAAAGGATCTATTTCAGTAACAGTTACGAATGCTTACCAAGTTTCATCGAAAGCGGTTTATCCGTTTTGGCGTCAATGAGCTAGATATTATTTTATGAGCTAGATTGCATAAAGCTCTCTCTAGCGGAACTTTTCTGAAATTAAAATAGCCTCAATTCTGTTGCAGGGTTATGTTATTACCAATTTTTAGCAAAATCGAATCAATTGAACTGACTAGGTATGTGATGGAGGTAAGTTTACCGGAACCGGAGTTTTTAAATGTGTTTTATCGGAGCCGGAGTCAACATCGGAACAGAAGCGAATCAATTTATTTTCCAAAATAACAAGGGTCCAACAACCGATACTGGTAGAGAGGACCAAAAATAAAAATATGCGTGTATCGGCTTTTTGAAAGTTTACGTTTGATATTTATTTTACGGGGGTTTTAGTCATCGTTTCCTCCCTTTTGCAAATTCTTATGCTGAATCGTTAAAGGTAACCGAGTGACCATTACATTTTAACTTTAAAATATTAAGATAGAAATCATTACCGTTGAGAAACAGTCAGTGCTGTTCAGTGGCGTAACTAGATAATCAAGGGCCCGTGTGCAAAATTGAAAAAGCGCCCCCACCAGAAAAAATGAAAAAACATCTTCAAAACAAAAGAAGTTCAATAACGTTATTGCACTTATTTTATTTTACTTTATTTTTTTTTGTCTTACTTTATCATTAGCAAACGTTTCTATTAATTTGCTTTAATTCAAGCGCCTGTTTGTTCTCAATTGAAATCAATGCTAAATTCGACAACCTGGATTGGCATGTCTTATTTCTGAAATAATTTTTAAAAATTTTCAATTTACTAAATGACCGAACTGCTCTTGCGGAGATCACTGGGATTCAGGGCCGGCCCTAGAGCCAAGCCAGTAAGGCCCGGGCTCGGGGCGCATGCAGATAGGGGTGCAATACATAAAAAAAATTATTCAACACATTGAGTTGAATAGTTGAACTTTTGGTTAAATTTTTAAACTTTTTCGGTTGAAAAGTAGGTCTTTTAACTGTATTGCTTTCTACTTGGGTTGAGAAAGTCAACCTTTTTGTTGAATTTTTCAATTTGTTCGGTTAAATTTTCGTTTTTGAACTTTACAGTTGAAATTTTCGACCTTTTCGTGGCATAATTTGACCAAAAATTTTAATTTTTCTACTTAAATAGTTGAGAATTTCATATTTATTTTTAAATTTTTTTACTTTAAGGTCTAAATATTCTACATAAAGTTTATTCAATTTATGAAGATGAAATTTTCGTTACAAATAGTTGAAAATTCCTTATAAACTTGCTTGTTTCCCCTATTAAAGTTGAAAATTGCACCTTTTTTGGAAAGAATGCGCATTACAATGTACAAATTTAAAAAGTGAACCTTTATTCCGAACCGTTTATGTGGGTACCACGGCATGCGTGTTAATAAGAGGTTTGCATGCCCAGAGCGAGTTAAAAAATATGGGGCGCAATTTAGACACTTGGCCTAGGGCGCCACAAATTTTCGGGCCGGCACTGCTGGGAGTGTGAAGAACAACAGCATAGCTGTGCAAACGTCTGTAATGTTGCATTCAATTTCTTTAAAATTTGTAATGATTTTTTGACACAATTGATTAAGGCGTGTCCAATTCACCACCTTTTAAATACTGATGAATTGTTGAGTAAAATTTTGGACTACTATTTCACAGTGTTTTGTTTGAAAGTTATTTCATTTTTTATTATATCATATTCGATACCATTTGCTATTTGTAGTGTCAGCTAAGGGCTCCTATCGTTCAAGGGCTCCAGTGCTCTGCACCGTCTTGCGCCACTGGTGCTGTTAGACAGATTTTAAGTAATCGAAATTATTTGACCCGATAACGCCCATGGCATAACCATTTAAGACAACGTTGCTTTCTTACTTTGAATAGTATAGCTGAGCATCATCCTAAACCAGAAAAGTTAAAAAAAAACTTTTCATTGGTAAGTTTGGTGCTTTAAACTTGAACTTTCGTACTCCTTGCTCGCCAAATATTTATTATTTTCATTTTACTTGACATAATTCGCATAGTTAGGGCCAGTTTTTCAGTTTGGGTTTAAACTCTAGTCAAATTAAACCGAGGTTAACTCACCAAAATTGGACGCTTAAGTTTGGTTTAAGCAAAGAAAAACACATCATATGATAATTTTAGTCAATTCAACTTAAACGAATGCTACAATATCTAGTTAAACAGAGTTTTAACATCCTTTTTTGGTGAGTTAATCTCGGTTTAATTTGACTCGAGCTTAAACCCGCACTGAAAAACTGGCCCTTAGAGGCTTAGAAAACATCGACAAATGAAAATAATCAAAAAATATTCAATGACTTTCACACAAACATGTCAATCAAAATAATAAAACACAAGCAAGCGTAAACAAAAAATTTAACGATTCTTTTTGTGCTATTTTTTTTTTTCATAAATTAGAAAAGTCATATTTACACTACCATCAAAATCATTTTAAAAATTTCTTAGTATATTATTTATATTTGCTGCAAAAGAATTGCCACCTACAATTCTGAGCGGCACTGAGCGTTAATGGGTTAACGAAAAGCTGCACTCGTGTGTAAGTAAGGTGCTGCATATCGATCTTTGTTTGCCCCGCTTCAAAATTATCGGAGCTGAAGTCGTAGTTGGAGGTGTGAAATCCATCTGAGAAAAATTATCTTTTCTTATGAAGGAAGCCTCACAATCAAGTATGACTGGTTAAGCGTAAACATTTAGAATAAGTATTCTAAGGTTAAATACATAAATGTAAAAAAGAATCAAGAGGAAACATTTCGGAATACATACTTAAAATTAAAATCATTATTTATTATTATTTTAATAAAAATGTATTGAAGTATTTTAAATTGAAAATCTCTCAATTTACGCCTCTATTGTTCAAAAATTTTGCATTAAAACTTCAACTACAGCATTTGCATAGAATAATCTCAGCTTTGGTGTTTTTTTTTTTCATGCGCAAATACACACACACACACACACACACATATATATATATATATATATATATATATATATATATAAATGAATATATTTATACATGTGGGGGGTACATATGTATAAATATGCTAAGTGTTTGCATTTTCATATACATATATCTATATATATGTATGTGTGTACACATATGCGCCGTTCAGTAACGCCGTTATGTATCTTTTGCATGTGTGGTATACGAGCACCAATTCTTGATTGTTGGGTGCTTGGAGTTAGTTTGTGTTGAAGCTTTTTGGGGGTGTTCCTTGTGCTCTCAGGCAAACGAAGATACTCAGCATATCTTAAAGTAATGAAAAAATGTTTTCCCTTTTTTATCTTCGGTGTTGTCTACCGTCCATGTGTACGTTATACCAGTATGAGTATGAGTGTGTGTGTGTGTGTGTGTGTGGGATCTGTGCATATACGTATAAGGAAGAAAACTTTTAAGCAGCTGACAAAAAAAAAAAAAAAAGGAACAAAATAATAAGAAAAACTCCTTAGAAAATCCTTAAGAAAACCCACTATATGGAAATTTTTTTATATAATGTGCTATTCTCTATGCTTCAAGGATATATAACATAATGAAATCTAGTGGGCTGAATGGGTTGGGCGTGTTTGTGTTGGAGTATGCAAAAACACAGACAACACACACACAAACATGGTATTTGAAGGTACACTACTCTGTGTGCTTCTATGCGTGTGCAATTTCGTCTCACCATGTCGTGAATTTAGCCTGCTGCAGGAATGGAACCTTATTAAAATTGTTGTATTTGTTACAGCATGCTAGTACTACACTCACATAAACACAGTAACATTGCTATGCATGTGCATAAGCATACATACAATACACAAAATATTTACATAAATATATTTATTACAAACATACATAATATACAATATATCAAGTTACTTAAAAGTCTCGTTAAAACTTTGTTCGAGTAATTCGCTCTCATAAGAAGAATGCAATATCTGCACATTAAATCATTAATGCTAAATATGTTTAGATAACAATTTTATCTAACTTAAACATCAAAGATTTTTAATTAACTTTATACAGTGTTGGTCATAGGCAGACAACATATTAAACATCATATCATATCATGTTATAAAATTCCAATTTATTTTACATTCTGCAAAAAAATGATATATGTGTGTTTTTTTAAATTGAAAACGTATTTTGAATTCTAGTATTCAGAATAACAAAAACAATTTCTTATATCTTATATTATTAAGCTTGATTCTTCCACCAAGATATGTAGAAATAGCAAACTTTTTAGATCTGTTTAAATAGAAAAAATATTAATAAAAACTGAACTGGAAAAAATAATGAAGTAGATCTATTAACAAAAAACTAATGTTGGTTTACAAAACAAAGTTTTTTTACCTAATCTGTCGCATTTTATGTTGGTGATAAATTATACGATGCGACAGTCCCAAATCCATGGGATATGTTACTATTTTTATTGTAGCTCTTGTTGAGTTAAATATTATTCTATACTTGAAATTTGCCAGACACGCCATTATCTGGACTTACGGTAAAAAAAAACCGGTTTTTCCTATCTTTGCCCATTTTTGGCCTATAACTTACCTGATTGTCAAGCAGTGATTGAAAATGTAATAGTATCCTGACAGACGAAACTTGAACTTTTCCAACGATATATATATTGTTTGGAACAACTTGAGAAAACTCTTTTTAAATTTTTTCGACTTATTCTAGTTTTACCGATTTTTCTATTCACTAAATTATTAACGGTAAATGTTTATTTAATTACTATTCGAATGTCGCGTTCTTGTACCTAAATCATCATTTGTTATCAGAACTTCGTGATCGTTTTAAGCAAGTGTCTGAAAATTGTTACTTTAATCAAATTTAGTCGCCTTACTATAAAAAAAAGTTATCGCATGTAAAAATCATACTAAATATATAATATTGATTTTCAAACGGCGATCATGCGCCGTTTTTTAAAATACACTTTTAATGGGAAGTATGGAAAGGTTTCATTCGATTTTGCTGAATTTTTAAAAAAATGTTAATAGTTCAAATTGAAGCTCATGTGCTAATTCTCAAGTCATTGGATTGATTTTTTAATAGATTTTTAAGAAATTTTCCATTTTGAAAACATCAATTTGTATGGGAGGTATACGTGGTTTTCATCCTATTTGGTTGATTTTCCAGCATGATCTTTAATTCAATGATATAAGCTTAAATATCGAATTTCATTACGATAACGCCTGTTATCAAGTTAACAGACAGCAGGACATACATAAACAGGGACGGACATGTTTAAATCAACTTAGATGGTGATACTGCAGGATAATATATGCATTTTTCTATATCTGCCATGCCTCCTTATGAGCATAAGAAACGTCGTCATAAAGTAAATAACCACACACATAGTACCGGGAGGGGTTCCAATAATATATCATAATTTTTCTCACTATACTCATATGTATTTTTTTTTTTTTTTTTTGTTAATATTACTAATATAAAACTCACAAGTATCGTGAAAGTATGACATTTGAACTTTGAATGCTGGAACTGTCACGAGTTTAACTGTGACTTAACCTGTGACTGGGATTGGAAGTAGAGCAACTGGAGAGTTAAACTTCTCAAGAGCTCAAACCCTACATACAGTCCACTGAATCCTTTACACCGAATAATTCCATTCAAAACTATTTTGCTTCAGGTTCAAAAGGTGTTCTAATGGGAACAAAAGTGGCAAAGATTTGCCACTTAGGTACCACGAGTGCTTTTTGACTCAGGTTCAGAAGGAACTTAATTTCAGAGCGAATTTTTAAGTTGCTCAAACTTTCTTCTCGTGCAGTACAGAATCAGGTCTCCTTGTTGAATAATGTTATTTCTGCTTAAACCCAAAATGTTTGTTCCTTCATCTTGAGGAGATGATTACAATTTTTACCTTACCTGTTGATTCTAATTTTTCTATTGATACAAACGCGTTTCTTCTTCCAAATTTTACTGAAAATCTTCCTACTTGCACTGTAGATCCAGCACCATTTTCGAATCTTACTAAAATCACCGTTGCAGATACCAATTTCTTCAAAAGTTCCCAGATTGATATTTAAATCGGTGCTGATCTGCTTCCTTCTATTCTTCTTGACGGTATCTAAATAAATATATGTTATTCCTTAATTGCACAAGAAACCATTTTTGTATGGATCCTTACTGGCCCTGTGAAAAATAATACAAACTCCACCTCATCTAATTTTGACACCCATTTCAGCGAAGTATCTCTTGAAAAACTTTTTTTTGGTTTTTGGCAGGTGGAGCATCTTACACAAAAACTCCATAGGACATCAGCATATAGTTTTTGCGAAGAATATTATGTTCGTACTACCAAAAGTAACGATAATGGTCGCTATAGTGGTTCACTTCCACTTAAAGACGATTTTCCCAATTCACGTTTGGTCCATTCCATTGCTTGTGCACAGTTTCTTAGAAATGAATCTCGTCTTTAAAAAAAATCTTGAAATGATAAGTCAATATGATAATGTCGAGAATAAGCCCAGTTAGGTCATATCAAACCAGTTTCCATACCAAAGTTTGATAATTTTCGATAATTTTCCTTGTCAAAAACTATTTTTTTTTTTTTTTTTTTTTTTTTTTTTAACATGCAATAACAATAGAGATCAGCTACTACAGCTTTTTCGCACATTCCCAGCATTAATCTATTTGAAGCCACAATCCAGATATCATTGAAATGTTCCAATGCAATGAATTCAAGTGGCTCAAAAATAGGTAAATGCGGGAAAAATTTACCCACCACAGAATGGATTGGGCTCAGGGACAACACAGGACATAACAACTAACCATGCCTACATAAATACAGATCTGATTACACAATATTTTTCAATCTACTTTTGAGTTGACCTTTCGACAGACTAACATCAAAAAATGTACAGTTGTTGACAGAGGCACTCATGCGGTTTAAAGGAGCAGTAGCCATGTAATTTGTTCTACCAAATGGAAGAAATTCCGGACAATCGAATACACCGGTTATGAGTTGGTGTAAATAGACGATATCCGCAGACCTCCTTCGCTCATTTAAAGATTGCATTTTTAATAGTTTTAAACGATCCTCGTAAGGAGGAAGGTTCAAAAATTCAATCCCACCCAAGCCCACAAGAGCAAACCGAACAAAACGTTTTTGGATCCTCTCTATTCGTTCAACATGCACACTATAGCTAGGTGACCAAACTATGAGAGATCTCTAACTTAAAACTTTAGAAAACCTTAAAATAAGGTTTACAAAAAGCCCATAGACAAAAAATCAAAATTGTTAATTATTTCAAAATACAAAAAAAAAAATAAAAGTCAAAAATTGATTTTGGCGATTTAACAGTGGTGAAGAAAAAATATCCAATTTTGAAAACCATTGAAGTGGAAACTATTTTATAAATTTTTTCAGAGTACTATATATTTTTGTTTTAAAAACTAATTCAATTGTTTTAGCAATTTTGTTTTACAGTTTTATTTTAAGGAAACATTTTTCTGGTATTTAAAATTTAAAAAAGAAAATTTTCATCATTTTGGCCGCCATTTTACTCTATCCAACAATTTGTTCGACTGTAGCTATCATATTTATTTTTAATTCTGACATCAATTCCACGATTATATTTTAAAGAAACAATATATTATGTTATGAAAGAAAACTCAATCGGAAAATCATGGTTTTTTTTAATGTTCATTTTTGATTTTTCATTGGCCATATGTTATTTTGAAAAATTTTAAACTGCCCCCATAACCTTGTGAAGATTAAACTTAAAAAACATAACAACAACAGTGGTAGCGAGTTGATTTTCTTCAAACTCATTCCATGGCGACACTTCAAACTGAAGTGTGAAAATTCTGTACTGTCAGCCTTAATAGGTTAATGTAAAAATATTATCTAATTTCAAGCAAATTAATTTGTTGTGGATCGGAACCATAGTGCTTTTCACCTTCTCGAATAATAAAACAATATTACAATGTTTATTTGAATATTATTTTGTACATGTAAAATTCAAAGTACGTAAATGTTGTTGTTATTGTTGTTACCGTTGTTGTTTTTGGTTTTGTGAACTAAGCACGTTCGTGTTAAAAACATTTTCTGTGTATTCCTTCAAGTGTACTGATTATAATTAAACATGTCATTATGTATTCTTTGGTTTGTTTGTACACTTGTATTTGCACAGACTACACATACAATTTAACATAAATTACTACAATGTTCACCAGCAACAACAACAACAACAACAACAATTACAACAACTATGTAGCTAAACAATTTAACACAAAAGTATTTATACAACTCATTAATAAGTCGAACAGCAATAAAAACAAAATCAAATAAAATTATTTTGACTTAAAAAAGAAAGTTTATGTTCATGAGCTGTAGCTTAATTGTTTAACGGTAGTGTAAAATCGGCTATTGTTAGTATATAGTATAGATGGGAAATGTACTATAGAGCTAGACATCGATTCCATTACATTCCAGTTTTTTTTTAAACTGTGCTCACAGATAAAATCATCCTGAGAACATGAACATTAGCCATTCGGAATCGACATAAAATATGTAAGTCCAGTTCTCGATCAATTGTGCACAAAAATTTAATAACAAACATAACATAATTTTCTCTTAAGAAGCTCGGTCAAAGTTCTTTCAAGGCTGCGTTTTCTTCGTCTTGAGTTTCGTGAGAGTTTTTGTTTTCAATATAAGTGCGTAAACTGTGTAATAAATATTAAAAAAAAAACATTTACACAGTTAACAGTACAAATTCAAAATAAAGCCAAATCGAATTTAGGCATAGAAACCACCACATTGGATTCGCCATTTTTAATTAGTTAATTCTTATTCCAGATTCTTTATTTACGTCTCCAAAACCCTGTAGACGGTTTTAATAGATTTAAATCAAAAATCGTTATAATTTAAAAATTTCGTTCGCCATATTGTAGCCGCCATTTTGAATTTTTTAAATTCCCGATTCGTACACAGTGACCTCAAAAACCTATAGGTACTAGACAACATTTTTCAGACCAAAATTGAACAAATAAAATTTTGTCCGCCATATTGGAACTGCCATTTTGAATTTAAAAGACTGAAGCCCAACCTCAACCCACTGATTGGACCTTAAAAGTGTGGCTTCAGACCTGGAAAGTCCACCATCGACCAGATCTTTACGCTACGACAAATCTTGGAGAAGACCCTAGAGAAACAAATCGAAACTCACCATTTTTTTGTTGATTACAAAGACGCCTTCGACAGTCCGATAAGGAGTCACCTATATTCTACCATGTCTGAATTTGGTATTCCTGCAAATTTAATACGTCTATGCAGGATGAAACTGAGCAGCACCATCAGCGCAGTTTAAATCGGAAAGGACCTCTCCCTTCCGTTCGATACCAAGCGAGGTTTCAGACAAGGTGATTCATTATCTTGTCACTTTTTTAATTTAGTAATAGAGAAGATCATCCGAGCTGCTGATCTGAGACTCAGCGGCACAAAATTCTATAAGAGCGTTATGCTGCTGGCGTATGCTGATGATATTGACATTATTGGCCAAAATACGCGTGAAGTCAGTGCAGTATTCTCCAGGCTAGAAAAAGAGTCGAGTCGAATCTTGCAGTCGGGTCTTGCAGTGAACGCATATAAAACGAAGTATCTTGTGTCAACAAACAAACAGTCCTAGCGTCTTGGAAACCACGTCAGTGTTGACAAAACCTCTTTTGAGGTTGCTAAGGACTTTGTCTACCTGGGATCCAGCATTAACTCCTCCAACGATATCAGTATTGAGATGAAACGAAGGAAAACTCTTGCCAATAAGTGTTACTTTGGGCTTAGTAGGCAATTGAGAAGCAGAGCTCTCTATGGACTAACAAAACTGACGCTCTATAAGTCAATAATCATGCTCGTCCTGCTATACGCATCACAAACCTGGACGTTGAGCAGCTATGGTGAAAGGACTTTGGGAGCGTTCGAGAGAAAAATTCTTCGTAAGATCTATGGTACAATAAAAATCTAACAATTTAAATCCCGCTAGATTGGACCTGCCATTTTGAAATCTGTTTCATACCCTCAAGGGCGGTTAGTCGTTTAGAAACAAGAAAAAATATAGTAAAATCTCTTGAAATCTTATACAAAAAGCGCTTCAATTTAAGATTTTGCAACCTTTAAGAATCGGCTGTGGGGGTGTTTTAATTTCGGCCAAGTCGAAGATACACATACCTTACTGGTTTTAATTTTTTTTTATTTCACATTTTGTTATTAAAAAAGAAAATTACCAATTTAAATTTTCTATTCTAAATAAAATAAAATATGCCTAAAAGTGGATTTAAAAAAAAAAAAATTTAGAGAAAAATTTTTTGAATTTTTTTAAAAAAATAATATATATAGGTGCAAGAGATCCTTAAGGTCTTACCAATTACTATCATTTTCAGTACACAACTATTTCTCTATTTGTCTTGCACTTTCACTGAATTTCGTAAGGATTATTACTCATTTCGCTTACTTTTATATGTACGTCCCATACAAAATCATGTAAAAATTTAGTATAGGTCCATGGGAGCACATCTATATCTCCAATTGCCTAGCCTTCTGACCAAATTTTGTAAAGATCGGTTTCGGCATATCTCATACAAAATAATGTTAAAAAAATTAATATAGGTTCAAGGAAGGTACCCCTAGGAACTAGAAAATTTTTCAACTTTGCATAATTATCAGTCGAACGGTCAACAATTTGTCCATAATCTTAATATTTTCAGAGAAGAAGACTTAAATATTGCCAATTCAAATAACAGAATTTCAAAAGGAAATTTGTTTTTTTTTCGACTTATGGCCAACGAAGAGAGGAGAGATCCTAGCTAGACTAGGGTGCGCTATCACAAGTCGATTTAACATTTGCTCATACTCTTGGAAGCTTAGGCTGACCATAGTACAATAATCAAGGAAGCTGCACGGCTATCAATCCTCTCTCTCTCTCTCAGTGTCAGAATTGTCAAAATCAATACAAATTATTTGAAGTCTTGTTTTGTCGCTCAATTTCGTTTCATATTTTTTGACAATTCTGACTTTAGACTCTCAGCCCTGCAGCTCTCACATTTGTAGTACTACGAGGCTGACTAGGATGACTGATTTAGACTAAGATGGCGAGAGCATAACGGCTAAAGAAGTGTATAATTTGTTACATGCACCACAAAGCCAAGTTGTTGTTGTAGATTGTCTTTAAGTTCGAAAGGTTAGTTGTCGCGAGTCCTTTCTACTGCTGTTTTCCCACTCCGATCTCGCACTCATTTACCATTATTATTGGGGATTTTATATGGTTGGCTTATTATTGCGATATCTATACATTTGCCTCACAGTGATGCAAGTAAATTTGGATACATTTAATCATCCTGTCGTGTTTTTTCCGTACAGCGAATTGGTACGCATTGGAGTTTTGAACTACACGTGTTCGTTAAAGTTCGAACTACGTCTAGTTGGCGTTTAAAAACACAAACTTCAACTACCCGTGTATTTTGTATAGCATGCACGTAATTTAAGGCTGTATTCACGTACTGACACAGAAAAAAATTACCACTTTTTACGGGTTTCAAAGGGGGATGAAGAGGGGTCACAATCTATCAAAATATCAAAACAATTCTGAAAACTTTTTTAAAAAATAGAAAAAACTTTCTAAATAAGATGGACATTTTTGTTCTCGGAAACTCAAAAGAATTATTAAAAGTTCGATTTCTGTCTTAAGAACGTGAATACTGTTCACGTGAATGCGAACCTTACATGTAGTTCGTGAATAAAATGCACGTGTAGTTGAGATTCGTGTTTTCACTTGATTTTTTTAAAAAACACGTGCTCACGTGAAGCTGGAAGCTTTAGTACGCATGAGTCTCATGTGTGTGTGTGTGTGTGTGTGTTCAACAATTACAAGCATGGCATGTTCAATATTAGCATCTAACACGTTACGTCAATAAATTGATCACTTTTGTTGTGTTTGCTTTTGTTTCTCTCTGTGCTACGTAGGCATGTTTATTTCAATGACAATGAAACGTAGGTACATGTATGTTTTTTTAACAATGAAAAAATAAAAAAAATAAAACCGTAAAAAATAAAATACAACAGTAATAAAATACTTAAAAAAAAAAACAAAAAAAAAGAAAAGTTTAATGAAACAATATTTAAATAGCATACAAATGAAAAAGCCAACCTAACCCATCTTCCATGCGCGATCCGATCGGTCGTTAACATCGCATTTTGTTCAAATGTCTGTCGGTTCGTGTGCCTATTCTTTGTCTGACTGTGTGTCGCCTATATTTTTTTTAAGCTATTCATTCATTTATGATATTCATTCAAAGTTCTTAAAGTCGCCTACTTATCACCTTTTTGCTGCTGCTGCTGCTGCTGCTCTTCTTCGGCCTGCGCCTTAACCAGTTTGTACACATCTTTTAACTGCTATTTCCTTTTCTTCTTGATCATTTGCTCAGTTCAAGCACACAAACTTCATAAGCAAAACGCGATTCTTAACCGTCCATCCGTCCGCTCAATCAATATTCCGGTCGCGCCACAAATTATCATTATCTGGAATACTAAAAACGCATGAAACCAAGCAAACAGCAAAGCAATCAGAGGAGCAAACAGACAGACAGTTGGACAGCCAGACAGTGTGTCAGACAGACAAACACAAGCTGCCCGAAAGTTTGTTACGATTAAGTTACTAACATAAAAATTTCACTGTTTCAATAGCTTGCGTGGAAAGTCATCTTGGTCGCATCTGCGCAATCGTAACGTAAACTCATTCACTCAAACGTTCTAAAACAGCGTGTCTGCGTACATGTCCGATACGTGCATATATCGTTACGTCGTTTGTTCGTATTGCTGCTCTAGCTGTTGTTCTTAACAACGCATTCAAATGAAGCAACAAATCTTAAAACAGAACAGCGTAATACACAAAAAATTAGCTATGCCAATAAAACAAGAAGAAAAAAAAATTAAAAAAAAAGATTACAAATGTACACAAAAAATATGTAGGATTGTATAAACAAATAATTTGTGTCTTATTTGCATCTAGATAAACATTGCTGCATACGCAGTAGATTTTGATTTTGCACTGATCGCAGCAACGATCAACGATATGATTAAGTACAGTTTTTTGTTTTGGGAAAAGCTTTACACCAGTTTTGAAAAAAGTGAAGTTACACTCCGTTCCTCCACTTACGCGGGAAGTGGTGCAGTTTTGCTGAAAAGTAAATTTTTCAATGCTTTCTTAGTTGAGCTGAACTAAATAGGAACTACCAACCTCCTGTGTGAATTATGTCATCCTACAAAGCAAAAGTGAACATGAACCTGGAGCAGAAATGTAGATATACAAGGGCTTCCTTCGTTGATTATTTGACTTCAATTATTTCTAAGATTAGCTGTCTTTATATAGACTTTGTCGAAATTCACACAAAATTTTAATTTTAAACGCAACTGTGCAGAAAATCCAACCAGTCATAACAATCAACACCAATATTCCGTGAAAAGCCGGAAAGGGGGATATTTACCATGGTTTTATTTTTAAACAAGAGGTCCATGAAATCGACAAAAGTCGTCTCAATGACTCACCTGTGCCCAGAGATAATCTCTTTGTTACCGATTGACTGCAGATTCATCATGCATTTTGTAGATAATCTAATTTTTAGAGACAATCTCTTTAAAACCGATTGGCCATAGATTAATTTTTGTACAAACTCTGCAGGAAATGTGAGCATTCCCGGATGTTACCTGGAAACATTCCATGGAATGTAGGAAGCATTGCCTTCCGTTGCACACTCCATTGCTTTTTTTAACATTGCATGTCATTGGAGGGAAACATTTCTCTCCGCTGTCTTAAAAAGTGAAATTTAAGCAGTCCTCTCCCCTGCTCTGAAAATTAATGTGGAAACATTCTTCTCCCTTATTATAAAAATGAATGTTAAAACATTCCTCTCCAAAAATAAATGTGGAAACAAATAACTACATATTAATTTTTGTTATCATTTCATTTATTAATTAATTTCTTTAAGAGGGAATATGTTTATTTTACTTCACAAGACTTCACAAGACTAAACAAGACTTCACAAGACAATTATATTAAGGAGCACCGCGCGCAGCTTGTTGAATGCCATTTTTACTCTCCACTCATTCGGTTAACCGTTATTCAAATGAGAAATATTGTCATAATTGCTTCACAACAAGTAAAAGTTTCCACATGCATTCTTAAAGAAGCGGTTTGGAAACAACATAAATTCAAAACTTCACTTAAGATTCCAAAAGATACGATTGAGAATGTTTCTTTATCACTTTTAGATGGTAACCTTCGGATTTTTCGTGTAGGGAATGATCCATGGGTTCCATTAAAGGTAAAGTAACCCACCAGTGACCTCCAATAACACCACAGTATCTGATTGGCCAAAGGATCCATGGAATCTAAAGAAGTTCTAATTATTCGCCTGTGGTAATCCGCCTTAGGTTATCCCATTGCATGTGGTGGACCATAGAATCATCCATTTTGTGTGAATGCTCCATAGAATCCGTCAAAGTTCCATTGACCCAGCTGGGACTTGATATAATCCTGTTGCATCCGATTGGCCATAGAACCATCCTTGTATGTAGCTCCATGGAATTAGTCGTTGAATTTGTTCGAATATAACGCGGAACAAATTCTTGTTCAGAACTCAGGCACTAGCTCAGCCTTGACTTGAAGGAGTCTTGGTATTTAATTGCTGAAGAGTTTGAGGTTTATTCACGTAAATACGATCTTTTGCATAGCCCCACAAAAATAGTCCAGAGGCGTCAAATCGCATGACCTGAGAGTCCTATTGACATGGCCAAATCATGAAATAAATTGTCCTGGAAATTTCTGTTGAAACAAAGCCCTAATTGGTGCTGTTGTGTGGCTGCATCTTGTTGAAAGTATGTACATATCGGTAAGAATCGGTAAACATACGGCCATAGCACTCAGAATTGAATGTAGCGGTTGCTTATTGATCGTTTTCAAATAAATACGGACCAATGACACATCCAAACCACAATCTATACCAGACACTTACATCTCCACAATCGCCTGGGGATTTTCAGAGCCCCATATAAGGCAATTTTACTTATTCACAAATCCACCTAGTGTGAAGTGGATATCATAGCTGTGGAAAATTTACTTCGGAAAATCAATGCTTGCTGTTGCAGTCGGCCATAGACCCAATCACCATGTATTCCGCGCTGTCCATGTTTGGTAGCTTTCAATTCTTGCGTGTTTTTATATGGATGAAATTGCAAATTTAAATATCAGGACTGCACATTCCGAAACCCGAAATGAATAGCCCTGTATAATATCAATAGTAAAATAAAAATATTCTTTTTCTCTTAACTTTTCTACATTTTTTTGTTTTAAGTAGAAAGTATGAACTTTTTAAACTCATTTCTGAATAAAAATCGTGTGTATTTGTGAGGCATTTTCGGAGCAATTCTTTACAATATAAATGAACTTGAAAAGTATAATAATTTTAAATTTTTTATCAATCTATATTTCTTTATAAAAAGTACTGCGTGCATGACATTCTTTATGACATCATTCTCTTTGAAAACTTATGAGTACAGATCTGAATTCTTTCCGCTGCCAAATTAAAAAACTTCTTTCAAGTTACAGTTTTGAAGAATATACCTTTAGCCATAGGTTGACAACTCGATAATAAAACCAAAAATTGTAAAAAGATTGTACGAATATTATTTATGAAAAGTATGTATGAGAAGTTAAAAGTATGTATGTACCTCTCTTAATATGAAAATTCAAAAACATTGTTTCAAACGATTCGAAGTGGAGTGACACAGAAGCAACGTTGTTGAGGTCGTCTTGTTGCGATATGTTATTAATATCGGTCGGTATCTATCGTTTTATGGCCAGCATAGAGGAGACATGACAGAGACAATTAAATATTTACATACACTAAGGAACCTCTCAGTGTGTATGTGTGTGTGTTCTGCGCATATTGAGAAGCTGTAAAATGAGCGAAGGCACGTGCATAAATTCACACCCTTTTAATTCGAAAACATGGGTTCCTATCAACCAAGAACTACACATTAAATAATAAGCATGCAATATTGTCAATAAAAACCGTTTCAACAACAACAACTATAAAAACAACAACAACAACAACTGCATTTCACAGTCGCATAAAGTTGAGGGAATTAATTTTTTATGACTCCGATTTTTTTCCCCCTGTTTTTTAAGCGTGTGTTCTTAGTATATGCCGATAAGCGATGAATATATTTTGGTTATCACATTGTGTTGTTGTTGTTGTTGTTGTTGTTGTTGTTGTTGCTATAATTCCCTTGGAATCGTTAGTCTTATCAGATGCATACATTATACTGACGTTCGTACCACACACTTTCATCCCGCGTCATTGTTTCGATAGGAAAAGCATCTGGGCATGCGTGCCAGTTTATTGCGCACCTTCTTATTAAATGCGTATCGAACGGATTTTATTATTTTGAATGGCTGGTTGTCTAGGCTTGTCAACAACCAGAGTAGATATAATGTTTCTTCTCTTTTCTTTGAACATTGTTCAAGAATGGAATATTAATTTTAAAAAAATGTTCAGCAAATAGATATGTAGTTATAAAATTAAACAATCAAAGATATTTAAAAGCATGGTTTCATTAATAAATAAGTTAAACTGAATTAAGTGGACGGAACAATGAAATGAACAAATTTAACAAAAATTTTTTTTTTGTAGATTTTACCAAAAAAATTAAGAAAATTAAAATCTTTGTGTTAGACCGGAGACCGTGGCATGCAGGTTAAGCGTGTGGCATAGCATGGTCGGAGTCCGAGTTCGATCCCCAGTCGCGGCGAAAAGTTTTCTGATCGGTCACCACCTCTCTGCCGACAATGGCAAACCTCAGAGAGTAAATAATGCCATGTAAAACTTTTTGAGAACATGAAATTTAGCCGTTCGAAATCGGCATAAAAGATGTAGGTCCAGTTCTCGGTCAATTGTGTGCAAACACTTAATAACACACACAACACAATTGATCTTAAGAAGCTCGGCCAAAGTCCTTTCAAGGGCTAAAATGGCCAATTTGTTTTTTTTTTGTGCTTGAAGAACTTCACTTGAGGCTAATAATATCATATTAAAGAATTAAAAATTTTAAAAAATTTAAAAATCAAAAATATTTTTTAGAAAACCCTGGTGTGGTGTACCATGCCTATTGGATGGTTTGCAGCTAAGAGTCAATTCCGCCTCATTGACACCTCGCCACCTTTGTGAGTAACTTTGGGCTAACAACGTCATGCGGGGCTCTGGCGTGGTGGACTACCCTTTCCCTAGCTACTTGAGGGTCCAAAATAGATACCAACGACCAAGAAACAAAAAAAACACCTGGCTGAGATTCCTTATCGGACTCTGTCTGTCAGCCTATGGCTGATAAATCCGTGACAAATGGAGCCGTTCAACTGCTCGATTGTGCTCTCTGATCGTAACAGTGAATCCGTTACTTCAACACTCACGCACGTTACCTGCACAGAAGCAGCTAGCGCATGTGAAGAAGAGTCAATGGGCGAACTGAAGCTTGGCAGTTTAAGAATCTTCACAAAGAGACTGCGTACATGGCGGAAAAATATAATAAAATGCCTTAGGCAAGCAATATGCCATAAAAAGAAGCACTGGATAAGGTCCTGATGGTACCGTGAGCCAGTGTATCTGTCCTTTCTTGAAAGAGAAGAAGACCTAGTGACGACTCACAAGTTGTCGCAGTGAAACAGAAGTCTAGGCCAGAAAGACTTTCTTTTGCTGAAGTGGCATGTGTAATCCATGCAGCAGTGATTCCACTGAACTTTACCAAAAGTCATCTAACCCAGGTAGTATAACTGCCATCGACAAAGAGCTGCACAAGCTCCCCACCGGTGGTCCACAGATTAAATTTCTGCGCTGTTCGTTGAAACCTGGTTGAATGTTTATAATGCGTGCGGATTTTGCAACACGCGACTGACTGGTAAAAACACTTGCAGTCATTGTTCCATGGAATAATGCTGTAGGGAGATGTTCTCCCAAGCCCGGGTGTCACCACTGCTTACTTCCTTGGAGCAAGCTGTGGTGATGACTACATCCTGCGTGTCCTTAACGTCCAAAATAACTCACTCCAAGCTCGGACTGGAAAGTTTTGAGCAAAGTAGTGAAAGCTGGAAAGTTTTGAGAGCTCGGTCAAGCTGGATGGAGAAACTGGACAATCTGCCATACTATGACATGTGCTGGGTCCAGTTTCAAACCAAGTTGAAACCATACTTTCGTCCAGCTCTCCCGGCTAAGGTGAGAGGGAATTTGGAGCGAAAAGGCTCAACCTTCTGCACCAACGAGTCAAACGAATAATACCTTTGCCTCGACTTCTGAGCTCAAGGTGGATGACCAGCGCCTTTCTTGCTGCAGGTCTACATCTACACCTGTCGCCTCTATGGGCCAAGAGGGAAGAAATACTAGACAGCTTTCCTCAGCCAAAATAACAGCACCACCTCCACTGCCTTTAACCAGTGCTTCAATAACTTCAGACCAACACAAATGGCGATATCCTGGATCTGAACCATGCAGGTAGGACTTAATACTCAATCTCATCCTCTAGACTCAGAACCTGTATGCTTTACAATAATAACATTGCTTTTTGCCCTTGATAGAGTTCATTTATCAAGACCTGACTGCGGCCCTGATTAAGCTCAATGTTCAAACTGAACTCATTATAGCCTCAACCTAAAGGGTGTTTTTTTTAAAGGTAAGGACTTTTCAAATGGAATAAAACAAAAATTAATTTTGAGAAAATTTTGAAAAATTGGCATGATATTTACTTTATCGAAAAAAATATAATGTTTTTGCATTATACATAATCTTTTGGCTTGGATGTAATCTAATCAGCAGGTCCAATTTTATCACTTTTACCAACATATTGGCCAAATATCGTCAATAACGCGGCAAATATTGTCCTCCAAGTGCACGATCGTTTCAGGCTTATCGGCGTAGACTAGCGACTTCACATATCCCCAAAGAAAATCGTCTAGCGGCGTTAAATCGCACGATTTTGGAGGCAATTTCACGGATCCGGAAAGTGAAATATGTGGTTACCAAACGTTTCCTTCAGTAACTCAATTGTGGCACAAGCTGGTGACATGCTGCACCGTCTTGTTTAAGCCTCAGCTCCTGCACATCATGGATGTTCAATTGAGGAACGAAAAAGTCAGTAATCATGGCGCTATACCGGTCACCATTGACTGAAGCGTTCTGGCCAGCATCGTTTTTACAGAAGTACGAATCCATGATTTCACCAGACCATAAAGCACACCAAACATTCAGTTTTTCTAGATATAATGTTGCCTCAACATACACTTGAGGATTATCTTCACTCCAAATACGGCAGTTTTGTTTATTCATGTAGCTTTCAGCCAAAAATGAGCTTCATCGCAAAACAAAATTCTCTTATGAAAATCGGGATCAACGGCAATCTTGTTTTGGTCCTTTGACCAAATCTACGCCTTGCTAGGTGATCGTGTGGCTTCAATTCTTGCACGAGTTGGATTTTGTAAGCACGCAAACCTAGATCTTTCCGCAAAATCTTCCATAAAGTGGATGAACACAAATCCAATTCTTGTGCAAGATGGCGGATAGATTGATTCGGGTCTTCCTCTACGTTACGCTCTACAACAGCAATGGCTACTTCTGTACGCACTGTACGACGTCTCTGTGGATGCGTATTATCATTTAGAGTAAGCGTGGTGCAAAAACGGTCGATAGTTAGTCGAATTAATTGCTCTCATGAACGATAATGTTGACCGTAAAATTAACGTAGAGCAAGATACGTATTTCGTACAGTATTTCGAACCATTATTTTCAAAATAAATTTGCACAATTTGAAAGCGTTGTTCAGGTGTCAGTCAATTTAGGTTGAAATGCCAAGCCAAAGTAAGCACAAATCACTTGACAGCTGTCAAAATCGCCGCCAGTAAAAACAGTGTTGCCAACTTGAAGTTCTATGCCTCAGAAAAAAAACACCCTTAACTTTATGGGAGAAGAGTCCAATTGTTCCCGGCTTGCATAGCTGAACTATTAAGACACGCTGCCAAACAGAAGATAGAGGTTGTCTTAAACTGTGATGCAATGTAGGGCAGCACATATACAACCTAGAGAGGGGATTACCTTTTAGATTTGCTTATTTGCAATAACCTTTGTACCATATTTTTGCCATTTATAAAGCCGCCCTCCAAAGTCTAATTAGGAATTATCTATATTCTACCAGTCAGAAATTGGTATTCCAGCAAATCAAATTCGTCTCTGCAGGATGACATTTATCAACATCATCAACGCAATAAAAATCGGAGAGTACATCTCCCTCTGTTTGACTTAGAAAGTAAATGTTTTTAATTTAAAACAGTTTTTCACTTACTTGACATTTGATGAATGCATAAAACTAACTTTTTGGAAGTAATTTTTTTCTTTTGAGAAAAACTCAAACTCTATCAACTCAAAAGCTCTTTCCAAAACAAAATTTGCATCGATTAAAAGGGAATTTTTACAATGAAATTCATTTCTGTTTTCGAAGATTAGCAAGTTTAAAAAAATTTAACATTTAGCCAATATAAGTTACATACTTTATGGAATGTATTTAAAGAAGAACTCAAGCACATTCGCTAGTCATTGACAAATTGAAACACAATCTAAGAACTTCACTTGCAATTTTCAATTTTCTGCTTCTCAATTTCCGTTAAAAACGATCAGCCCAACAATTATTTTTTTTTTCAATACGCTAATTGATAGCACACATTGGGCACATTACAGCACAAACAATTTTTTTTTCCATATTTCATGCATAACAAAGCTAATGTACATTCCATTACTAATTTATTGCTTGAAAAGTTGCCAAAAAGTGTCACTTCAAGATCTTGTTAAACTTTTGATACGTAAACTTTTCAACAACAAAATCTAACTATGTCATAATTGCAAAAGAATAACCAATCAAAACTTTTACCAATGGTTTTGTACTATTTATGCCATACACAGTCATACAAGGTCCTAACAACATATTGATTATAAAATTTGATCAAAATCTGCACTTTATTTAACTCTACTTTTGCAGCGAAAAAAATGCATGACCCTTTATGTCCAAAAACGAACACAAACAAATAATAACAAAACAAAAAATAAAAACAGACAAACATAATAAAAATCAACTTTATGCCAAATACAATCAATGTGCCGTGCCGCCCCAAAAAATTCCAAAATTTCCTAAAGGTGGCACACATTAAAGCTGGAATGTTTTCCGGTTTATACATTCTGGCTGGACTTGAAAATAAACTTCAAAGTGTGACCAAATGACTGACTGACTAACGTATACTCTAGCTGGAACTGACTGAGAAAATGCTGTCATCCGGCTCGTTGGACATGCATTGCGAACAGGCGGCATTTTTCGCTAAAGCACGTTCGGCCAGCTTCCCGAAGCGAACCTAACCTTACCTAACATAACTTAAGCTGTCTGCATAACTGGCTGTCTGTATGTCTGCGACTATTTGCTTGTTGTGAGCGTCTGAGATATTTTTGCTCAGTCATTCAGTTAGCCAGTATGTGGCATGGCACGCGCCGCAGTTTATTACGAGGTGATAAAAGTTTAGCGATAACATAAACGCAACACAACACCGAGTGGACTTGGACGCCAAGAGGCCGAGACACAAACAGAGATAAAGACAAAGTCCCGGGCATGTGCGTCAAAGCCGCAACAACAACAACAACCAACAACAATCAACAATAACATAATCTACAGTTTTTTGCCGACACTTCAAAAACATGCCATGAAGGAAGAAAACAGGCAAACAAGCAACCTATAAACAAATAACTAGCAGTCAAGTCTGGCTACAAGCTTATGCAGCACAATCTTCCAAAAATCTTATACTCGGCAAGAACAACAATTAAGACAGCAACAACAATAACGCACTCCTGCCAAACCGAACTAATAATAATAAAGCAATGTAGACAGTAGAGAAGTGCGAAAAATCCAACTAGAAGAAATCCAGCTAAAACTTACTGTATCTAAACATAAGCATACGCTAAATAAAAAAAAAACTTACCTGGCTGTTGGTTAGGCTACCCAAAACCAAAATATATTCAATATTTCGCGCCAAACAAACGTCCACGCAAACGCATCAATCGCCGCACCAAAATGAATTATTTTTTGTTTGTAAATGTGTTTGCAAAAGAACAAAACTCATAACATGGTTTTTTCATTTCTGTAACTTAGTGCATTTAAAAAAAATTGTATGACTTATTTTTTAGCTCATTTGTGAACAAAACAATGTTCATTTACGTAGTATTGTTTTGTATTAAAATTATAACAAAAATTTCTTTTACGTAGAAAAATAGGTTTTCGATTCAAACTCCAAGTCTTTGATGAAACAAATATTTACCAACGAATTAAGGGGTGCTTCGTGTAAGCACCACCTTTTTTCTAAAGATATTCTTACAGTAATATTGTATGACTTAAGGTATCATTTACAGTTTCAGATAGAGAAAATGTAAGCAATATTCTAAAGTTAATAACTTGAACCCTTTATTAGATATAAATATACATATTTTTTTAATTATTTGTACATCTTTGAAGATTGAAAAAAAAAATTAGACAACTTTTTCATAATTTGTATGAGCTATAGATGGCGCTGAAGTAAAGTGCTCAAATATCCGATGTCCATATGGCAGACAGTTTATCTCTGGAATGGGACGTCGGAAACAAAAAACAAAAAAGATTCTTAACGAGGGATACTTTCCGCCCGGCAATCTACCATAATATTTGAAAATTTGAAAAAAAATTGGGCAATATTTAAAAAAAGAAAAAAAAAATCGACAACATTTTTTCACCTTTTCCTTTGCTAATCAATTTTTTTTAATTTCTTTATGATTTTTTGGTAGATTGCCTTAGAAAATATGTTAATAAAGAAAACAAAACAAAGTAAAAATCTGCCAAGCCAATCCTGAGATTAACTGTCCGCCAGTTGAAAAATGCCTTTAAATTTAAAAACGCTTTTAAACTGACTCAAGACATGCGCACGGTTTACATCGTTTTATACTATTGTTCTTGCAATTCTTTATAAACTATTTTTTTAGAGGTGATTTTTATAGGTATAAAGTTGACATTTTTTTTATTCACAACTGTAATGATGCCTTAAGTTTAAATTTTAGAAAAAAAAATAAATTTTACTGCAAATATCAACAATAATAAACAATAACAATAAAAAATATGTCTCAATAAATTAATTTTTCAAAAACTTATTCAATTTTCATTCAAAAAGTGCTTGAATAAACATTTGCTTAATTTTCACACAGAATAGTTTTTAATATCTAAAGGAAAAATTTGATTTGATATTTATTTTTACAATCCTTTTTGATGAAAGCAAAGTATCCGAATAAATATAAGAAAGAAGATCCTTGTTGGCGTGAGTTCTGGAGTCTTTTCTTGTATGGCACAACCGGACATTCCTCATAAATTTATTATTTGCTTCCAATGCCTCCTCAGACAAATTACTTTAGATAAAGAAAATTTTTATAGCAAATCAAAAAATTTAATTAACATCCATAGTGAATCTAATACAATTACATTTATGAAGTAACGGTATTAGCAATGTTTATGCCAGGGAATATTAGAGTTTAAAATTTGACCATAAAACTAAATTCATTTCTTTTCTTTTGAATTCTTATACATTTTGATACACTTTAGCTTGCAACCTAGTGTTGCATGTATGTAGCATTTATATGCTACATGTTTTAGGTGTTGCAACAATGTAGCAAGTGTGTTTTTGTTAGTGTAGTGCAAGAATAAAAAATTGTGTTAGTTTTTGGCAATTAATAATTTCCTTACGCAGTACGAGTGGGGGTATAAAACTACCAATACGAGTAATATTTGTTTTTTTGCAAAACATATATTTTTACATGTAGAGTAGCATTTTTGTCGAAAAAGTGGATAGGAAACTATTTTTTTTTTTAAAAAAAAGATATTGCCAAACGGTTTTCAGCAATTGCAAACACACATTTGATGCAATTTATGAGTGTAAATATTTCTACAGCAACAATTTTTGGCATAGTTAATGAATATTTTCAAAAATTTATTATAAAAACAACGTCAAATCAGTTGAGATAGGAGAAGGGCGCTAACCTTGGACCATTTTACAACGAATAATTTTTTGTCTCCAAACAATGGCTAGAATTCTTTTCCTGCCACCTTTACAACTCTGACTGTATAACTCGAACTTTTGCCAAACCAAAGCAATAAAAACTTGTTAAGATACTCAAAATGATCCAAGGTACAATGCCTGATATTTTTTGTTTATTGTTTTAACAATTCTTCGCTTCAAATTCAATGACAAAAAAATTTAATAAAAACTAGTAAGGTATATCTTCGACTTGGCCGAAGTTAAAATACCCCCACGGCCGATTCTTAAGGGTGGAAGAATATTAAATTGGAGAGCTTTTTGTATGAGATTTTGAGAGATATTATTATTTTTATGAGTCTAAAAAACACGCATATCAAATTGTTTTCCTGCAGCTTAAATATAAGCCTTTTTATAAAGTTTTAAATTTTGGGGTTGTATGGGAGGTGGGCGTGTTAGATTTTGTATGACGCCCATTTTTCTAGCATATCTCAGTTTCGACATAGAATACACAAATACCGAGTTTCTGTCTTGTAGCTTTAATATTAGCCTCTTTATAGATTTTTCAATTTTGGGGTTGTATGGGAGGTGGGCGTGTTAATGGGTGGATGACGCCCAATTTTATAACACACCTCAGTTTTGACATTAATTACACAAAAACCGAGTTTCCATCTTGTAACTTTAATATTAGCCTCTTTATAGATTGTTAAATTTTGGGGTTGTATGGGAGGTGGGCGTGTTAGTGGGTGGATGACGCCCATTTTTCTAACACACCTCAGTTTTGACATTGAATACACAAATACTGAGTTTCCGTCTTATAACTTAAATATTAGCCTCTTTATAGATTTTTCAATTTTGGGGTTGTATGGGAGGTGGGCGTGTTAGTGAGTGGATGACGCCCATTTTTCTAAAACATCTCAGTTTTGATATAGAATACACATATACCAAATTTCAGTATTGTAGCTTTAATATTAGCTTCTTTGTAGAGTCTTCAATTTTTGGGTTGTATGGGAGGTAGGCGTGGTTTTCATCCGATTTAGCCCATTCTCGAACTTGACCTTAGTTTTTTTAAAAAAAGCTTAACTATCGAATTTCATTACGATAGCTTCAAAATTGCGGCTGTAATCGTGTCGACAGACAGACGGACAGACGGTCAGACAGACGGACATGGCTAAATCAACTCAGGTGGTAATGCTGAGCAAGAATATATATACTTTTCCATACCTACCACGCCTCCTTTTGGGTGTTACACACGTCGTGACAAAATTAATATACCCCTTACGCAGTACGCGTGGGGGTATAAAAATTACGAAAACAGCCCTCGAAGTAAATGTATTGTATTCACGAAGTTAAGAACTATGCCCACACATGTATTAAAAAAATTTTTAGAAGCACTAAATACGATACAAATATGAACCAAAACATGGGCGTCTACGAGGGGTAAAAGGAGCACGTGCCCCCCATATAGCCGATGAATTCACCTGTATTATGAAGAGCATACAAAAATACTTTTTGAGTTAAATTTATAAATGAAGCTAGGATAAATCATGCATTTGAAAATACATATGTTGAATTTTAAGTCTTGAGAATATGTCATGTGAATATATCAAATTTGACATTTTCATTGTTAAGGTTAGGTAAACGTTGACGCCGCTCTCTCTTATGAGACACACATAAGGCAATTAGGCCCTATCTATTTGAACCAGTTGAAGCTATTAAAAAAGCTTAGTAGTCTGTAGACCGAAGATTTTGGAAGACCGTCTAGGTCACTATTAAACCAGTTACACAGGAAAAGGTGGCGGTTGCATGTGCAGAAAAGATGTGCTGTAAATTCGTCCTTCTTCTCATCTCTGCAGCTTCTGCAGAAACCGTTATGGAGGACGTTTTATCTTTGGGCCTGGTTACCAATTAAGCAGTGCCATGTTAGAGCACCGGTAACAGTATTTATATAATCCCTTCTAAGAGAAATTAGTTCTCTTGAGCGTTTCAGGTTCAGAGTTGGCCAAACCTGTCGCGTTGTGTGGTATGTGCTTCCCGTAGACCACCTTATGTTGGTTATTTGCAGGGAAAGCGCATTTCTGAGTAATTTACATGTGTTAAGAGGTATACCAATTATTTCCTATTCTTCCGATAAAGTATTGGTAGTATCGATTCGAGCGAGTTCATATGCTTTGCAGTATCCTGGAAAGTCTCTATGTCCGAGGATACAGCATAGGAAGATTTTGAGCTTCTCTGCCATCTCATTTAGAGATCTGCTTCAGCTAAGGACTATTTTTAATGCTATTTTATCAGATTTCAGGTTTTTCAAAGCCTGGTATGGATATTACCCTTATAACCCAAATTTATACAAAGTTGGGAGAGAAAAGTATATGAGAAAAGTATATAAAATATATTTATACCAGGTTGATATACATTTTCATAAACAAAAGTATCAAATCTTTTTAAACCACATTTGAATATTTTTTATAGTAATATTGTGTTTGAAATTTTGGCTTGGGCAATGCACCACATGGTCAACAAGGTAGCTGTGTTCATGATGACGAACAACGAGCAGAAATTGAGCGGAATGCAACGATAACTTTACAATGCCTTGTTGAGACCTTCAATGTATTAAAACCAGCCATTAGTCGACATCTTAAAGCAATTGAAAAAGTGAAAAAATTCAATCGATAGGTTCACATGTGCTAATAGAAAGCAACTAAATCCTCAGACTTCAGGTAGCCTCTTCATTGCTGATGCGACATAACCGTGGTGGAATCGTTATTGAAGATAATAGTCACTTGTGACGAAAAATGGATCC
This sequence comes from Tetanocera ferruginea, assembly GCA_958299015.1. Classification (NCBI taxonomy): domain Eukaryota; kingdom Metazoa; phylum Arthropoda; class Insecta; order Diptera; family Sciomyzidae; genus Tetanocera; species Tetanocera ferruginea. The sequence goes on along the minus strand of OY282645.1, from coordinate 8,674,704 downwards.
TATATGGTAAAAGAAAATGTTCAAGACAATGGTTGGATCGCGGAGGAGCTGGCAGCCACCAGGAAAGAGCGAAACTGCATCCAAAGAAGACCATGATGACTATTTGGTCGTCTTCTGAAGACGACGTTCACTAGTCTATAGTGAATCCTGGCGAAACGATAACAACGGAGATATTCTGTGTATAAGTAGACGAAATACAGAAGAAAAAACATTTAAAACATTCCCAACTGGTGAATAGGCATGTACAACTTCCAAATATGTTACACGACAACGTACGACCGCATGCATCCCGTTCAGTCATTCAAAAACTATAGCAGTTGCAGTATGAAGTTTTGTTTCACCCTCCATATTCTCTAGATCTGTCACCAACAGAATATCATCTTAACCGGAGTCTGGGAAACTACTTACAAGAACTGTGCTACACCAATCAATATGCTGTAATAGCGTCCTTGAAACAATTTTTGGGGAGAAAAAATACGAGTTTTTCAAAATAAAATTTTTAACTTACCAACACGTTGGCATCGCACTACAGATGTAAACAGTGAATAGTGAGTGAAACAGTGAGTTTTTCTTAAACCTTTAAAATCCGAAATTTGGTATGGAACTACCTGGTATTAATAAACCCTTGTTGAATCTGCAGTTGAGTTGAATTTGTTACGTGTTAATCCAGAAGACCAAAAATAAATTGCAGTTGATGTGTTAAAAGCACATGTTTTAAAGCTACCTTAACCGGAGTGGAAAAAATGGAGCATTCAAAAGGGTATCGATTAATAATTATCAACTCGCTGTTTTTACCAAAACCAATAAAGAAACAAAATAAGGTCGTCCTTCGAAATTAAATACAAGAAAATTAGAGCAAAAAATGTTAATTACAACAGTCGTATCTAAAAATATTTTCCTCTAAATGATCAGGATGAGCATGTTCGATTCGCTGTTAAACAACAAGATATACATTCTGTTCATGCCGATAACCTAGATCTTGCTCACGTAACATACCATTTTCTTAGATATAAACTACTCAAATCGAAAAGGGAGGTGCGAAAAATCAAATAACCGCGTGCTGTATCGTGAGCGCGATTTGTGGCACAAGGGACTTCTGTATTTATATAGTCTTGTGAAGGGACCAGTCTATAAACCAATAGCGATCAATTTTTGGAAGTTAAAGAAAACGTCAGAAATATTTCAGTCGTTAATGGCTATGTAGAGAGTACCAATAAACTAATGAACGGATTCTATGAGAGACTAACTATGTCGGAGAACGAAAAGCAAATAATTCTTCAATTATTAGAAGCTCATCAAAATATATTTCTGTGCAGGAGCACTTAAAACAAAATACAACATATACAACAGAAATAAAAATATACTCAATAGAGGTATTCACGATGTGGTGTATGTGCCAAAAAATTGTGTATTTTTAATAAATTTCATATATGAAGTAAAATTACAAAAACAAAATGAACAGTGTTCAAAATACAACCCTGTAGCAAAAGAAACAGTTTCGATAGTATCGTAAGTGTAGACGTAGAATTCCGTTTAAGTTGTAACCTCTTCTACTTTGTCTCTTTGGTCCGATTGTTTTGTTCATTTTGCACGTATTTTTATTGATCTTCCAAAAATTAAAAAATAAATTAATAACACTTAATTATGGACTACTTATCGATGCCAAAACAAAGAAAAAGTTAAATAGTAAGTATGATTAAATGAGCAAGCAAAAAGAAACAAGCAAAATTTCAAATTGTTTTGATCATTTTGTTAAGTTTGACAGGTTGAGGGCATTGACTTAGTTGAAAAGAAGGCGAAGCAAATGCACTTTCCATTGGTGCCTCTTTCGTCTCTGCCCGATATATAGTTTGCGAGCTACAGTCAGTTTAACTACAAATTTCAAATTAAAATGAAGACCCCGATTTTTAAAAAATCGTATTGTTACTATATTTCACGCTGAGCACATGTCCTTTCCTCTCGTCTCTGTCTGATATTTAGTTTGCTAGCTGCACTTTCTGTTCGATGTATAGTTTGCAAACTACACTCGCTAGTACTAGTGGGATGTGGAATCCAAATTAATTTGCATTAAAACAAAAATTAAAATTTTACGCCATCTATTGGGTAAAAGCATAAAAAGATATATGATCCAACTTATGATTTTTCCATAAGAGTTAAATCTAACCGGATCATAGACCCATTCCGTTAAATTTGACAGATTGAGTTCATTGACTGAGTTGAAAAGAGGTTTATGACCTCTGGTTTCAAAATAATATACTAGAACAGTAGTGCATACATAAACCCAATGCGAACTAATACTTACAGTGCTGCCAAAGCGAACCAATCAGTTTGTGCAAAACCAAAGCATACAAGCATAAACAACGAAAGAAAAAAAAGAAAGCAGCAGGCACATAAGCAGCTGATGATTGATTTTCTTATATAAAAACATGCATTTTTCTTCTTATATTTTACTATTTTGTGACTTTAATATAATAGTGACAAAATCCAAAGTTAGATATTCATTCAGCGCAGGATATATCTGATATTTTAGTATATATATTATCTTTGAACAAAGATTATTAAAGGCTGTAGGTATACCCTAAAGTATTCGCCAAAAACGTTGCCTAATGACCTTGAAAAAATCTGTTAAAAAGACCCCATACAAAAAGCGCTGTAAGACATAATTCTACATCAAAAAAAGCAATGACGAAACACTATTGTGACAACCCAGCGTGGATGAAGGTATAGGTTCAATAAAAGTTAATTCAGTGCTTCGTTTCAATTCTTTTATTTTCTCGTACTGCTAAATGATGAACTACCCAGACTTTAGAGAAGGTTTGTTCACAATGCGTTGTAAATATTGTAAATTTTGTAAGAATTAATCAAAAAAACACCACATCGTAAATACCTCTAATATTTGCAGCAGATATACTACAAAAAATTCACATTTATCGAAAAATAACACTAATGTATGCTTTCGCTTTGTTTCAAAAAATAATATTTTAAATAAGAGTAGATATGAGGTGTTCTATATGCTTCTTCAGTTATTTATTTCTAAGTTGTAAGGGGCAATCCTTTGATCGATTTCAAATGATCGAATGCCCACAGAAACTATACGGTTCAAAATACAGATTACTTCACGCCTGTTGGGTTCATTAAAACCAAATCATTAAGTTTCATAAACAGCTATCAACACATGTTGAAGCGGATTTTCGAATTACGCACGTTCTTTTTAGTTTTTGTTTCTTTTTCTTTTGTCTTGTGCGAGAACATATTTGAAATCTTAACATTTTTACTGGATTTCTTGTATGTGGTATTTTGCATGCTTAACCCGTATAAGCAGCACTCAAACCCGTACAGAATATCAATGAAGCTTACAATGCTATATTGCCCGAAATTTAAATATTCCTGCTTAGCAGGCAAACGAATGCATGTATGTGTGGTTATGCAAATATGCATATACGAGTAAGAGACCATGGACTATATAGACACATATATGAATGATCTTATTTAAAAAAAAAAAAAAAATAAAGAGACAAAAAATAAAACCATAAAAAATGTCACTTTTTAATGGCAATTGGTGGTCAATTTAATTATTGTTATTAACCCTAGAACTCTACCCGGGGTTCTAAATACCCCAGTGGTAACTTAAATTTAAAATATTTACAAATTCATAGTCGCTGTTGAAATAAATAACGGAATATCCTGGATAGTATAAGTCCACTACATCTTTGAATTTAAAATTTGAAGGTTTATATTTGAGCTACAGAAAGTCTGTTTGTCATATCGATACTTAGATGTGTACAAAGAATAGATGTCAATCGCACACGAATATCTTCCACAGCAATATAAGTTGAATTTTAAAACAAATAAATTATTCTAATTAATCTTCTAATTTGTTCTTTAGTTACACTCCCGAGTAGCCCGAGCTTAATTCTCACATTTTTTTTTAAAGAAATACATTTCTCTGAACAGTCGTCACCACCCAGCCACCAGTAAACATTGAGTCGGCATAAAACATGCAACATAGGTTCAGTTCTCGATCGATACATTGAGTACCACACAACACAATTGATCACATGAAACTCGGTCAAGAGTTGAAATGGCTAATTTGTTGCTTTTGGTTTTAGCTGGGACCAATTTTAGATTTCGTGCAAAAATTCACATAAAATGAAAATGTAATAAAATAGAAAAGCATTTGATTTTTTTTAACTAATAAAATTTTGTACAGTTCATATGAAATATGAAGTTTTTGATTGTATGGTTTGCTCAAATTAACAACTACTCGTATGCCACAAAAAAATGAATTTCTCATCAACTAATGCGACATTTAGGGCTCGATAAAAATAAGTGAATACCTAAATGGGGTTTATTTCAGGCAATTTAAGCACTACAGCTCACTTTGCCCATTGTTTTGTATGTCTAGCGCCAGTACTGAAAATGTTGAATTTCATTATGTTTTTTTTTTTCATGAAATGGTTGAGAGGGTAACACATTTTCCTGCTAAGATGATACAAAACACGAAGGTGGAACACCATCGTTATATTATGATTGTATGCTCTGTAAAATGCTGCTGAACATGCAAGAACGGTTAAACGCTCAACAGTAGCAGCGGCACAAATATTTTATGTTAAACTACTTGTTACGAATGCGCAGACGTAAAGCGCTTCTTATCAAACTGTGAAACGTTTAATAAAACAAATAAATAATTTAATGAAATACAACAATTAAATGTTGTAAATGGCACGATCAGTGCCGATCAGGGTGTGGATGAGTGCTCTGCACGCGATGTGAAGCGAAGCCAGTTGGTTGGTCGTATAGTAAAACCTGGTAGTCTGCCTGCCTGCCTGCCTGCCTGCCTGGCATGCATGCAACGTTTTGCGGCCAACAGCACACACTTTTCACATACTAATGTCGCGCTTAACAAATTGATATTTAGCACCACATGTTCTTGTGCTCTACACCTCACTGAAACGTACTGAGCTTGCGCACAAGCACAGCTATTGGCAGCCAGCAATAGATTAAAATCAATTTATTTAAAATGAGCTGAATTTAATCTATGTCAACTTCACAGGTGATGATGATAGGGTCATAATTGTATGGGACTGAAAGAATGTGACATTTTTTTCGAATGCCATCTTTACATACATATTATTTAAATGTTTGTTTGTATTCCTTGGTCAACGCCTTGAACTAGCTTAAATAATAAACATTGTTGTTAAATTAGCATCAACTTAGCGAAAATAAAAAGCTCTGAATTAAAATGCTGATTCCGTCTAAGCAGACGAGGTAAATTGAAAATCATTTTCACCCATAGAACTCATTTTTGCTAATAGATGCAAAAGGCAGGTACGCCCATCCAGTCCTGCATGGAATTAACGTCTTTTGTTGGAGGAAACAAAACAAGAAAAACACCAGCGAAGTGATTTGCTCATTTTCAATCTAATAATTTTTATGTTTAAGATGTTATATGTTAAAATCGGTAAAATCATGGAAAGACCGGCACATAAACAACGAGGACGTTGTAAGAGAACTAGGCATTCATCACCAAACAGTTATCAACCATTTGAACAAAGCTGGTTAGACAAAGAAGCTCGATGTTTGGATGACACATGAATTTACAGCGAAAAATGTAATTGACCGAATATCCTTTTGCGAATCACTGCTAATATGGAACGAAATCGGACCATTTCTTAAGCATATGCTTACGGGCAATGCAAAGTGAAAAGAATTAAAAGAATACATTTTAATTCTGTGGATGCCTGAAAAACGCACTTTGATTAGTTTTTCGCACAAAAATGGCAAAAGTTTATCAATCAAAAACAATACATATGGGCATTTCCGCAGAAAGTTAAAGTTTTGGTCAGTTTTGTTTATTTCTATAAGCATTTTCTCTTTACAATTTCCATTTCTAAGAGTCATTGTGCAATTGCACGCTTATGCAAGACTTTTGCTACAACAACAACTAACCCCAAAATAAATGCAAAAGAGCAAACACACATCAATTGACGGTAAAATTTTGATTTGCTTTTAATGATATTCTGAGGTAACGTCACGCCACAGAAAAAAGCATTTTGTGCTATTTTTTCTACGCTGACGTTCAAAAGTGCGTGACATTTTGCATTTTAATAAAGTTAAGTAAATTTTACAAAAAAATCGCTAAGAAGAAAAACCGTTAATTTTATATTAAATTTGAAAAGTAAGTAACGTCACGCCACATTGCTCGAAGTTTGCCTGATTTCGTGTCTGAATTTGGTTGCAGGTATTTTAGTGGAACTTTTTTCCAATTTCTCCTGGTCGATGGGGTAGGAGTTAAAAAAAATTGAATATATAATAGCTAAACTTTATGTTTTATTTACGTCAAATATTTTTTTTAACAAATTTTAACTTAAAATGTTTCGATGGAAATTTAAGTAACGTCACGTCGGATGAAAACTTATAAAAAAAAAACCAAGAAAAGATTTTTTAATTTGATAACTAGCAAAATAAACTTATATTATTTTAAATTCTTCCAAATAACGTTTTGTATAAAAAGTCTTGCCCAATTCACAGAGTTTTGTAAATTTTCTAATCTAAGTCGAAAAACACTTTTGTTTTTTGTAACGTCAGGCCAGTGCATATTTTTGCTTATATCTTTTAATTCTTAGATTCGATTGTTATAATTTTTTTACTTAATATAATGCTACTTATTTACTACGCAAATATAAAAAAAAGTTTTTAAAACTTAGACTTTTTCATTCCTTCTTTTTTAATTTTTTCGTACAAAACGTACATAACGCCAGTTTGGAAATGCCCATATTTGGTTAAATAACGCTCGTTTCAAATGTAAGAAAAAGTGGTGAATATTTTTAAAGATAAATACTTGAAAAGCTCTCAATATTAATAGAAAAATAAATATTCTAAAATTAAGTTCTTTTGTTTTACAGAATAATTAAGTTTGCACTTTCAAAAGCAAAAATTAGATTTTTTATAATTTTTTTTTCAACTGTAATTTTTTTAAAAATGTCTGAAATAACGTTTTTTTACTCATAAGTCAGATACACTATTGTTGTTTTTGCAACTGAGTGCAACTCTGTCCTTGATTTGGTCGATTGGTCCAAATGTTCGATTTTGAGCTATTTTAGGCCTATTAATGAATATATCTCGCAAACCATTAGAACGATCTTGACAACCAATGGAGAAAACTGGAGTTAATGAAACTCTCTGTTTATATTTAAATGTTTCTCTCCGATCCACGGTGTCGCTTTTGTGTAACTTTTCAAAATTTGCAGAAATTATGTTTTCTTTTTAAAAAAATTTAAATAAATTTTACGGTAGTTGATAATTTCTTAGTTTTTCCAATATTATAAGATTTTTCAAAATATTTTGGTAACAAAAACAAAACTGTACCTACCATAGAGGAAATCAAAACATATTCAGTATGTTTGAACACATCTTATCACAGGTTATATTAGGAAATACATATTAAAAGTCGGCCACTGTTATTTGAAAACACTGTTCGATTGAATGATTTGCGTTTAAGTAAACAATTTTCTTTGTTGAATGAACGTTTCAAAGTATTCTTGTGCTGTTAAAAGCATCTGTTGAAATATTTTTTTGCTTAGTTTTTAACTGTGTTTTGCTACGTTTATATTATCGTTGCCAATAGCTCAGTGAAAGTGCACTAGACTGTCATGCGGGGGACGTTGGTTCTAACCCTAGCTGTGTAAGTATCAAAAATTGTAATTTAATAATTGAAGAAATAATAATTCTGTTTCATTAATAGTTTGATCAAAAATAACCTTCAAAATAAGTTGCTTACAATCTTGCAAAAAAAAACTTGCAAATTTCATTTTTTATTTAAAAAAAAATATTGTAAACAAAAAAAAATTGTTGTTGGCCTTGCCGGAATTGAACCGTGGACACTGGAGTACTAGACGCACACGTCAGCACACTCGGCCATACATGAATTTTCAAAACAGTGATAAAATTTCAATAAATGAGTTTTTATACGGGTTACGTGTTCTATAGACCAACAGTCAACCGACTGTTGACTTGAAAGTTTCATTTGTTGGATGGTATTTTACAGTGAAATCTGTTATTTCAACCCATGATTTGTTTGATATAACAGCATTTTTTCCTTGAGTGTAGTCTCTGTGGTTCATGCAGTCCACTAACTTTGAGAAGCTAATAAGTGCAACTGCCGCAAAACCGAAATGGAATTACCCAGGCACTTTTCCATTTTGAATCATTAAGAATTATTTTCTAAAACAATAAATATTTGTTTTTGCCATTTTTATAAGCTTCAAGAATATATATTTTCAAATAAATGTAAAACGTTACACAAGCGTCACGAATAAGAGACCTTGAAATTTTATTCGCCGCCAAAGAAGTTTTACTTCAAAAACAGGAGATGCAGTAATCCGTCATCGTCCAATTCCAACAAAGATCTGCCAAAAGGGAATCCAGTTTTTTGTCACTGTACCAATGTTCCAACTCTGCTGAAATCTGGTGGAATAACTCATCATGCTCGTCGGATTCAGGCGGCAACTTGCGATTTAATTAATCATGGTGGTGTTACAAAAAATCCGCTTTCAAGGACATAAGAATGCCGATATTCTCGAAAGCTTGCAGCATATCTTTCACAAGCACACGCCAATTGTCCATCCGACGGCTACCAAGAACATTTTGTAGGATTTTTCAAGTTATGAAAAATCAATGAGTTTTTCCTCTTAAGAAAATGGTTGAAACTCTCATTCTTCATAAATTTACGGATATCCACACCATTAAGCACACCTGAATTGAACATTTTTTACAGTAAAAAGTGCAGTAAGTTGAGTTCCATCCCTTCTACTTTCATACCCAGAAGGCTTTCTTTAACGTATGCATGTCATTGGGAGGAACGCTTTGCTTAGTCTTCTCTAGAAGAGCTTCTAGAATTTTTCAATGGTAGATTTTTTTTTTTTGAGGCTTTCACTGAAAGGATTCTAGTAGATATATTCCAGGTAAACTTTAAGAAGGCATTCCATGATGATTTAGAAGACATAAGACAAAATGCTTCTTAGCAAATATTTAACCATTACCTTGCATAAGCCATGCCATGGAAGCATTCTTGGAAGTCTATTTTAAGGTGGGCTTTTAGAAGTTCTTAGAAGATTATGAGAATGCCTCCTAAAATTATTTTTCAATAAGTCTAAGAAGAAGCACAATTGGATTTTTAGAGTGTCTTCTGGAAGCAGTGTATTAAAGAATGCATGTCTAGTTTGTGTCAAAAATTTTTCTGGGTTTTTACCAAGAATGTGTGTGCGAAGATAGGTTTGAAGGTTGGCAGTAAGTATTAACCTTATTTTATTTTGGCTGCAATCTTTCGAACACTACTGCATTTCCTCGTGAATTTCTTCATTGATTGCCAAGCTAGTACTGCTGGTTCGCGAGATAGCTTCATTAGAAGACATGGCAAAAGGCATAAATTTATTTTTTAATAATGAAGAATAGATTTTTAATTTTATTTTTGTATCTGATTTTTAGGTTGACACCGAATGACAGTTATTCAAAAAGCTTACTGCTCTTATTGCAAAAAGTAAATAAAATAAAGGATTGTACATTTTTAAATTAATACTTTTTTTAAATTACAAAAATGGCTTATTAAAACTTAATTTTCGTTTTATTAAATGAAAAAAAAAAAAAAAATTCGTTCGAAAAATTTGTTCACCCACAAAAATATTTATCGTCAAAACATATAAAAATTTCAAATTAACGTAAAAAGAGCTTGAAAATGCACTTTCATCTGCAGAAAATTGTTTTATATTATACTATATTTGGTTTTATTTTTATTTCTGAATCAAAATAATCCTGAAAGCAACCGTTTTGGGGTTAGATACTTCACAGTGAGTGCTTTGCTTCATAGTTTGCTTCAAATCCCATGACAAAAAATCAAAAATCAAAAAAATGAGCTAACGGCTCAACTATACGACAAATTAACAAACTCTCCCAACTCATTTGTGTTTCAGTCATTATTAAGCAGGAATAAATATTTTATTGTCTTGATTCATGATTATGTCGTGGATTTTGTGTCAATATTTTAATCATTTTCTTAGTACTGATCTTTTTATTGACTGCCTCATTCCAGATTCACATCGACATAAAGCTCTCCTGATCATTTCCACTCTTCTTTAAAATGTATCCTTACATGCATATAAATTTATTGTTGAAAGTTATTCTTTGTAAATTTTTGATTTTATTTTAGATTTTAACGCTTTTTTATGCTTTTTAGGCACAAAAAGTGTAAGAATAGTATTTCTGTATCAATTTGGAATGTGTCTGGGCAATAAATTTTTTATTTTTGTAGCTGTTTTGCAGCTGATGCTTGTTATAGTTCTTCACTTGTTTCTTGTTAAAGCTGTTGTTGCTTTTTGTTTAACACACTGAAGCTTCCGCATCCGGTCTAAGCCAACCAACAAACACAGCAACAATAAATGAAAAAAAAAAATATATATATATAAATAAAAACAACAAATGCTTAAAAAAAAAAAATACAACCATAAAGCATAGTGTAGGTGTAGTGCAAAAAAGGTCATCGCTTGGATGGACATACAGATATATGTATTTTTTTGCGGTGTTTGCCTTTTCTATATACACACACACACACACAAACAATCAAACACAGGCACATACACACGCACGAGAAACATACATATATTCATAGACATTCATTGCGACAGACATCGTTATGTACACGCCGCGCCGTTTATATAGTATATAAACATCAATGACTGCGATGGCTGGCGCTGGCATAGCCTTGCTGGGCATGTCGTCATACGTCAGCACAGCAGACAAAGCATCAGTTGGTCAAGTTCACCTTTGCTAGCCATTGTGGTGGGGGCAAAGGGGGGCAAAAAAAGGAAAAAAACTTCATATTATAACAACATCAAGAAAAAAAAAAAAAGCTGTTTTGGTCATCATTGTGTCAAGGTCATCGGTTGCTCTTAGTGTCATTGCCGTCAACTGGCAGCTGTTCTCTGTCGTTATTGTTGCTGTTGTGGCCGTCGTGTCGTCCTTCAAGTGAGTCCTAAAGTATTTGGTAAATACTGTCAATATAAAATGTGGTAGCAAATTTTTAAAGACTATCGATAAAAAAAGCGATAAGAAATATTAAATCGTTTCCTTGGCTGTAAAGGTCAATTTTATACACATACATATGTTGAGTCGAATGTATTTGCACTGATACGTTGCTGATTTTACATTTGGCTAGTTAAAAAAATGTAAGCAAATAATAGTTAATATAAATGTTGGCTATTTCATAGTTGTGGTATTTATAATAAAAACAACGTTGCAAAATATAATTAAAAGAAAAAAAACTGCAAAATATAAGGCAAGGAAGGGTCTATATATAAGCTTTGTTGCTCACGGTAAATTTAAAAGTTTTCTTAAAATATGAAAAGGCGTGGATATGTCTTTCGGTCACCTCAACTCACTCTGCTTAGATTAATTTCATATGACATTGTCTGCACTGCAATTCTAATAAAAAATATTTAATATTTTTTCTGCAGTTCCCTAAACGAATATCTTAAACGTATTTCGGATCCTCTATGTAAGGGGTGATTCTAAAATTGGCATTCAATAAACATAGGTAGGCTGAATAAAAATGAAGAAATTGCAAAAACCCAGCAAAATTTCTACCTGCTAGAATCCTTCAATTGAAGGCCTCAAAGAAATCTTCCATTGAAAAATTCTAGAAGAACTTCTATAAAGATTTAGGAAAGCATTCCTCACAATGGCATGCATAACGTCGCTTGAATACTTATTTGTTGTATGTGAGATATTTAGATTTTTGAAATAACGCATTTTAAGTTTAAAATGCCCTTTGTTTCATCTTAAATATTATATAAATATATTTTATGGAAAAATATGTTATTTAGATAGTACTTAACAAAAAAATGGTGGAAAAATTGAGCTTATTTTCCTTATAAGTAATTGCAATCTAAATCAAAAAGTCAAAAATTCATATACGAGAAATAAGTATTCAAACGACGATATGTCAAAAGCATGCCTTCTGCGTATGAAAGAAGAATGGATGGAATTAAATAATTTCCATTCCACTTTATTTCCAGTGGAATACCTTTTGGAAGGTATTTTTAATCGTTTCAAATCGGATTGTTCAAAACCATTTAAGCTACTTGAAAATTAACGATAGTTTTATATGAATTCATTTTCGAAATCAAATCTTCATCATTTTTCAAATTCATTCGTTCCCCACGTATAAAAGAAAGCACTTTTTTAAAATGAAATGTTGCAGAATTGTTCGAAAAAAATTTTGATTTGGAAATAATTTTTTTCTTAACGTCATTATATTCAGTATTTTCAGTCTAATTTCATATGATGGTAAGTTTCTATTGACCCGAGGATCGTACGAATCTCTCAAGGCAAAAAGCAAAAATTTTCTATGCACTTAAAAAGCTGGATTCCAAATAATACAGCAACATTCAAGGATAGGTCGCTCGAATGTGTAGTTTAAGGTTTTAGTTACCCATAAATTCATGAACTCCTTTACACGTCTTTTAATGAATCGAAACAGTTTGTTTGCCCTGGATATGATATGATATGATATGAGTGAAGGTTAAAGCGCAACTTGTTATCTAGGACTATTCCAAAATCTGCAATGTGGTTGACCCTGTTAAGTTCCACCCCATTAAGCTACAAGTTATAACTACTACAAGTTTTTTGTGTTTTACGGGAGAAACTTATAACGAAGCAATTATTTACATTTAAAGATAGCTTATTTTGTATACAGCAATGTTCAAGAGATAAAAACTTGTTCTGTAAGAATACTGAATCTACTTCTGATCTAACGAAATGGTATAGTTTTAAGTCATCTGCATATACGAGATGGGGGACATCGTGCAAAATTTCAGATATGTCTGCAATAAATATGTCGAGGAGAAGTTGGCCAAGGTGGCTACCCTGAGGTACACCTGACGAGACAACAATTTTCTTAGAAAAAGAACCTCGAAATTTTACAAAATTGGGATATTTCATAAAGATAGGACTTGAGCCAATTCAGCAAAGAGCCTGCAATACCAAAATTCTCTAGTTTCTTAGTCAAAATTTCGCGAACAACACGATAAAACGCTTTATTAAAATCTGTATAAACTACATCTATCTGATATCCTTTTTCCATTTTAATAAGAACATCTGATGACATGATTGTCAGATTTGTGGCGGTTGAACGTCCTTTACGGTACCCTTGTTGCTGCTCATACTCAAACTTGTAGTAGTTATAACTTGTAGCTTAATGGGGTGGAACTTAACAGGGTCAACCACATTGCAGATTTTGGAATAGTCCTAGATAACAAGTTGCGCTTTAACCTTCACTCATATCATATCATATCATATCCAGGGCAAACAAACTGTTTCGATTCATTAAAAGACGTGTAAAGGAGTTCATGAATTTATGGGTAACTAAAACCTTAAACTAACGTGGGTAAATAACGTCCGCTAGTTTGAAACATAAAATTTTTCAAAAACTACGGAATTGCTGATAATATTGCTATGCCGCTGGAATTTCAACCGATCTCTTATCACCATTCTTATAAATAAGCGTAAGGTGAGAAGATTTCTGGCGGTGACCGTGGCATGCAGATTAAGTGTGTGGCTTAGCATGCTCGGAGCCCGGGTTCGATCCCCAGCCGCGGCGAAAAGTTTTTTTTCAGTAAAGAATTTTGCTGATCGGTTACCACCTCTCTGCAGACAATGGCAAACCTCAGAGAGTAAATAATGCCATGTAAAGCTTCTTGAGAACATGAACTTTAGCCGTTCGGAGTCGGCATAAAACATGTAGGTCCAGTTCGCGGTCAATTGTGTGCAAACATTTAATAACTCACACAACACAATTGATCATAAGAAGCTCGGTCAAATTTCTTTTAAGGGCCAATTTGTTTTTTTGTTTTTTTTTTTTTTTGAGAAAAGACGGAAACACAACTGATTGCAAGGATTTATTAAAAATAATATATAATTGCGTGATTAACTCTAAGTATTGAACAAGTGAAATTGGTGGCAAAAAGTCTGGACCAGGAGACTTATTGGAAACTAGTTATGCAATGGAATTGGTAATCTCACTCTTTGTTATATTAATTGAACAAACTAATGGTGGTAGATTAATTGTGCTGGTCAATGGAATTTGAGTTCACCTGTGGGTCAAGAGAAGTAACATTTCCTTTGAACATAGAATTTGTGTATCCTGTTGATTTTCTCTTAACATTTACAAAGTCAAAGAATTTTTTTGGGTTTTCAACAATCCTTTCCCCAATTAAATTGGTGTAATGTTTATAAGCTTCTTCAGACATGACAGAGAATTCTTTAGACAGTTCACCATATCTTGTCTTTAACTTATCACTTACATTGGCGGCGTTTTTAATGAGTCTGTAAATTTTATTTCTCTGATTTCTCAAGTTTCTTAGATTTAAATACAGCCACGGTTCTGATAGTTTATTCTTTTTTTTTCTTTATTTTTGGAACATGGGTATCAAAGATAGAAAAGAATTTCTCATAGAAAGAAGAGCAACATCGTCCAATTGCAAGGCAGATAAGTGGTTCCAATTCAAACAACTCAAGTCATTCTTTATATTATTGTCATCGGCGTTAGGCAAATCGTAAACAACAGAATTATTAAAGGACTGCGTAAAAGTTATATTGTAAGCGCATAATTCTATAATAAAAGCAGTGTGAAAATTTACTCGGCATCAGTAGTTGCACCTTGACTTCGTTATAAGAGTTAGTAAAAATTAAGTCTAGCTATCTACCATTCTGGTTTGGAACTGGAGCTACTTGCAAACAATCATTACTATAAAAAGTACTATATAAGACAAAGTCGACCGCATTAGAAAGATTTATTGGAAGGAGTTGATTGTCATATTTAATCAATTTAGTTGCAGATATTAACAATGATGTTAATTTACTGAGGGTCTGGTTGGCAGAACATAAGCTTATGGTAAGCAGCAAAACAAAACTTATGTATTTTAGCTTAAGTGGACATTGACATCATCTTTCAGGGGCATGAGTGTTCTTGGCTCCGCATACTCCGCGTACTTGGCGCATAAGTCTAACAAGTCTTATCATGACGAAATCCCATGCATGTTTTATTGTCGAAAAAGGACAAAGCTACAAATATCTATGTGTAATAATCGACGAACATTTAAGCTGGTTCGACCATAGTTTATACTAAGAAATATCTTCTTGCCACCAGAAGATGCTTATACCGCTTAAGACATTTCGGCTCTCTTAATACCTTAATTAAAGTCTACTATGAGATATTTCACTTGAAACTACAATATGGTGTTAGCTGTTGGGGAGGTTCTTTTATGCAAAAATTACGTTCCTTTTTAATGCTGCAAAAGTCTGCACTTAGAAAATTTTGTAATGCTAATCGTTATTTTTTCCTCTATTTACCTATTTAGACTATTGAAAATCTTACCTATAAGGCATCTATATTATTACAAATTCCTCAAAGTGTTCTTTTAAAGAAGTGGATATATGCAGAGTCCAAGTTTTCTTTTATTGAGCCAAAAAGGGAGGAGGTGCAACTAATCGATAGGATAATGTTCTCATTCAAGTAAGCAATAAAAGAAAGCAATATTGGGATGATTGTTCTATACAATCTATGGACTAACCGGCCTACTCGCTGAACGTAAATCCCATAAAAAATGTGAGGGGCATTTAGTAAAAAGAGCTTATAAAACCATCAACAGTATGACAATTTTGTTGACCTTTTAGGAAAAAAGTAAAATAAGTGTTATATAGTAATATGTAACTTATTACTTTTATTTTGAAGTAATATGTAATATAATGTTATTACTTTAAGTAGTTGGTAATAAGTAACATATAACTTTCCAAATTAATATATTACAACTCTGATTACTACTAAAAATAGTGTTAAAAAAAAATTTAAAAAGCATTAAAACAGGAGTAACTTGAATTCCATTCTAATACGAGCGCCAAAAATTACTCCATTTGTATGCATTTTAGTATTCATGTTTCCGTTTGTCATTAGTGTGGAATCAGTCATATCTGTTTTGCGTACTAAAACATATAATTTCCAATTGGTTTTACACAAAATGCAGACATAATCGAAAAAATGAGACTGCATAGTACGTACGTCATGCTATTTAGCGTTTTCGCTACACAAAACTTCAACAATTATAACTCTTGAGCAATTTCTTTTCAAATTCTATTTTGCTGCACTGTGTTAATTAATTATTGTGAAATGTATCAATTTTTTATATTGGCTGGTCGGAATATTTTTAACGTTTACCTTTTATGTAATTAGCTTTCTGTTTATTTAAGAAATAAGTCGACCAATACCGCAACGCTCCTCTCCTCTTATTTTGACATGCTATTTAATGAAAAAATGATTTCATCTCAATGATGCGACAAAATCTTTAGTTTGTCCAAAAATAAAGAAAAACAAATCTTGACGTTCTGCTGGTGCTGGTGACCATTTATTTTGCTTTGCCTTCCCAAACGCTGCAGCCATGACTTTGCTTAATTCCTCATTTAAATTGAAATTGAGCAATTATGATGGTCCACTGTTGCTGATTTTTTCCCATTTAGCGTGGCTGTTTTTGTTGTTGTTGTTTTTGCTGCTGTAATACTCCTAAGGCAACATTATTTCGCGCCCTTATATTCATTCCATTTGGAGTTGCTTGGCGCATCTCCGGCTGGATCCGCCTTTTGCCTTTCGCCTTCCGCTTGAACCATCCGCATGTTTGGTCGGTTGGGCGGCGGGTCGTTCTGCTCGTTCGTTCCAACATTCATTAGCCAGCATAATTATGAAAATCTTGCTTTTTGAGCGCTTTTAATGCTAACCACCATTAATGCGACATAATAATTAATTAAAAATATGAAATCTTCACCAAAGCCGGCTGGCATAAATCTCGGAGTGCCGCTGCATAGATTTGAATTTTTAAGTGTTTAATTTTTTTGTGGCTGCGTCACAGCAACCGCCAAGCACATTGTTATTATTGTTGTTGTTATTGTTGTTGTCGGTCAATTATTTTTGGTGCTAAGTAGTAGCAATTGAATAATTGAATTTAATTTAATTTTTGCCGTTATTTTGTTTTGTGCGACGAGTACTTTTAAACGAAATTTTATAGGGGATTGAAGAGAGAAACCATTGAATGCGCGCCTTGACCGGAAATAAATAAAGTAAATGAAGTATTATCATCATTTCTCTTATTCTTACTTTTGTCTTTTTTTTTATTATTCCCATAATTTAAGAGTAACGTATACGTAAGTTTTGATGATGTGTCTGAAATATTATAGAAAATATATAATTAACACAATAAATATTTACAAGCATCAAACGTAAGAGATGCTGTGAGTTAAACGTTATAATGATATTCGGTATTGTTAAGCAGGCGCATAAAAGCATTAATAGGCGTAACACAGTACGACAATTTCAAAATCTAACTGTGAAATGGACCATTAAAATTGATAATCAAATTAATGGACAAAAAAAAATATGAATTTGTAAGCTTACTTAAGCATACTGTAACATGTTGTTAAAAGTTTGTGACTTTTCTCGAATTTGAAAAACGAAAAGCAAATTCCCATTCCTTTAAGGTAGCAGAATAAGTAGATAAAAACAGTTAGAATACAGATTTTAAAAATGAGTGTGACTTACACCATATAGCAGAAAGTAAAGCAAATAACGTTTGAATATTTCAATAAACACTGTCAGTCAAAACTTAATTAACAAATTGAAGAGATTATATTTAATACAGTTTGTTTAAAGAATATTCAAATTTCTTTTCATATCATTAGGAACAAGAGTAATAATTACAAGAATTTGTGCTGATTTTAAATAATTAGTGACGGCAACTAACATACCAGGGCAGAAGAATTGATGAAGTTAAAAATAACCTCATAAGAGTTACCAAATCAACAGTACCACAGTATTACAAATACGTTTAAAGCCACAGGAACTGTACAAGCAATTCACTCTGGCAGCCGTCTAAGATGTACCACTTGCTATGATGATATAGAATAGTTAGCGAATTTAAGAACCACCCCCATCAAGTCTGCTCCAAGTTTTCTTAAATCATTGACCTATAAGGCAAGTACACGTACAATTCAGAGAAGGGCAGTAGAAGCTGATTATAAACAGACAGAGCTGTCAAAAAACCATTTATATCAAAAACTAATAAAAGAGCGCGACTAAAATTTGCACGGAAGCATCTACACTGGACTCGAGACCAGTTTTGTTATCAGATGAGTCGCTGTTATTCATTATCTATTTTTGTCCAAATGATTCATGGAATCCATGGAATTGTCAATTAACCGTCTGTGTCCTCACACACCGTCTGTATTCTCCACTGAATCATACATGTTGAAAATTCCAGCGTAACGTGTCACTGTTGGAAATTGACAATTCCACCTTCAAAAAGTACGGTCTAAAACTTGGTTGATTAATTTGTCTGTTAGTTCGGCCTCAAACTATTGTTTTATAATTTTTTCCTTCACATTTATAAGGTGTTTCGACCAACTAATTTCAACTAAATTCACCTAAGTTCACCTAAATTGACCTAAATTCACCTTAATTCGCCGCCGTTTTATTTGTTTCATCGATTTTACTACCCGTTACGTTCGCCGTATGTTGTATACGCGGCTAAAGAAGTTTCACTTTAAAAATGTTGCCCCCTTATCAACGCTTGCATCCTCAAAACTGTAAAGGCTTGTTTCAGCATGGAAGTAGGCATGTGGTGTGCGGTTGCTTTTCGGTACAAAGCTTACGGGACATAATCGACGGTAGAACGCTTAAGGAAGTGATGTTGTCCCATGTTCGAAAGAAAATGGGGATTCCGTGGATGTTCTAGCATAACAATGACCCGAAACAACCTCAAAGATTTTGAATTGAAGTAGGTAACAATAGCAAGAGATCGCAGTCATGGAATGGTCCGCACAGTCCCCCGACCTTTAAGCTATAAAAAATTTGTGGGAAATAGTAAATCAAAAAATCAATCAGGAAGAGATCGGGTGGAGCCCAGACAGGCTCTGCAGTACAACCAAGGAAGCTTGGTCAGCAGTAGCAATGCAAATAATAAAGAATCTTACTTATTGCACATTAGTTATAAAAAAACTTTCAAACTTTTTATTGGAATAAAATTTGTCTTTAAAAGCAAGATAGATATTTGGTTATGATAGTTAAGATAGTTAAGATAGCAGATAGTTCGACTTTTCGAAGCAAATTTTCTTTAGCAAAGAGGCCCATTTCACCCATATTGCCTATTTAATCCCATTTAGAAAAGGGGCACATTTCACACTAGGTGGATAAGCAAAATTGCTAAAAAGTATATATGGAGAAGGGGCTATCCGATATGGATTATGGTCCAATCGTAATCAATTCGGAGCGCTATGGCCATAGTTATGCTACCGATTGTAGTTTTTTGGCCTGCAATTGAAGATATGGTCCAGAACGTTATGTAGTTTCAAGAAGTTGTGGCCACAAGTCACACAACAATATGAATTAGGGCTTTGTTGCAACAGAAATTCCCAGGAGTTGACCTCCGAAATCGGGCGATTTGATGCCTCTGGACTTTTTTTTTGTCAGGCTACACAAAATACCGTGTCTACATGAAAAAAATTACAATTCTTGAGCAGTTATACTCAGTGACATTACTAGAGTAAAATTGAAATCTACCAGGCCTGTAGCGAAGGAGGAAGGGTTTTTTAGGGGGTTCAAACCCCCCCATAGGTACCGAAGAGTAGACAAAAAAAATCAATTCAACTCAAACAATTACAAGCAAATGTTGATATTTTTCATTAAAAAACATTGAGGTAAAGATGAAACATTAAAATGTTTTCGAGGAAAACACTAAATTCTAAAAATTGCCAAAAAAGTTTTTATTGATTTTGAAAAAAAAAACTGAAAATTGAAAAAATTTAAATTTTTAAATTCTTAACATTTGATTGAAAGTTATAATTAGTTAAAAATTAACTAATTTAGAAACGTTCTAATTGAATAATGATCATATAACAAATGTAAGAAATCAAGAGAATTGTATTTTGTTAATTTAATCCTTAAATAAATTGTATTAAGCATGAATATAATGTGTAAAGTAATTTTAAAAATATTTCAGATATTTTGTAAAACCTTGATGCAGTAGATGAGTTTCAAGTCTTAAGTTACATTTTTTATAAAATTAATATTTGTCTAACTTTTATTATTTTGAACAATTCTACAGATAATCATGACTTATGTATATTACTTTAACATGGAAAACACATTAATGTAAAAATGTGTATAATAAAGAGTTAAAAGTTCACTGATTCAAATCTAAGAGTCAAAAACAAAAAAAAAAAACAAATTGGCCATTTCAGCCCTTGAAAGGAATTTGACCGAGCTTGTTATGATCGATTTTGTTGTGTGTGTAAATGTTTGCAAACAATTGACCGAGAAACTGGACCTACATATTTTATGCCGACTCCGAACTTCTAATGTTCTCAAGAAGCTTTATTTACTCTCTGAGGTTTGCCGTAGTATGCAGAGAGGTGGTGACCGATCAGTAAAATTTTTTATTGAAAAAATTTTTCACCGCGACTGGGGATCGAACTCTGGCATGCCACGGTCACCACAATCTCAGAGTCAGATTTCAAAAATGAATAAAAGCATACCTAATACGGCAGATAAAAAATGAAAATTTCATTAATTACAAAAATTTCATGATAAAACGAAAATGTTCATATAAATATTTTTAATTTAATACATTTTTCATAATAAGAGTTTATAGTCCTTTTTAACAAAAAAAACAAAAATTTTACTTTGAATCTGAATATCCCACAGACTAAACACACACATGTCAGAAAAATATAAAATACTCCACTAAAAAACTTGTTTAATTTTATATCAGATAATTTTTGACTTTTTGTTCCGCTTTAATTGATTTGGATTCCAAAGCATAAAAACAGGATCAAAGTCTTAAAAGCATCAAGTTAGAAATCACAAAAAATCTTAGGCCAACTAAAAGAACAAATAAAACGCAAATTCATAACGAGCAAAGAAAGTTTAAACAGTATTACTTACCTTTCAAAGTTCGTGTGGCATTACCACTGTTGACCAGTGTAATCACACACAATAGAAATAACTTTTTTATAAAAAAATCACTCCCTTTAAAATTATATTAACACACATGTACCAAAATTGGACACAAATCTGTGATCAAATTATAAGATTCGGTGACAGTTTCTTAAATAATTTCAACCTTATTTCGGCTATGGAATGGAACTGCATTATAAGTTTTTTAAGTTTTAAGCTCGGCTTCATAAAAATATTTTGCTAAAAATTTTGCCGCCGAGGGAAGATTTTTCAGGTTGACTTTTTTGGCAAATTTCTCTGGAAAGTTGTTCAGTATGTCTCGGGTTTTATCTTTTGTACACCCAGAGAAATAATTTGGTTAATTTGACCAAATCGCAGATAATAATTTTCCAACATGTTAACGTCAATTTATGTTAACCACTTGATGATATTCATGTCGATTAAATCTGTTTTTGTGCATTAATCAAATTGAGGAATGCGGTTAAAATAATTAAATATTAATATTTTATTATGGTCAAATAAGCTACTTTTAAAAACTTAATAATATCGAACTCGAAACGGACTTTATACTCGAATCCGCAACGGACTCACTTTTTTAAATACTGCGAATATGCGACGGTCTCTATTTTCGTAATACGCATTCAAAACGGAACAATTAAATTTATTGAAACATTTTGCTAAATTTTAATTTTATGGTTTTTTTTTATTTTAATTTGTAGAAAATTATTTTAGTTTTAATGATATATAAACATTATTTAATATGAATATATATATAATTTGAAATGATATAAAATGAAATGAAATTATTTTTATTATTCAATATTAGGTATTATTTTTTTTCCTGGTAATGGTTTTCATGAAATTTTTCTTAAATGGTTATGATTCACATGATGTTTCTGCAGCTTTTCGCTACACTTAAAATATCCTACATATAATTTGATTAACTAGATTTTTGCTTTCTTTCCTCGTTCAATCATTTCAAAAGATTCAAACCTAAAAATCCAACTTCTATTTCATATCATTTCGTACAGCAGACGATCATTTCTGTGGCAAAAATTCATTTAAAAATGTATGATTCAAAAGTTTGCTAGCACTGCAATAACACTATTTTTTTTTAACGTGTACCATGAATGCTGCATGTAGGAGTTGCCCAATAGGAAATCATGGCATGTATTTAAGTCGAAGTGATTATTTAAAAAAAAACAAAAATGTTTGTGGTGCTACTGCTTCTACTGCCACACACTGATTTCTATACAACCAGCAACTTGGGCAACTGATTTGTAATGGATGCTGCGTATATTAGGATAAAATAAATGCAAGCTCGTTGAGAACAGTTTGGTTGTTGGCTTGCGCGAAAACACGCCTCCTTGACGCGGTTCGCCATCGCCATTGTCATCGTCATCTTAATGCACTGCAACCCAAAATAAAATCCATACAAAGCATACATTAAGGCAGACTAAAACAATGGCAAGACCCTCAATGCACACTCCAACATACAAAGGCTACATATGCAAACATCCGATATGTGGATGCAGGAACAGACGTACGAACAGACGGACAGCAATATTACACACTTAGGTCTCGAAAAAAAAAATTCCAAAAAATTTCTCCACGAATTATAAATATACTTTAAGATGCGTTTAAAGGATACACTAAACTTTGCATTGAATGTTTGTTGTATGTGACCTTGATCGTTCGATTCTGGTCTTTTTACTGCGCATAATTATTCATTATTCTTTCCAAGAAGGATAATGAACAACAATTGGATGGCAGAAAAATTTATGACAACAGTAGGTTTTTGCGGTTAACGCCAAGAAGCTTCGACAGATTTTTCACTTGTTTCCGCCTACCTTTGGCATATCATGACAATGCTTGATTTTAATTTTAAAAGAGTTAAAAAAACCTCGTGTAGGAGGAGTGATATAACTATGTAGAAAAATGAATATATTTATTTAAAACAGTGTATTCTTCAGAAATCAGTTGGAATAAATTTACTAAGAAAAACAAATCGTTTCTTAATCCTTCTTTGTTGAGTGATATACAGTGTAATGCATATAAACTGTTGAAACCTACTCGTCAGAGCATGAATTTATTTAATTTAAATATAGTTTTTATATTTAATTTATGGTCAATCAAAATATGCACATTTTTTAATTTTTTTTTTGCAAACAAGTGGTCGTCAATTCAGCCAAACAATTGGTGGCGTCAACGACATTAAAGTTGCTTGTTGCTTGCAAAAATCTTTTAATTATGTAATTTTTATATTCCTCAGTCCATCTGTCTGTCCGTCTGTCTGTGGATACGATTGCAGCCGTAATTTGTTTTTTTTTAAAAACAAAGATCAAGTTCGAAAATGGGCCAAATCGAATGACAACCACGCCTATCTCCCATACAAACCTTACAATAACATACCATATCCAAAAATTTAAAACTCTATAAAGAGGTTTATATTGAAGCTACAAAAATAATATTCGGTGTGTGAGTAGTTTATACTTTAGCAAAGGCGTGTTAGAAAATGGGACTCATCGATTCCCGAACACGTCCACCTCCCACAACAAGCTCCATACAACCTCTTAAAAATTGATAGCTAAAAAGAGGCTTCTTTTTAAACTACAGGAAAAAATTTGATAGGTTTGTATTTTACATCAAAACTAAATCGTATTAGAAAAGTCATTCGTTCAAGAACACGCCCATCTCCACAATAGTGTTAACTCTATAGAGGAGCTAATATTTAACCTACAACAATTACATTCGGTATTTAGGTATGTACTTTACATCAAAACTATGGTATGTTGGAAAAATAGGCATCATACACCTACGAACATGCCTATCTCCCATACAAGCCCAAAATTGAAAACTCTAAAAATAGGCTAAATATTAGCCTACAAAAATAAAATTGGATCTGCATTAGGAATTCGATCCCGGACCCTGTTTTAATCCCGGTATTTAAAAATTTGAATCCCGGGATAAGTTCCAGGCTTCAATAAATAAAAAAATCATATAAAATCAAATGTTTTTAATATTTTTTTTATATATTTAATGCTAAAATTGTGCAAGAAGTCACTAAAATTGATTTTTTATATGATTATGAGCCAATGTAATCGTTAACAACTGTTCCAAGTTACAGAAAGTAAAAATAACGTGGATCAGGTAAATGCATTTTACCCTGAGTGCATGACAACACGTCGTCAGGTTACGACCGACTTGAATTTCAGTGGAGGATTACAATGTGGTGGGACAAAAATCCTACGCACATTCCATTTTTAAGGAACCCCTCAAGTTCAAGAGTCTAGTGGAGATAGAGAATTTCGAATATGGAGCTTTTAAGGCGGCTCCATCTCACCTTGACGGTGCCAGTTGAGGGCTTTGTAGATTTTACGTTCGAGCTGTTCATCCAATGTTTTTCCGGGACCGCTAAGACACGGATCAACTATATCTAAAGGCCGTTCCCTGTCCGCCTGCTGTGACCCGTCCGCTAGCTTGTAGCTCAGCCCCCACCGATTTTCCATAAAATCTGTGGAACCGGTTATTCCCATTTATGCTTTGTAGAGATGATGACGATGAAGTTTTTATTGAGGCAATTCTTGCGAATTTTGCATACCTGCTTCTCAAATTAAAACAAATATCCCCGTTCAATATATCCTAAATTTAAAGTTTCAAAAATATTTAAGTTTGAACTTTATTAAGATGTGGATGTCTAACAGATTACCCGAGAAACAATTTGCGTCCGTACGAAAGTTTTCAGTCACAAGTTCAGGAGTATCAAACACAATTGCAGTTTTAAAAGCTATGAAAAGTTACGAAAAATTGCGAATTTAATGCAAATGCAAACGGACTTTAGCGAAAAAGACCCGAAAAAAATGTGAATATATATTTTACCGAATATAGTTTCGTAACTGGGCTGAGTCTTAACTATAATGCAACCAAAACATACCAAACAAGTTCATTGAAAGTCACCTGAAATAGTGCCGCAGTCTGTCTGTATTATGCACATAAAGGATTAAAAAACCAGCAACTATATTCGGACACAATTAACCAACGAGTCCCCGGTTCGGTCTTCGTTCGTACACTGTGCCTGTCCAAGGTGTTCCAAAACTAGCACTTCTTTCAGTGCAGAGGTCGGACATTCACCGACACGGGCACCAGACATATATCGGCTACTTTATTAACACAATATATGAAATTGTTTCTCGGGTTAAACTCAAGGTAACGCTAAATGCTGCAGTTGTAGTAGAATCATTCGAAAATAAATATTATTAAAGCACCTCTTTAAGCCCGTGCCAGAAGCATGACAGTCGTTGCTTTTTGGTCTATGTATATCGCTTGGCAGAATAGATCAGACAATTATATAACATTTTCATTTTTTGCTTCATCTTAGGACTAAGGGGTCGTTCAGAAATTACGTTACCAATTTAGGGGGGAGAAAGGGGTTTCAACTATACTACGATAAGTAACGATAGAGGCAGGAGGTCTCAGATATTGTAACGTGACCAAAAATAAAAAAAAATCGTGAGCATCGACTCTTGGATTGAAGATGGAATAGTCTTTAATGATGGAAATAATTTATTTTTAAAATTATTTCTTAAATTTATCAAGACATGATAGCACATATACTAAAAGCTAGTCAAGATAATAATATTTTTTTCAAATATATCTTTAAATATTTTTTACTTAATTAATTTTTTTGTATTATATACTACGTTATATTATAGGGGGAGGAGGGGGGTTTTGAAATACACTACTAAGAGTAACGGCTCCAAAAAGTTTGAAAATCGGTCACGTAGCTTATGAACGATCCCTAAGGTCTTAACACTTACCAGATCCAGGTTGACTGTGGTTTTAATTTTCACACCAGGGGGGCAATACCTGTTTCGCACTACGCTGCTTTTCTTTTACCCATTATTTTTTTTTATTTAGTTATTTTCTGTCTATAACGCGTGTCCATAACCGACGTTTCATTTCAGCAAAAAATAAACAGCTGTTGTCTTTTGAACACACACTGAGAATCGCATTTTCCGTGTAAAGGTTGAGATTGTGTCGCTGGGTATGAATATGCTTTGTTCGTTTAATAACAGTCCAGAATTTTACCAAGAATGGTCATATTAAGAAATGATTAGGAAAGAAATGTTTGTTTACCCCCTTTTACAAAAAGAAAATCAAATCCCACAAATCACGAAAAATTTCATACCATTCTGGTAGAGTGCATTTAGAGACCTTCACTCCCTCCTCAAAGCTTTCTCAAATAGTAACTCAAAATCCAGTTTGCGTTAGTAAATGAACGGACTTGAACCGGTTTAAAAAAACAAATATTTAAAATTGGTAAGATTGAAAGATCATAAAACCTACGAAAAGAGCCAATTAATTAACAAATATTGAGCAGCACAGATAAATTCTATAGCCATCGGACCCATCAAAACATACATAGATATCTCTCGTTTTCTCAAATGCGTTGGTTAAACGTTTCTAATTCTTTTCGCCAATTAATAATTGCGATATCTATAGTAATTTGAAAAGATTTTTAACTAAAAGCTAAAAGCTCAAGTGGGAAAAGGCATGTTTTTTTTTCGGTTAGTACTTAACATAGATTTGGAATTTAAATGAGTTAAACTTGCCAATTGTAGGGCCCAATATTGTCCAAAATTTTCGCTCTCATCGCTCAATTCTGCCGACGTGCATCTCCCTAAGTATTCAATGCATTGTCGTCGTTGTTGTGTTCATTTTCCCCTTTTTAGAGAATTTTGCAAAATGTTAAAAAAAGGCAACAAAATAACACCCTAAATAAGGATAAATGGCAGCAACAACAACAACAACAACAACAACAACAACAACAACAACAACAACAACAACAACAACAACAGTGAACATAAAATAAAATATTGTAATCAATGAAAATTTCGCACATGATGAGCAGAGCCGCAGAGCAAGGTAAACAAGAGCGCTGGATGTAGTAAGTAAACCCGCTCAGCGAGTAAGAAACGACGATGTCAGTAATTTTTATGCTTTTGTTTTTGTTGTTGTAGCAGAGTGAAGTTGTTGTTGTTGTTTTCGATGCCACTGGTGATTTTTATATTTTGTTTTATATATTTTTTTTTTGTTTTTTCATTTTTTGCTGTACCAAAAAACACAAAAAAAAAAAAACAAATACGCAAAACTTCCTCACTGTTCTAGGTGTGTAAAGGACGCTAAGGAAAAGAGCGAATTTTGATATAAAACACATACACCATCACAAACACACAGCCAACGACTCACACAGTGTTGCAAAAACATGCGCTAAACGGTGTATTTAGCACGTCGGAAGAGGATGCAATATAAAGAATGATTTTTATTAAAAAAAAAAAAAAACACATACGTAAATGCATGTATGTTTGTGTACGGCTACACAAACACATATGAAAACAAAACAAAAATAAAAAAAACATGAATAAAAAATTAAAACAATGCAGGAGACTACGCAAAAACTGTACATATACATAGACAAGCTTATGCTTATATGTATGCTAAGCGACGACAATTTTGTAACTCAAAAGAGAGAACAACAAAAGCGATAAAGGAGTAAAAACAAAAAGTAACTATAACACCTGGCCTATATCGGATGAAACAATAAAACAAAGTACACACACACACACACACACATACCAAGGGCCAGGGCGATAGTCTGCGAAGCATAAGATTTGTGAGGGCTTCTCATGAAAAAGGCTTGAACGATCCTTGTAGACACCAAAGCACAGTCTAGAATTTGAACCATTCTGCAATGTACGATTTTGCTAAATATTCAGACAAAACTTTGAGGTGAAAAAACTGAATGGAAAGAGGAACAATTTTCGCCCAACTATGGTACTGGACCAGAGTATTATGGAAGTTTTGAATGCACAGGGGAAAAAAAGAAAAAGGGGTATTTTTTATGTTTGTATTGAAGGACCTGTCTTTACAGAATGCAAAAACAATGGTGGAGTGAAATGAAAAGAGCGATATGTTGGAGAAGATGAGGACTCCCCAGGATTATTTCGTATTGAAATTGAAAATAAGAACTTTCGGGTTCTTAAAAGTAAGAGCGATTCTGGAAAATGATTAGTCTATAGTTTTCTTTCAAATCGGAGAAAAATTTATGTAAAGATCCTTTTTGATAAAAAATCTTTTTTTCTTGTAAATTTGTGCACAAATTTTTGGATTCTAACCAATTTTTGTAAAGAAGCTGTTTATATTTTCGCTCTCAAGTTTTAACTCTTTCAGTCATAGCGGGACTGCTACGGTTTCATCTAAGTGATAATCTCCTTAAACCTCTAATGTTCATCCGAGTTGGTTGGCAATAGAAACCCAGGGGTTTTGAGGTGATTTTTTGTTGATTCCGATTATAAAGGTCTTACTGTGTCACTGAATACGAGTCTTATGTTGGAAGTAGTCCGTTTTTTAAGAAAGTCTTATATGCAAGTACTCGTCACTGGGTTTCTGGGTTATAGAATACGAATCTCGTGTTAAAAGATTCTCTGTGTCCGACATAAACACAAATTATGAAATATATTGTTCGAGTGTTGACCGACGGTGCAGTAATGGCGGAGAAAAAACAATAAGAAGATCAAATTAATCGGGTGTTGAAACAATTGTAATTTATTGATACTTTCTCAATTTTGTATTTTGGAACAATGTTTGTCCAGTTGATGTTGATGTTGCAAAATATTGTTGCTTCAAATTGGTTTGCTAACTACTTTCTTCTTCTATGTTGCGTCTTGGTGAGAAACTATGTTTTTTATGAGACTTAGAGGTACCGCACACTACAGACTTTTAATCGGCCGATGTCTTATGGTGTCTTATGTAAGTGCGCACATCTACCAAATAAACGAAACCCAACTAAAAAAACAAGTGGAAATCTAACCTCCCATTTGACTTTTTAGTTGGGTTTCGTTTAATCGGTAGGTGTGCGCACTTACATAAGACACCATAAGACATCGGCCGATTAAAAGTCTGTAGTGTGCGGTACCTCTTAAGCTTTATTCTTGCCGCAAGATTAGTGAACGCACACGGAGAGAATTGTGTGCAGAAATTATGCGCTATGGGCACAAATTATGCAAAAATTGTTCACGAAAAATGACCAAGAACAGTTGTTCATAATCTATGCACACTTGTTCATAACTTAAGTTCAGCACTATGAGCATGTTTTATGAACAACTGGGCATAGATTATGACCAACATTTTCATAGATTCTGAACAACTGAGAAAAGGCTATGAACAACTGTGAATAGGTTGTGAACAACTGGGCATAGATTGTGAACAACATTTTCATAGATTCTGAACAACTTGGAAAAGACTATGAACAACTGTGCATAGGTTATAAACAACTGGGCATAGCTTATGAACAACATTTTCATAGATTCTGAACAACTGGGAAAAGACTATGAACAACTGGGCATATTATATGAACCACTGGACATAGTTTATGAACAACTATGCATAGGTTATGAACAACTATGCATACGTTATGAACAACTGGGCATAGGTTATGAACAACTGTGCATAGGTTATGAACAACATTTTCATAGATTGTGAACAAATGTTTACATCTCCTGCTAATATTAAAGAAACAAAATTTCATTTTATTTTCAAATGTCAAAATGAATTTCAAAATTCCAAGCGTCGACTGTGCTAACCTTCCACGTCTGTTTCTCAATTGTTTTTCTTGCCACAGGCTTAAAAATTGCTGCCACCACCTTCGAGACTTTAATTAATTCTAAATCTGGAAGAAAATTCAAAAATAATAATTAAATTAGTTCTTTATTTCATAAGTTTAAATTGTTTTTACCTTTGTTTGTTGGAAGATGATTTATAATTTTTTAGCAGCTGGAAATTTAACAATATTTTTGCATACTGCTATAATGTTATCCTTCAGTGAATTCCAGTTGTTAAGAAATAAGTTGGACTTTTCCGGGTACAAATTATGGAAGTCAATATCGATCTAAATATAAAAATATAAAGTTTTTATTTATATATTATATAAATTTAAATTTTCTACCAAACGATATCCGTTACTATGCGCATATAATGGGCAGTCGGAAAGTATAAATTGTAGCGGATGGATATTAATGTCCTGGCGCCGAAGAGCAAAGCTGGAGTTCCAGTTCAATTCCACCGTCTCCCAAGGCGAATTTCTTGTTTTTAGCCAAATTTTATCTTCTGAATCGATTCCAGATACCGAAATAGCACTTTCTTCTCGACTTTCCAATTCGGATTTGTTATTTGTTCTAACGCGGAGATATTTTTTAAAAAAACCGGATTTTCTGAGTGTTAAATATATGATAATAACTCAATACTTACCTCTGGTTTTCTTAATTTACACAATTATATATTTCTAAATAATATTAAATGATATATAACACACTACTGTCGCTTCTAAACACAACCAGCACTCTTTACACAAAGAACACAAGTGAAACTAACTTGCAATTACTGCATACTCATTATCCATATGTATACGCATTGTTCATAATCTATGCAAAAATGGGCACAACTTATGCCCATCTACAACAAGATACACACATATCAAAATGTTGGGCAAAATCTATGCACAAGTAGGCATAACTCATGAACAATAAGTGTTAATAGTCGCTCATGCACAATGTTCATATATTATGATCAATTGAGTTTAATTTTCAAATAATTAAGCTATGAACAATGTTCACAAACTGTGCCCATTTTTTGTGTATAACTTATGCACAATTTTAATAGATTGTGCAGAATTTATGGTTATTAGGCATAATTTATGCGCAAAGCTGCATATTCAAAAATGTACCTTAACATTTTATAGTTATGAACAGCTTGTGCATTAATAATGCACAACAGTTTTCTCCGTGCAGGTTCCGCGTTCTGTGGAACGTAAACATACATATATGATGACAGTTCTTGTTTCATTGAGGATTCGGATTTAATTAAAGGTTTTTTCATCAATGACGCCGTTTTCAGTATTGAATTTAAAGCTGACGAGACTTATCGTAAAATCTTGAAGATAAACTTTAAAAATAAGTCTTAATGTTTGGAAATTAAAAAAATTGGGAAAAATAGGGAAAAATAGGGAAAAATGTATGAATGAAAGGGTTAACGTGTCAATACATTATGAGCAACAAAAGCTGAAACTTCTATCGACACCAAATTTGTAGCAATCCAATAAGAAATACACTTCTTTGAGCGTCTTTATATAAAAATTAACAAATTTATTAATAAAGATTTAACCACTTTTACAGCTTTTATCTTAAGGGAGATTTTACCTAATTTTGTCGAAATTTCAGGAGTTTTTTAAGTAAGGGTTGTAGAAAACGGGTGGAAAAAGGGTTGTCGTGACCGTGGCATGCAGTTGTGTGGCTTAGCATGCTCGGAGCATGCTAATAAAAAAATTTTTCTGATCGGTCACCACCTCTCTGCAGACAATGACAAACCTCAGAGAGTAAATAATGCCATGTAAAGCTTCTTAAGAACGTGAACTTTAGTCGTTCGGAGTCGGCATAAAACATGTGGGTCCAGTTCTCGGTCAATTGTGTGCAAACATTTAATAACACAATTGATCTAGGATCACGTATTCAATATTGAGTAACTATTTGATAAAGCGAGGAGAGGGGCGCGAGAAAATAAAGCAGTCTGTTCATTTTTAGAAAAACAAATGCCGTGGAGGAATTTTGAAAAAAATAATTTTTAAATATTCTTGAGACAGATATAAAGTGATTTATATAAAACAAAAAATTTATATTTTCAAAAAAAAAAAAACTAAATAAAATGTCCCTTATTAAGGGTTACCAGATGGTATCCTAAAAGAGGAAATTTCCTCCTTTGGTCTAAAATGTCCTTCTTTTTTAAATTTTATGAAAATTTTTGTAATTTTTGCAATCGAATTTAAAAATAATTTTTAAATATTCTTGAGAGAGCTATAAAGTGATTTATATAAAACAAAAAAAATTTATATTCTCAAAAAAAAAATTAGATAAAATGTCCCTTAATTAGGGTTACCAAATGGTATCCTAAAAGAGAAAATGTCCTTCTTTTGGTCTACAATGTCCTTCTTTTTTACATTTTATGAAAATTCTTGTAATTTTTGCAATAGTTTTCTCTCACTATGGGCAAAGCTTATTTTTCTTTTTCCTTTTAATTTTTACCAGCACCATTCATTATTTGCCAATTTTGGCTTCAAAATAACCCAAACCGCAAACGTTTCCAATCGCCACAGAATTGCCAGCAAATCGTTTTTAGGATGAGACAATCGCCGGCGAGCTCTTTTGAGTCATCCGGGTATCGTCGAATGCAAGTCATATAGCTGAAGCCATATAAGGGATGAGGGGCCAAGAAGTTGCGTAGAAGAATGCATAGCCGCTTTGCTAGGAAAAGTCGCGAATGAGTCACCGAGAGGGATCTTAAGCAATTAGCCAGGAAGATTCGCCAAAGAATCTCCGACAAAGATCTTAAGCGATTCGCCAAGAAGGCTCGCACACGTACCGGTAGAAGGAGTCTTAAGCAATTCGCTGACAAAAAAAAAGCAAACGAATCGCTTTAAGGGATCCTCAGCTATTTGTTGCGAAGTATCGTTGTTAAACGTAACAAGTGGTCTTATAATTTATACAAGAGCGCTCGACAGACGTTGTCCTTTGCCAATTCAATGAATTTTTTAGTTGTTTAGCTTATTGATTAGTTTTAACGATTTTTTTAAGAACATGCTTCGTATTCCAACAATAGATATTGAAAAATTTTCAAGAAGCCATCTTCCAACGATCGTCCAAGTGAGCGAAGGAAGATTTAGAAAATTTCTTTGAATCGCAAATTCAACACTTCCACAATCAAAAAGCGATCCATTTTCCAACGATCGCCGGAATGAGCGAATGAAGATTTTGAGAATTTTTCGCGAAATGCGCATTCATCGCTTGGGTGTTCGATCGTTGGAATGAGCGAAAGAAGATTTTGAAAATTTTTCGTGATAAGCGAATTTATCGCTTGGGCGATCAAAAAGCCATAATTTTTCAACGATCGTCGGAATGAGCTAAAAATGAGATGAAGAGATGAGATTTTGAAAATTGAAGGGCTTATTGCAAAAATATGATATGCCACACTACTTTAAAAGTTCATATTTTATGTTCATTACGTTCCTTGATGCATTATCAATATACACTGAAAATATTGCGACCATTACCCGATCAATTTTGGCCGTATACGTTATAGTTATTGTAAACATTTTAATGACTTCATAGAAATATACATTTTTTAAAAACTTTAACGTCGATTATTTCGAAATATTTTTTATGTGGCATATCATGTTTTTACAATAAGCCCTTTAATTATTCGTCATTCGCGCATTCATCTCAATGATCCCTTCCAATGATCTTCGTAATAACTGACAGAAAATTTTTAAAATTTTTCAATTGAAAAGAACTATTTTTTCCAAAGAACACTGAGACGCATCGCTAAAGCATCACAAAATCAACTTCTCTTCCAATCGTCTTTCAAATGTTTGCAGAGAACTATCTTGTAGTGGACAATTTGGCAACAGTGCAATTATTTTTTCTATTGAATACACTTTATATTATTAAAATATATATTGTATTGTGTACGTGTTCTCCTATCTCATTTCCTTGAACAAATGTACTGCTTCTTGCCATCTATTGTTCTCCTAAGCCAAATTTTGATCTGGTAATCCTACCCTTAATACATAAAAGAAAAGAGTCATGTTTGACAGCTATACAGATCAAACTGTTATTATTCCTTGCTGTTTACAGTGCTTTCCTTTTACTTAAACTTATAACTTTTTACCTCTTGCTATACGAAAAAATGTTCAAACCTGAAAGTATTTATAGAAAATTTATTGGATATAAAAGTAATGTGTTTAAATCGAATAAATTCTGCATCGTTTTTTTTTTACTGTAAATCATACCAAACCGTAGAAGGACGAGCTTTAATAGTACTAAACAATAAAGTTAAAAAATACATTTCATGAAATCTGAAGAGCAATTCATAATGGAGCCTCTGCAGAAATGATTATTGCATACTTTTTGATTTTTCTCCATAGATAATGTACTGATATTTTTCAAGGAACATTTTCATGAAATATATCTGTGACGACAAAGAATAATCACTAAAGTCGTTTAAGGACAAAGTTAGGTTATTACTTTCAATGCTTTCCTTCCAAGAAAATACTCTAGTACGCACTTTTTAATGGTTGTATCTTAAAAATTAAGTTTTTGAGGCAACCAAGTCTAAACAACAAAAGTCATGATAGATCTATTTTAATCTTTAAGATGCTCTCCTAAAAACCCGAAAAAGTACTTTTGCTGTTATTTCTTGTCGACATAGATATAGACATAGAGAGGGGGCTTCGCGACTTTTAATGTGAGTTTTTAACCTTAAATTAATGAGCAGCGCAATAACAACAAGCTTCCGCTACAATAGAATACAATTCCGTTTAAAAATTATTACTTTCATAAATCGCACTTTTATTTGTCTGTAACTCGGAAGATACTCGTACAAAAATGTAAACTTTTATTTAAACATTTTCTCTACAATTTTATTCTTTTTTTAATTTTGAATTAGTTTTAAAAAACAAACTGAAGAGCATTTTTTTAAAATTATGTTTTAATTGCTTTTTTAAATAATTAACCATTTTGCAATTTAATGTAAACTTTTAAAACTTCGTCTTTTATGACAATTGGCAAGTTCAAGTTTGTTTAAGATACATATACTTTTTTTTATAGAGTGCCAAAAATCTTTATATTTTGCTATGTCTGTTCTTAAAAAAAATAATTATTTTCCTTTTAACGTACTATTTATATATTTATATATTTTATGGTGCTATTGTCTGGTTTTTGTTATTGTCTTTGTTTGACAATTTTGAGGTCACGCGAGATCTCTTCATGGTATCCATATTTAAAGAATAGCGCATTTTTTTTCTTAGTTCGCCATTCAATTGTATACAATTCCTTGTGTTCCTTCGTTTACTTCAACTTAATCCGGTTGGTTTTCTGTGCTTGTTTCTGTTGCTGTTGCTGTTGTTGTTGTAGTTGTTGTTTTGTCATTTATGTTACTTACTTGCTCCTGGCTACTGCTTGGTTGCTATTCCAACTCAACTAGTTTTTGATTCATTGTTTAGATTCTTACTGTAATGAATCGTTCTTGCCTTCGTATTATTATTATTTGTATACCTTTGCCTTTATATTTAATTTTCGATTTTTTTTTTTTGCTTTTTTGTTTTTTTACTTTCGTAGAAACTTCACTGTCTGATGTGAAACAGCAAATTTACGGTATAGTATTGTACAGTAAAGTACAGTACCATGTCATTGTGTCATTATAGTTGCAATATTTCTGGTTTTGTTTTTGAGATTTTTTTTTCGTTTTTTTTTTTTATTATTTTTTATTGTCTGCGAGACTGCAAGTGATCAATCATTATAATTTTTATAAATGCTTTCCTGACGAATCCTCAGGGATGATTTCCTCCAATGTGGCTTTATCTGTTCACTTTAGCAGACAGACTGGTGTTTTGTGTGTAAGTTTGCAATTTTGTTTTGTTTTTGCAAGATTGGGCGACGAAAATCTTAATATGGACTCAGCAATTGTGTGAGTTTTTTCTCGTCATACAAAACCAAAATTTATCTGCTTACCCCTGCGATAATTCATCTAACTAAAGAATTATGGCGAGGTAGCAGTACCTAGACGCACTTTTGACTCGACGTAATATCTCTATTACTGAATGGGGGACATGACATTCGCCGTTTTTTTAAATCGAATTTTTTTATTTCATATATATATTATATTATTTCATCGAAAAATTCCTACGGGTTACGTGTACGGTTACGGAAGTTACAGCCGGATTATTGAGAGCGCATTTTTATTTTTTTTAAACTTGATTCGTATCGTATCACACGAGCTTTTTAAAAATTTTTTTCGATTTTTTATGAATTTTAAAAGTCAATATTTTTTTCGAAAGAACACACTTTCAAATTTGGAACATCGCCAAAAATTGAAAAAAAAAAATTAAAAAATAGCTCCTGTCATACGATAACCAATTTTGTTAAGATTTAAAAAAGTAATTTTTTTCCTGATTGGACAATTTTTGCGACTCCCAGCGCTACAACCACGAGGCCCCGTTTTTTTCTCTGCCGCCAGTTTGGAGCTCTATAAAAGCATGTTGGAGTGAAAAACATATTTTTTTTTAATTTTTTTTCTTGTAATTTGTTCAATTCTCTACAATAATGCAATACAATAATACTTTTGGAATAAGTGTCTTCCAAGCGGAAGTCACTTCAGATGAATGAAATATCAGCTAAGGATATTTGCATTCTATCTGATAGTCAAGCGGCTTTGAAAGCCCTGGAATCTGTTCAAATAACATCAAAGACAGTCCTAAGCTGCCACAGATCTCTAAATGAGATGGTAGAGCAGCTTAATATCTTCCAATGCTAGATCCCCGGGCATTGAGACTTTCCAGGAAACTGCAAAGCAGATGAACTAGCTCGAAATGGTACTACCAAAATCTTAGCGAGTGAAAAGGAAAGAATTGGTATACCTCTTACAACATGTAAACAGGTTCGGCCAACTCTGAACTTGAAACGCTCGAAAGAACTAATCTCCCTGAGAAGGCATCAAATAAATACTGTTATCGGCGTCCTAACAGGGCACTGCTTAATTTGTAACCACGTCCGAAGATAAAACATCCTCCATAACGAATTCTGCAGAAGCTGTAGAGATGAGGAGGAGGAAGAATCCATAGCACATTTTCTCTGCACATGAGATGCCCAGCGCTAGCTAAAAACCGCCACCTCTTTCTGGAGAACTGGTTTTATAGTGACCTAAACAGTCTCTCAAAATCTTCGGTCTACAGACTACAAAGCTTTATTAATAGCTCCAACTGGTTCAAAAAGAGTAGGCAAATAATTAACCCTCTGGCATCACAACGGGCCTAAGTGGCCTATGTGTGTCTCATAAGAGACAGCCGTGTCAACCTAGCCTATGATTTTATTTAAAAAATAAATTAAAATGCGTGAAAACTCGGGAAAAGGACTCTTTCATCCCAATCTTAATTTATATTGCAAATTTTATAATTTCATCGAAATTCTTCGAGCCGTTTTCGAGAACGCATTTGAAAATAAATCTTGTATATTTAAAATCAAATGTTTGTCCCTCTGTCTGTCTGTCTGTCTGTCAATCTGTTCCGTATAGGCTCGCGCACCGTTTATTCGATCGAGCTAAAATTTGAAAATCGAGTACAGGGTTGCCCATATTCGACGGACCCATCTGGCAATGCCATAACTTTTGACAGAGATGTCAGATCGCTTAATGACATACCGCGTTTGAAGCGTCAGTCCAAGCAGATTTTTACCATGGAACAATACACGCCACGCGAGCGCTCTGAAATAGTTGAAATTTACATTCAACAGAAGAAGTCAATTGTGAAAACTCAACGTGCTTTTAAAATATTAAAAAATGTGAGAAATGCGCCTTCTAAGAACACCATTAAGCGTTTATACGAAAAATTTTCGACTGATGAGGCTCTTTCTAATCCGAAGAGGCGAAATAAAAGTCGACCAAGGCGATCGGCCGAGAATATCGCTGCCGTACGAGCCAGTGTTGAGAGGTCCCCAAGAACATCCCAAAAACGCCGTTCTCAGCAGTTGGGCATGGCTCGGTCCACATTACAACGGATTATTCGCGTTGATTTGCATTTGTTCCCGTACAAAATTCAATTGACGCAAAGATTGTTGCCTGCGGACAAGCCTCGTCGATTGGAATGGGCCCAAAGAGTCATCGAAATGGCCGAAGATGACGAGCAATTTTGGAACAAAATTATCATGTCCGATGAAGCCCATTTCACATTGAATGGGACCGTAAATAAGCAAAATTGCCGTTTTTACGCCACTGAAAATCCTCAGGAGATTCAAGAAGTGCCTCTTCATGACGAAAAAGTCACAGTTTGGTGCAGCGTTAGTGCGAAAACGGTCATTGGGCCGTTTTTCTTCCAAAATGAAAATGGCCATGCTGTTACCATCAACCAGGAGCGTTATCGCGACATGATGACCAATTTTGTGATGCCAATTATTCGTCGAAAGCGTATGAGGCAGTTCTGGTTTCAACAAGACGGTGCTCCACCGCACACAAGTCGCATAACAATCGATTTTCTGAAGAATTTGTTTCCGGGCCGTTTGATGTCGAAAAGTGGTGATTTGGACTGTCCACCGCGTTCGCCCGATTTGACGCCGCCTGACTTCTTCTTGTGGGGATATTTGAAGTCAAAGGTTTACGTTAACAAGCCAAGGACCGTAGAAGAGCTCACGGACAACATTCGTGAAGAAATAGCCGCTATTCCGGCCGAAATGTTGGCGAAAACGATGGAAAATGCTGCAAAAAGGGCACAATACGCCATCAACGCCAGAGGCGGCCATTTGAGAGATATCATATTCAAAAATTGATGTAAACAAATCTACTTGGAACAAATTAAATGATTAAGATTGCCAACCGCCAAATTTTTATTTTTTTCTTTGATTTTTTTAAAAAAAACATGGGTCCGTCGAATATAGGCAACCCTGTACGTTTGATAGAGAGAAATAACATACGGGGTGTAAAAAGTGGAAGTATGTGGACGTGGCACTCTATAATAACTTCTAAGCGCCTGAACAGATTTCCGTGAAATTAAGTATGAAGGTTCAACTGCTGCCAAAATAAAACATAGGCTTAAAAAAAGGCCAAAGACTTACGCAAGAGGGCGCTTTAAGTAGTGAATTTTGAAGACTCAATGAACCGATTTCAATGAAATTTGGTATGAAGGTTCAACTGCACCCAAGATAAAACATAGGTAAAAATAGGGTGAAAATATATGGGCGTGTCACTCTTTAATAACACCTTAACACCTTGACCAATTTCAATGGAATTTGGTATGAAGATTAAAACATAGGCTATAAAAAATTGCAAAGACTTCCGCAAGAGAGCGCTTTAAGTAGTGAATTGGTAAGACTCAATCACTCTCAAATGACTTGACTGATTTTCAGAAAACTTCCGTTGGAGTCCGCCTTATTCAATTAACTATGTCTGGCTCATTCACGTCAACACTGATGAACCGATTTTGATGCAACTTGGTAAGCATTTGTATCTGTTACTGACATAAATCAAATGCTTTGAAAAGTTCTTTCAATAAAAATCAAGGAATGAGCCGAAGGCAAACGAAGTCAAAAATTATAGACTAACCAATAAAAAGAAGTTTAACGAATACGAGT
This sequence comes from Tetanocera ferruginea, assembly GCA_958299015.1. Taxonomy (NCBI): domain Eukaryota; kingdom Metazoa; phylum Arthropoda; class Insecta; order Diptera; family Sciomyzidae; genus Tetanocera; species Tetanocera ferruginea. The sequence continues at coordinate 8,635,437 of OY282645.1, read as the reverse complement.
AGAAGTTATATAAAGATGAACAAAAATCAACCGAACAGTATCAACGAAAACCGAAGGTGAACGAAAATAATCCAAAAATCGAATCGATCCTTAAGGATTTTTTAAAATTGTAATTTTTTTTAAATTAAAATGCATATTAAATGCATGCTAAGAAAAACTTTAAACGAATTTTTCTTGAAATTCCTTCTTTCAAACTAGGTGACCATTTTCCTCAAAAACCAGACGTCAGATGGAGACGTTGAATATGTGATTTTTTTTTTAATAATGTCCGGCAGGTAGCAATTTTGACGGAGAGAGAGTGCAAAACCGTCAAAAAAGGGTAATTTAAAAAATGTTAAAATTAGAGCAGTTTTAAAAATCGTCCTTTTTCTGTGTTCAAGGCACAAACCTGAGTAACGCCGGGTTACTTCCGCTAGTATAGTAAGTATAAATATTGCTCGTATTATAGAATAAGATATGGTTTTTTCAAACATGACTTTTTGTCCGTCTGTTCCGTTTTAGTTTTTATTAACTTTGGTAGAAGTCAACCTAAGAACCCTTTTTATTGTTTGTTTTTTTTTTGTTTTTTTTTAAGTGTACCTACCCACACCATTCGTAGTAGAATTCTTTCTTGTTGTCACTGCATGTCGATCTTTAATTCGCTTGCTTACTCGTTCCAATGCATTGTTTCTATAGTCCGCGCATTAAAACATAAATTTATGATTATTTATATGATTTTCTTTTTCTCTTTTCTGTATGTTTTGAATACATACTTAAAATTATTTTTATAAGCTACTTTTTCTTGTCACAGACGATTTAAGATTTTCCAATAAATTTCGATATTATTACTTGTTATGTTTATCTTAAAGTCGTTATATTTTTATTGTGTTTATTTTTCTGCGTCATTGTTATGAATTTTTTTTTTTTTTTTTCAGCTTAACGAATGGTTGAGGAAGCCCAGTTTAGCCTTAGCACGGCTTTCCTTGCCTTGTCATGCCGTTCCTTACATTGCCATGAATGTAGCTCATTCATTAATTTTTTTTCTTTTTTCTATCTAAATTTAATGGAAAGAGCACGAATGTGGGACATGGTCGAACGGTTGAACGGACGGTCGGTTGTAGCATAGTCTGTTCAGGTCTCTGCTTTGTTGTTGGTTTTATTTTTTTTTTTTTTTTTCTTTTTTACTATCTTCGTGTCACATTGGTTATCACCAACATGTTGAGTGTGATGAAGACTACAACAACGCTTCCCTTTAAAGGTGTTACGAGGTTATTAAAGTAAATGTTTGATTTTCGTTATTTTAAGTGTGCGATCGGCGATGATTTAGGGTAATTTAATTGGTTTTGTTTTCATTCCGTAGCAAAGAAAAAAAAAAAAAAAGAAAACAGAATAAAAAAAAACAACAATACAACATAAAGCATTATCGTTGTCGATAACATAAGCAATTATAAGGAACTCTCCGTGTGCATGAGGCATAAATAGCATTAAAATATGTTTGGGTTCTAATATTATCTCAAATTGGTAAAATACACAATAATATTTTAATTCGGAATGTACACAAATGATCCAACGTGTGGGTTGGTCGATGTATAATTTAACTCACTGATCGCACTGATGGAGTTAAATTATGAGTTAATGCACTAACTCATACACGGCTTATATATGGTAGAAGAAATACATGTTTACAAATAAACGAATCGAAATATATATAATAAGATGGTGTATTTTCTGGAAAACTGGGTAGTGCTAAAAGAAACAAAATACTCTTGGTTCGTTAAAGATCACGGGTTGCACATTTTCCGTAATATTTATTGCTTAAAATGTTGTAGTTGAAGTTGAAGTTTGAGGATGGAACTGCTTCCTTTTGAAATCTTGAAATGACCGAGGAGCCAAAGGCACAACTCTACCCTCAGATTCAAAATTGACTCTAATAATCGTGTTCTCAAAAACGGCTTAACTGTGCTATTTCTGCGAAAATTCTTTTTCCTAATATTTTTACGCTCACAGCAACTATACTTGACAGCGGTCCCCAAAACATATGCAACAAAATTTTGTTTTTCTATTGACTGTTGGTGGTGAAAAATTTTATCGCAAGCTTTTGAAGTTTTTTATGTGGATAAGCTTAATACAAGCAGTTTAAATACTTAAAATAAAAACTTTAAAACTAAAATTTATAATTAACAAGAAGTATCTTAATTTAAAATTGTATCATATCTTAATTGGAAGAACATATTAGAGAGGGGGATGAAGTGGCGTTGGAGAGTTAAGAAGGATATTTCGGAGTAGTGGTCTGCTTAGATGAAAATCGAATTCATTGATCAAATTATTGGTTACCCGAAGCATTCTGGCTATGGGTTCGCTGCATCCAAAGTCGGTGGGGTGAAAGTTAAGATGGAAGAGAGATATAGACCTAAGGTTGCGTGGGTTGGTATTAAAAGACATTAATTGGAGTAGTTCTGGGCAGTTAATGGTACCGCATACTAGTTGATGAATGAAGAGAACATCGGCAACTTCCCTTCGTTTTGCAAGTGTTTACAAGGTTAATCAACTTGAGACGGTTGGCATAAGGAGGTAGGTTGAAACTGTCAGAACCGGGAAGACCAAGAAGAGCAAAACGAATGAATCTTCATTGAACGGTTTCGATTCGCATTGAATGGTTGTTGTAGACGGGACACCAAACCTGGCTGTCATATTCGAAAATAGGTCTGACAAAGGAAAGATAGAGAGATTTAGTACCGTAAGGATTGGAGAACTCTCTGGACCACTGTTTCACGAAACCAAGTGCAGAGTTGGCTCTACTAATGATATTATCAATATGAGACAATAAGTAACGTTACTTATTGCAAATATAACTTAAGTACCGTCAAGAGCTTACAGAAGGAACTGGTTTGCTGAGAATGTAATACGTTCTCGGAGGAAGTTGGAGTCGCTTACAAGAATATGTTATAGCTTGACATTTGCTGATGTTGAGCTCTAGAAGATATTTTTGACACCAAGTGGAAAAGCTAACCAGATTGTCCGCTAGATTTTCATATCATCAGCCTACACAGAAAGATGAGAATCATTGATGATACCATCAACATCAGCAATTGTTAAGACGAATAGCAAAGGACCACGGTGACTGCCTTGTAGGACACCAGACTGAATTGAAAAATCTTAAGATGTCATTATTACTGCGTTCTTCGAGATAAGATTTAATCCATGTTGTAAAAAGATGTGAAAAACCAAAGGATGATAGTGTGTGAGATTTTGTCAAACGCTTTGCTAAAGTCGGTGGAAACTGCATCAACTTCGTAACCAATTTCCAACGAGCATAAAGTGTTTGAAACAAATTCTGTGAGGTTGGTGGTAGTCGAACTACCTTTGAGGAAGCCATGTTGACTAGGGGGAAAGATAGATTTGCAATGGAAAAAGAGTATGTCGTAGATAATACTTTCAAACATTTTGGGAGTACATGACAGTTTTGCAATAAATCTGTTACAAGAAATATTTTTTTTAGGTCCTTTTTTATGTCAAGTTATTATGTGCGAGTTCTTCCATAACTTTGGAAAAACTGACTTAGAAATAGAAAGTTGAAAGAGAGCCAAAAGGTGATGAGCCAAAAAGTTCGCTAATTTTTTGATGACATTAGCAGGCAACCCATCAGTTCCAGGAGAATAATCATCTTATTCTCCTGATGATGCTTCACCATTGGCCACAAAAAGTTGTCTATCATTGTTCTGTAAGAAGCTTTGGGGCCACGTGAAAGGCCTACGCCAACAGCCCAGCGTCGATTCAAGACCTCAAAGATGGAATTCGTGAGTCTATCGAGGACAGAGGTCAGCCACTTTCAGATTTTGTAATGGAACATTTCATGAAAAGGTTATGGCCCTGTAAGCGTGGTCGTGGTGGCCATTTGGCTGATGTTGTTTTTCATTATTAACGGCATATCTTCCTCTTTATTATGACATAAACATTCGATCATTTATCTCAAAAAATGGCATTTTTCTTTGAATATCAAAATAACAGCTCTTATTGGAAAACCCTTTATTATAAGGAATATCTTTCAAAATAAATGTTTCCATCTTGCATTAGACAATCCATTTTGTCATATTTGAAACATTACAAATATGCATACACTTAAAATTTTATGAGACTTAAAATAAAAGATCATGACGTTTTAGAGAAAACCAAAAAACTGTAAAAAAAAATCGAGTCTTGTAAATATTAACTACCAATTTTGAATTATTCGAAATCGCATATCTTGGTATTGTCATTAGGTTTTGACATAACAAATTATTAAACATGATTAAAATAATGCACTTTATGGGCTGAATAAAACTTTATTTGATAGTTAATTTTTTTTTATTAGAGCCCCCTACAGAAAATCTTCAGATGCTCATGACCATACATAAATCCATTCTTGGCATCAACTCTAAAACATCCCATAACTTTTGTTGTGTTGTTTGTGAGTGTTTTTCTTTGCTTTAATGTTTGCTATAGTTTTTCAAATGCAAATTTATAAATATATCGACGTCATAATTAACTATAACCGAGTCGTGAAAACCAATTCATTTCTACGCTTAATTTATTCAAATAGCCCACCTTTACAAATCAACAATTGGAGATTTATGTGAGGGTTCGTGGGTTTCTTAGTTTTTTTTTTTTTTTTTTGTATATTTCTTTTGTTGTTTGTGTAAAACATTCTTTTACAGTAATTCTTATCAGCCCATTAGGAATATTTTTTTTTTTAATTTTTCCTACTAATATCAAAAATCGAACACCTACGTGAAATTTTGAAGTTCCACTGTGTTCTGCTCTGGTCTCTACTGCTGGCTGATAAGCTGTGTTAAATATCAAACAATGTGTGAGTCTGACCTGACATACCTTTGCGTAGTTAATTGGTTAAGGAAACAAAATTTTGTTTTGTTATTATTTTCTATTTTTCTATTCTGTTTAATTGCTGTCTGTGTAGCATAAGATGTTAGTTCTTCTTTTTTTTTTCTCTATTGAATTTTGAGATGCAGACAGTGTTAAGGGCGCCGCTTGGCGCTGAAACCTTTTAGCATTCCACTGTGATTTAGTGAAATAGATTTTGACTTCAACAACTCAAATAGTGCACAAGTTGTTACTAATTTGTATAAGCATTTGACAATTTGACAACAGTCACAACCAGAGTTGTGACATATTACGTACAACTTATATATAAGTAATAAGATCATAAAATTATATAAGTAATATTATCCGAACAAATTCAAAAAGAAAGCAAGCATGCTAAGAAAAGAAGTCGTCGTCGTCGTTGAAACTTACTGTGCACAGTATCTTCTTTGGTCAAGCTTCTCAATCAAAAACCAGAAATATTTCATTATGGATTTCTACTATTTGCCCGGTTCAGCTCCTTGCTACACCCTTATGATGGCCAAGGCTCTAGATGTTGACCTCAACAACATTCTCTTGAACTTGCAGACTGGCGAACAATTGAAGCCAGAGTTTTTGAAGATCAAACCACAACACGTCATTCCCACATTGGTCGATAATGGCTTTTCACTCTGGGAATACCACGCCTGGTTCTGGGAATTTTGCTATATCTGGTTAAGAAGTATGGTAAGAACGACTCACTCGCAGTAATCAATCAGCGCCTGTACTTCGATATGAGAACTCTGAACAAGAGCTTTGCCGACTTCTATTTCCCAACCAAGGATACATTCTCGACAACGTTAAACTTTTTGAAACGCTTCAAATTGCCGTCAGGCTTCGTTTATACTGAACCAAAAACTTGGGTAGTGCGTGAGGGCTACCAGCAAGCGCAAGAGATCGTTGGCAAATTGCATGTTTGCAACTGAAAGAGGCGTTAAGTTAATTGAAGATAACAAAAGGTGCTGTGCCGAAACGAAAAGGAAAAACAGTTTTTGTTACAAGTGGTCAGCGCCAACCGCAAGGAATATACTTCTGACAATAAAAATGAATTAATATGATAAAAGCAAACTGTTTTTTACATTAACTGTTTTTTTACATTAAAAATAATGAGGATTGGCAATAACTTCTCAACAAGGCGCTACAAGGTTAAGGGTTGAAAGTAGCCCAAATCCGTAATAAAGTCAATTTAGTATTGGGGACTCCTTAAGGGGCAGAGATACGGGGTAGGTATATTAAGAAGATATATTGGGGAGAATAATTTAACGAGGGTTGGTCATAAACATGAATCTTCTAGAGGTATTATGTTGGCAGTTGGAGAGTTGGAAGTAATTTTCATAGAAACGTCACTTTTGTATGGAAACCCCCAAGTGGTCGAACAAGGGGTTAAGTATATATGAAAAAAATGTTGGGTATAAAAAATTATTGTGGGTCGGTTATACAAATAAATTGTCTTAGGACACTGGAAACGGTGAAATGTAAAAGCAGACTGAGGTAACTTCCGAAAAAAGTCAACTTTGTATCTGGGACCCCTTAAGGGGGGAAAAAGGGGGTAAGTATATACAGAAGAAATGTTGTGGATAATAAATAAATAGGGACTAGTCATAAGCAAAAATCCTCTAGGGGCATTATAGGAGCATTGGGAGCGTAAGACAAAAGAAAAAAAAACAAATTGGCCATTTCAGCCCTTGAAAGGACTTTGACCGAGCTTCTTATGATCAATTGTGTTGTGTGTGTCATTCAATGTTTGCACACAATTGACCGAGAACTGGACCTACATGTTTTATGCCGACTCCGAACGGCTAAAGTTCATGTTCTCAAGAAGCTTAACATGGCATTTTTACTCTCTGAGGTTTGCCATTGTCTGCAGAGAGGTGGTAACCGATCAGAAAAATTTTTTATTGAAAAACTTTTCGCCGCGGCTGGGGATCGAACCCGGGCTCTGAGCATGTTTAAGCCACACACTTAACCTGTATGCCACGGTCACCACAGGCCTCACCACAGGCCACGGTCACAGCGTTAGGAGTTAATTTTATACGAACGTTACTTTTTTATGGAGGCCCCCAAAGAGGTGCAAAAAAGGGGTGTGTTTGTTTGGAAAAAAATTCGAGGATACAAATTTATTAAGGGTTGGTCATACAACCAAGCACTCTACGGGCGACTCCTGAGCAGTTGTGGGCTAACTTGTCTAAAAACCTCGGATATTTTGTTATTTTGACCTTGATGCGGCGCCACTTACCCTTCCCCTATACCAAAAATTTTTTGGCTCATGCATTTTTGTATCAAATCTCATAAAATAAGATGTCCCAGCGTTTCGAAATTGTAAAATTCCGCACTATTGCATAGCTTATGTGCTCGCATTTTCTGATCAAAAAAGATACTTTGTTCGGAAAATGGTACCCTACATGTGACTCTTCTTGAAGAGTGTTTTTCGAGTCGTTTTTGTATCTTGATTCTGATCAAGTAATGTAAAAAAAGACGACTTATTTTTGAATTAGTTTTTTATTTAATGGAGTAAAATATGTTTCCACACAGAACATGTACTTATTTTGTTGTTGTTGATCTTGTTTATGAAAAATGCATTCATTGTATTGGAAGATCGTTAAATCTGTGATCGTTATATTATATTCTTTCTGATAATTTTAAAATTATAATTTTCAATTGTATTTCTTTTTTTATGTTCAAATATAATATTTTTACTATCGTTTTAGCTAGATTTGTAGAATTTTTTATAAGAGTCTTAAATTTAAATAGTTTCAACATTTAATGATAAATTATTTTACAGTTTAGAATCAAAGTAAAGTTTAAGGACATTCAGCGCTTCGTTTGTTTTCATAGATATCGGTTAATTCTTTTTTTTTAGCACGTCGCACGTCTACCAACTTAAAAACATTCACACATTGTTGCTTTGCACTCTTCAATGTAAGCTCGTTTATTTTACAGTGATAAAAAAACATTTAGTCGGCAGAAATGTTCACACTTCCGATTGACACGTGAACAATACCAACATCAACAACAACAACAACAACAACAACTACAACTACAACACCAACATCAGCAGCATTCGCACATTCCTCGACCTTGTTCAGTGTAATTCGTAATGTGCACGCAAGGATATACGGAGGGCAGCATTAACTAGAACTTTTACAACAACCACAACAAGAATAATGCCAAAAACAGTAGATAACTACAACAACAACAACAACAACAACAACAACAACAACAACAACAACAACAACAACAACAGCAACAATAGCAGCAGGAATTCCTACGCAAGCGCATGACTACGAAGGTGAATGAATCGAAGGCAATTAAACCCATTAGCAGTAGATTTGTTCAACCTTGCATACCTTTTTTAAAGAGGTGGGGCAGCTCATAATGTTTGGCTATTATAAATGAAATCAACGGCTGCTGGCTGCTGGCTGTTGGTTGGCAGCAAAGCTAATCTTACTGTGTGACTGAAATTTGTAAAGACAGACATATGTCCCAGTGCTGCCAGAATATTTTGGTTGAACTTTGTACTGAAATGAAATGTTAAGAAAATATCTTTTTTCTTAATCCTGGCCAATGAGTGTCCTTTTTTTATTATTCATAAAATTATGATATATCTGTGACATACGTTTTTCCACCAAATCTTTTGCGACCTTGGTAGTAGAGTGGTAAGCGTGCTTGACTGCCAACCCAAAGTTGCCGAGTTCGAATCCCTGCCAAGCCATTCAAGGTTCTGCGCTTGAAACTTTCTGCAATTATTTTTTTTCATTTTTAATCAATTGAAATTTCTCAATAGTTGATGTGAAAGGGATTGTTTAAAAACTTGAATTTACTGAGGAAAAACCACAACATTTGCCTCAGATTCAGAGGCGTATGTTGATATAGCTTACTAGGACATTCTGCAATTGTTTCACTTAATTGCTCTTTCTCTCCTACTTATCTATCACCTCAGTTAAGAATTAATATGAATTAATATGAGCCTAGTTTTCTGTTGAGACAAAAAAAGAGGCAGAAACGCGTGAGTTCGAGAAAATTAAAATGCATGAGGACAGGAATGCGACTCAAAAATTTTTCGAAAGGATAAGACGCCTGGCCGACGGTTTAAAGACCCGAGCCTTTTCTTGCAAGGATGGAAATGGGAATCTAGTGACAGATATCCAGAGTTCACAGCTGTTATGGAGGGAATACTTATTTTGTCTTCTAAATGGCGACGCCTGGAAAGTCCACCATCGACCAGATCTTTACGCTGCGTCGAATCTTGGAGAAGACCCTAGAGAAACAAATCGGCACACACCATCTTTTTGTCGATTACAAAGTCGCCTTCGACAGTTCAATAAGGAGTCACACATATTCCCCCAGTTCTGAATTTGGTAGTCCTGCAAAGTTAGTACGTCAATGCAGAATGACACTGAACAACACCTGCAGCACAGTGAAAATTGGGAAGGACCTCTCCCCGCCGTTCGAAACCAAGCGAGTTTTCAGACAAAGTGATTCCCTATCGTGCGACTTTTTTAATATTGTCATGGATAAGATCATCCGAGCTGCTGATCTGAGGCGCAGTGGCACAATTTTCTATAAGTGTTTTGCTGCTGGCGTATGATGGTGATATTGACATCATTGGCCATTAAAGTCAGTCCAGCATTCTCCAAGCTAGAAAAATAGTCGAGTCGAATGGATCTTACAGTGAACGCAGACAAAACGAAGTACCTTATGTCAACAAACAAACCGTCCCAGCGTCTTGGAAACCACGTCAGTGTTGACAACACCTCCTTTAAGGTTGTTAAGGACTTTGTTTACCTGGTATCCAGCATTAACTCCTCCAACGTTATCAGTATTGAGATTAAACTCTCTCTCGACGAACAAAACTTTTTAAAGTACTGAGAGTTTCATTTGCAAAATCAACGGGATATGGAGTCTCAGCTTTGGAATAAATGTTTCATATTTTATAAATGTATTTTAATGCGTGAAACGTTTTTATTCAATCAAAATTTTCTCAATAAAAAACACTTGTTAAATCTAGGAACAGCCATATTGAAGTGTATTCGGAGCTATTTAACGTATTGTTATTATTTTGATGACTTCACTTTTTATGGGAGGTAGGCGCGATTTTTATTCGAATTCAGCAATATTCAAACTAAGCTTGCGTATTTTACATCAAAACTAATATGTTAATATGAAGTTATTACTCATACAGGCCATTTTCTGACTTGTTCTTCATTTTTTAGAAAAATGTTTATATTCCGAATTTCATGTTGATAGATCAAAAGATTAAAAATAATGGTTAAACTTACTTTCGTAGCTGCCATTGCGATATTGATCAAGATCTTGGGCCTTGGGGCCTTACGGAGTATTCAGCCCGGCCCTTAGGCTTAATAGTTTGGAGACCCCTGGTATAGCATATGGCGATCTCTGCAACAAAATTTTCAATCATAATCGATTAAGTTATAGCGCGGTTTTACACCCTTCTAAACCTTGTTCTGCTCGATCCATCAAATTAACAATGAAAATATAATTAAAAAGAATGAATATAAAAAAGAAAAAAATGTTTTTTATTTAATTTTTGTTATTTATTTTTTTTTATTTTTTTTTCGTTTTTGATTTGTCAGATGGAGTAGTTCTAGCTTAATTAAGTGTATCATAAAGAAGGTTTTTTCATTACGGCAGAGTGGATTTTATTAAATTTTGAGATTGACTGTGGCCACCATTTTGGATTTTGGATTCTTAAAAGCTTGTACATACTATAAGTGACTGAAACTCAATATTTGAGGACAATATAATCGGGTAAAGTGTCAAAAACTCTATTCAAAGCCTTAATTTGCATAATTTGGTTGATTTTTCGACGATTTTTAAGGTTGCAGCCCCCATATTTGATCAGTCATGTGTGATTTTGAAAACCTACCTATTAAATTTTTTAGATATGTTTATTGCTTACAATTTGCATTCATAACCAAGCGATGCATCATACTTCGCACCTAATATCGCTCAAACTGTATGTATTTATTGCTCTTTACAGTGCTTTTTAAACTTTTTAACTTATACTTTCCGAAAGAATAATGTTCAACCTGAATATATTACAAAAAAACTTATTCGAATGATATAAAAAATAGTGCGTATAAATTTAATAAATCTTTTTTATATATTTATTTAGTCTTAATGGTTCGAAACCGTTGTGGGACGGACTTCTATACTAATTCAAAAATATTCAAAAACCAAGGTAAAACATACTCAAAACATTCTGAAAACATATCAACAAACTTTGAAAGAATCTCAATGTTCTTATTTATATTTTTATATAAAAATTTATAAATTTTTTTTTTTTGTCCAACATCTGAGTAATAAAAAAATAATTTGTAATAAAGGCAAAATTTTCTTCTCTCTATTTATTACCACAATTTCTTTCTGAGACATCATGCGTTATTTTAATCCTTAACTTAAAGGTTTAACAAAAAACTTTTTGTTATTTAAGGAACTATCTATCGTATTTAGGTTTTTGCTAAAAGAGTTGTGGGGTCAATTTTAAAATTCTTAAAGACTGCTTTGAAGATACTTTCTATCTATTTTATTCTCTTGACGTTTTCCAAGTTTACATTTTATATGGAAACCAGGCGCCTGGAATTCTCAAATTATCACATATATACATACAGGTATTATTTATTTGATATGGTGTTCTGTATAAATCCAATAAGCAAGAGAGATATGGTTTTTTTTTATTACACCCACCAAACATTGTTAATAAGCAATTATAATTAAATCTTCGCTATATGATTAGATATTTATTATACAAAAAGATAAAATATTTTAGGAACTACTTCTCAAATAATCTCATTTGAGCATCATTTTCCTTATGGCGACATAGTCTTGTGACTGATACATTTGCCTCTAGGGGCGTCGGCACTGATAGTCGGAATTCATTTTAATTCAAAATTTTTCTTACCCCAATAATTTAAATAGAGAAGCAAAATTTGATTTTTTTTTGTGGTATATCCGTCATTTTCATTTTCACTTTCATTTTTAAGAATATTGCTTTATTCGTACAGAATATGTACCATTATTTTGCTATGGGTGTAAACAAAAGGGTGCGTGCTAAACAAAGCATGGTTAGGACAACATTATGAGTTGTATATTCATGAAATTTCATTTATAATGACATTCATTGGTAACAAGCGTCAATTACATGCAGACGACGCTACAGCCTGCCACCCGCCACCGACACTCTGCCCAACTCCCCTGCCACCATTGGCAGTAGCCAAAATATTAATGTTGCCTTTGTACATTTGATTAAAGCTTCACTTGACTTAACGTTGACTTTTAGTGTTACAACTTGTCCATTCCGAAAATAAGTTCTTTGGAGATAATATCAAAAACATAAAAAATATAATGTTGATTGTTGATGGGCTGAGTTTAAGCTTCCTTTGTTTCACCCTTGGTTGAAGATAATTGAATATGTTGAAGGAAATCATTGTTTTAATGAAGCCATTTACTTGGCTACCCCTTTTGTTATCGTAGCAAACGCTTTTTGAGTCTCATTAAGAGATTTTCCCGAGATTTACAGGATTGTAAATTTAAATCACGACTTTTGTAGCTTATAAATAATTGAAATTTTTATATGGATGTGAGTGAGAACGAGGATGTGAACGGATTATAGTTTGGGAATAGTACAACTCTGATATAAAAACGTGTTTGCTATCATAACAAAGGCTTAACATTTTAAAAAACCAAGTTTAAAAAAAACCTTCATATAATAATTATTTAATTATTGACACAATCAAGATGATCGACTCAGCTCCAAAAGAATGAAGAATCTAAAAAAAATGTTTGACTTGCATTTTAAAATTTATATATTTTTATTTCAAATATTTTTTATATCATAAAACATATATGATATGAACCACTCTCGGCGATTTGTTGGTAAAATTACTTAAGACTCTTCTCGGCGAATCTTTCCGGCAAATTGCTTTTATGGCCTCAGCTGCTTACAGTCGGTGATACCCGAATTATGAATGAATTTTGAATTTTGAAAAACTGGACCTACATCTTTTATGCCGACAAAAAACGGCTAAAGTTCATGTTCTTAACCCATTTTAGTCCGCTGGTAGATTTCCCGACTACTGACTTTAAAACTAATTTCTGAAAAAAATATTAAAAATATATTAAAATTCTTTCTGAAAAGACTTAATTTGGTAAAATGGAAATTCAGAAAATAAATATAAATTTCCAAATTTTCCATTAACCACGAACATGTAATATTTTTTAATATTTTTTCCATAAATTAATTTTAACGTTAGTGGTCGAAAAATCGACAGCTGACTAAAATGGGTTAAGTAACTTTACTTGACATTTAGTTAACTTAGTTAACGCTCTGAGGTTTTCCATTGTCTGCAGAGAGGTGACAGCCGATTAGAAAAGTCTATTTGCTTAAAACAAACTTTCTGTCAGATGTAAGAATTCAATTCCAGCTGCAGCAGTTCGTTGCCTCACACGCCATGTCACTACCGGCCGTCTTCCTTTTTTGCATTTCAAATATTTCTCATTGTTATTTTTTGCAATAGTTTTGAAGTAGAATTACGTTTTATAGCGCGGTTTGTATCATTTCAAACAAATTTATTTTAACAAATTTTTTCAAGGCCATGAAACGTTTTTGACCAATACTTTAGAGTATACCTGCAGCCTTTAATACTCATCGTTCAAACCTAATATTTATACTAAAATATCAGATATATCCTGCGCTAAACGAATATTTAATATTTGACTTTGTCACTATTATATTAAAGTCACAAAATAGCAAAATCTAAGAAGAAAAATCTGCATTTTTAGATTAGAAAATCAATCAATAGCTGTTAATGTTGTGTGTGCTGCTTGCATTGTTTTTGTTTTGTAAGAACTGATTCGCAGCATTGGTTCACTATTCAGAGTTAAGAGGTCCCAATGAAAACGACTTGGATCATATTTCGTTGTATGCTATTGCCCAATAGTTGGCGCTGGTAATTCGGCTGACATGTTATATGCGTCTAGTAGAAAGTAGAAGAACTAAATATGGGAAATATACGAAATGAACTCATCTATTTTCCATTTAAGAAATGATCCAAGTTTCGTTCTGGATCAATTGTTATTTTTGTTTTCAATGCAAACTAATTTGGATGATCTACCATCTACATTCCACAACTCATTTGAGTATAGCTCGCAAACTTTATATCGGACAGAGACGAAAGTAGCACCAATGGAAAGTGCATTTGTTTAGCTTTCTTTTTAACTAATAACCCGTCTTTAACCAATCAAACTTGACGAAATGATCGAAAGAATTTAACATGTTACTTGTTCCTTTTTGCTTGCTTTATTAATCATGCATACTTTTAACTTTCTCTGTTTTTTTGGTCTCGATAAGAAGTCCATAACTAAAATCTATCTTCAAATTGACATATAGAGAGAGTTATGATAAGAAAACCTGTGAACAGAATAATATAGAAATTTATTTGTTAATTTTCGGATAAAGAATATGTGAAAAATTGACAAAACAATCGAACCAATATGACAAATTAGCAAAGCTTACTACTTAAACGGAATTCTACGTCTTCACTTACGATACTATCGAAACTGTTTCGTTTTTTCTCTGCACTTCTTTTCTAAATTTCCTTACTTTTTTTGCTATTATTTTAAATTTTGTGTTTCAAATTAACAACTTTGTAACAGAGCAAAGTTTCGTTTTTCCAGTCTTGAAGTATAAATATATGTATCCTCCTTTTTCAACTTCCCTAGAATAAATGGTTCTCCTTTTTTTTTCATCCGTAGTTATCTTAAATGAAATTTTGGTCTGATAACTATGACGATTGATTGGTTTGCAAAATTTTTGACAATTCAGGCGACTAAAGCCGGTTTATTAAGTCTTTGCGGTATGATAAAATGAATACGGTATATTTTGATGAATTTAAATCAACGCAGTTGCTACAGCAACAGCACAAGAATTGAAGTCGCATAGAAATGTATAATTCACCGCAATGAAAAGGATTAGGATTTTTTTCACAAAAGACAATCGCATTCGGTAACCATTAATTAAAGCAGCCTCGCAAGTCACTAACAATCCTTTCTATACAGTCATCCATCTACCAACGTTTCAACGGGTCAACCATCTATCGAAGAACCAATGAAGAACTGCCCAGTGCAGTATTTTAGACACCGTAAGAAATTTCTTTGTAATACTTGTGGGGGGAAAGCTTTAAATAAAATAAAATTAACAACATAAAAATACAAAAATCGAAGACAAGCTAATTAGTAGAAATCAAGATTACAATATCTCAAAAATATCTCCAACGTCAATGTGGGTTGACATTCATACTGAAGAATGTCCCTTAAAATAATCATCCAGATGCTGTTGACAAGCGCTATGCACCAGCCATTCAAACTCAAATTGGCTGAATTTTTTTTATAGTGTACAAGTTCGCTTTTATTTGCTTTGATGCTGGTGCTGTTGCTGGTGATGGTGCTGTTGGTGCCAAGGCTTCATGTTGCTTTCTGTGTCTCTGTCCATAGCAATGGCGGTGGCGGTGCACCCTATGTATTCAGCACATTAAAATAAATGACTGACAGGTATCAAAACAGGAGGATCAATTGTTAGATTTTTAGTTTTTAGTTAATTTTTTGTTGTTTTGTTTGAGCCTTTTTGCTGCTTATGCCTGCCTCCTACTTTAATTTATTTTAGGGGTTTCGTTGTTTGTATTGTCTCGGAAACGAACTCGAATCAGTACAATTTAAACAATCACACGTATGTGAACATCTCAACTTGTGTGTAGGTGTGTGTGTCTGTGTGTATGTGTCTATAGGAATAAATAAAACAATCGAATACTTGGTTTTTGCTGGCTTGGTGCTCTCGGTAATCGCCGTTGTTAGCAATGATGGTGTGGTTTTTGTTGGTTTTACTTTTTTTGTTGCCACTGCTTATGGCCTTTGTTACTTTTTACCTTTATTTGCAGATGTAAAGCAATCCATGAGATTGTGTGATTCGTTTGTGTTGCTGTTGAATTTCCATGAATTCCATATAAAAATGGAAATTTCATTATTTTTTTCAGACTGAACTGCACTCGTAGCCCCCGATGCGAATGTTTGTCAAGATACACAGGCTCATATATTGAATATTTTTAAAGATGATCGGTACTGCATTGTACTGCGCGTACCGCATCCTTACTTTGCGCTTGTTTCTTTGACGCATTTAATTTTAATCCGTTCATTTTTTTTTTTCTTGTCTTTTTTTTAAAGTTTCTGCCATTCTTCTTCTTCTTATTCTTCTTCTCTTGTTTTATTGGTTTTGTTTTATGACGATAATGATTTCGTCTTCTGCATACATTATGCTGCGATCCAGACGTACGTACGTATACAATTAATATTTTATGGTGCCGCGAACGCATCCTTACGCAGTACGACAGGATCAGACAGCCAAGCAGTGAGTGCCTCGGTACCGTTTGATTTTGCTCTTAATTGGTGTGCAAAATGCTTCGCATGCGCGCCGGAAACATAGCTTCTTGTATTTTTATTTCATTCCTTTTTTCCATAAGCCTCAATTTCAGTGCATTGTTTAAGATCACAACGATTCAACACACACACTCACACTTGGTTTCAAAAATAACACCGATGCAACTGCAACATGCAACAGTATAAAAAAAGACTCATGCACAAATTAAATAGCATGAGACATTTTTGTACCATTGTTTATGTCGAAATGTGTTACTTGCTGCTACCTGTGCGCACTGCAGCATTTAATTAGTAAGTATTATTTTACACATCGTAACACAGATGCTACGACGAGCACTGATGGATTGCAATCCATGAGAGGACGTGTATTTTTAATTTTTTTTTTTTTCTCATTATTTTTACTTTGCACCGCAAACAGGTAGTAGTTAGGACAAGAGATGAAAACAATTAGAAAGACAGTCATGCATCATCGTACAGCAACATTTAACTCTTTTGACAGACCAAATGTTAGTTAAGCAAAGCCAACGTAAAGTAAAGTTTCATTTTGTGAAGTGCTGCTGCATGGGCGCAACCAGGAATTTGATGTGGGGGAGAGATTTTATCAAATGTACGACTTTTTTAAAAATAACGGAAATCGCAAAGTAACAGTCAATGGAGCAAGGTGCTGTGCTATGAATACCGACTTTGTTTACCCAAAATGGAAAAAATGGAAGAATTGGATTTGCTTGACATGTAGTTTCATCAAGACAGCGCCACATTAAACACGGCACGCCATACCATGAACCTATTGAGAGGCGAGTTTAGTGAGTAATTAATCTCACGTTCTGAAGCAGAAGTCTACGAGAAGGTTTACAAGCCAGCCACAATTGCAGCCCTGGAAGACAACATTACAGCAACCATTTATGACATACCGAAATTCCAGGCCGAAATGCTGGAAAAAGTTTGCCAAAATTGAAACTTACGGATGGACCTCAGGCTTAGCGGTGGACAACATCTGCATGAAATGATCTTTACAAAGTAAAATGGCAGGCATTGATGTATCGCTCAAATTTGATTTAACTAGTGAAAGTGAAAGTATCGTGGTCTTTTTTTTCGAAAAATTTGTATTTTCAATGGAGTTCTGTGGAAACTTAAAGAAATTTTGTTATATCTCCAGTCAGTTCACACCATCAGGACGCTGTCAAGGTCGTTCCAGTCAGGAACTAATAATAGCATATGAAAAATGCTTTGATCGAACATTTATTTCTGATGTCCACAAACAGTTTACAAGAGATGCTACAAATACTTGTTGGAATGGTTACATCACAAACGTAGATCGATGCCATTCGGTGTTCCTATGGTTTGGATTGACCCAATTGAAAATGATCCCTTAAACTGTTATGGTGCGTGAATTCTGTTTGTGGATGACAGAAAAAAAGGTCAAAATTTCAGTATCAAAGTGTTCCCAGTGCTCAAGTTCCATTGCCGCAATCTGAAGAGATTCCTCCAAGATGCCCCAGCACAAATGAATTTTTATATAAAAACCTACAACTCGTAGAGTTTAGTTGGTTGGGTGTCCCTAGTGAAATTTTCTAGAAAATATTTTTTGGCAGGTTTTAACCCTTGACCTCCCACCAAAGTTGACTTTTAGTGTCTTTTCTAAAAAAAAAGGGTCAAAACGACACATACTGGCAGGAAGAACCTACCTGAATTAAGGTATACATATTATTTTTCATATTTTTTAATTTAATTTTTGACCAAAAAACTCAAATTTAAAATCACTGTAAAAAAATCGTGACGGAGTGGAGCAAAAATGAATTTGGTCTTTTGATGAATTGATGTCAAATACTATCGTTTGAATTTGGTTTGGTTCACTACCGAAAATATCACTACGGACAAAAGAAGCGGTTCAGAACCTATCACGTGATAGGTTCCAAAGTGATGGTAACTGGTACCAATTCTGCCACCAACATATGAAACCGACCGATCCCTTTAACATGGCGTTGTCATTGACAGGGGTTAATTGACTCCGGCTAGATACCTTTGGACCTATCTTACAACTGGTTCAAAAATATATCGGCAGGTGCCAATTGACACCTAATACGGCAAAAGCATGGTCAATTGCTCTAAAGTGACCGGTCCTGGGATAGTTCTTATTTAACCTATCACAGGACAGGTTCGATTTAACTCAGAATGGGACCAATCGTTTTTAAATGTGTTTTGCTTTATTTATCTTATAATTACCAATAGCTCAGTGAAAGTGCGTTGGACTGTCACGCGGTGGACGTGGGTTCGTCTCCTGGCTGTGTAAATATACTACATATATCAACAAATTTAATTTAATAATTTATATTCTAATTCCGTTTCTGTTTAGTCAAAAAAACTTTCAAAATAAGTTTGCTTAACACCTAAAAAAAACTGTAAATTTAATTTAAAAAAAAAAAAAGTTCAGTCAGGTAAGTCGAATACTAAACTTAAACGCTAGCAAGCTCGGCTAAACATGAATTAACAAAACATTGATTCAATCGGAATTATTTTTTTTCTTACACACACATCACATGACTTCACTATGAACTTAATTCCTGCAGGGTTTTGGTTATTCTGTGTTTAAAAAAATTACGTTAAAAAAGAACGAAAATAACAAGTTTAGAGGAAATTCCTTTAATTATTTCGATGGTCTAAGTATATTTTCCATGCCACAATTTGAAAAGATAACTCAAATCGAAGTTTTGTCAACAACCCCCCAAGTGGTCAGAATTAGCACTTAAGGTCGGGGAAAGGTTTTTAACTCGTTTTTTTTAAATCATTTTTTACATAAATGCACATATGCGTGGTGACCGTGGCATGCAGGTTAAGTGTGTGGCTTAGCATGCGCGGAGACCGAGTTCGATCCCCAGCCGCGGTGTTTAAAGTTTTTTTAATAAAAAATTTTTCTGATCGGTCACCACCTCTCTGTAGACAATGGCAAACCTCAGAGAGTAAATAATGCCATGTAAAGCTTCTTGAGAACTTGAACTTTAGCCGTTCGGAGTCGGCATAAAACATGTAGGTACAGTTCTCGGTCAATTGTGTGCAAACATTAAATTACACACACACACAACACAATTGATCATAAGAAGCTCGGTCCTTTAAAGAAAAAAATTTAAAAAAGCTAATGTCATACGATAAAAAATTTTGTTAAGATTTATAAAAGTCATTTTTTTTTCAGATCGGACACTTTTTGCGACTCCCAGCGCTGCAACCACGAGGTCCCGTTTTTTTCTCTGCCGCCAGTTTGTAGCTCTATAAAACCATGTTGGAGTGATATTTTTTTTAATTTTTTTTTCTTGTAATTTGTTCAATTCTCTACAATAATAATAAAAATTTTGGAAAAATGTTTGTTTTTGACTGAGTTATGAATTTTTAAAAAAAGGTATGTTTTCCTTAAGCGATATTTGATTTTATTGAGCGAAACAGGTTCTGGTTCAGGCTGAATATGTTTTAAAAAGCATAGCAATAACAACAATGAACAGTTTGAGCGATATAGAGTACGGAGCAGGACGCTTGTCTTTTATATATTAAGATTAAAAATTTTGATGAACAAAAACTAACAAAATTGTGAAAATTGGTGACTTTTTTCAAAATATAAAAAAACATTTTCATCTCTAAGATAAATTAAAAAAGTTTACCACCTTTTTGTATATCGTCATATGGGCATCTCCCAAAAAAGGTCTACCAAAAGTAAAGAAAAACATTAAAATAATTTTATTTTTTTTTTATTTTGATTAGTATTACTGTTATGTTACTTGAATTTAACTACTGTCGGAAAAACTTGTCGCGTCCATGATCGTCCATGTCGCTTCCGTATTCGTGCTATATCTATTTTAAAAAAGTAAAAGATAATTCTCATATTTCATAAGTCTACGGAGAGAAGTTATACTTTGATCTCAATTAACATGTATATTATATTTAGAAAAATTTTTCAAAATTAGCTAAATTTTACATATTTCTTTACCAGCTTAAAAAAACTTATATTTTTTGTCGCGTCCGTTCCATTGTATGATTGCTTTTTACTTTGTACTAATTTGTACTAAATCTTGCCAATATTTTTATAATATGTAGTACTCTTTCATCGCGTTAGAACACTTAAAATACATATTGGCTCTTTTTGTTTCTTTCATGTTTTTCTTGTTAATTTCTTGTTAATTAAAACAGTGCAAATGTCGCGTCCGTGCCACTGGGAGATGCCCATATGAAATCAAAATGGCCCCAAGTTACCAAAAATTCAAAATCGACTTTTTGATTGATTATGAAGCACCGTAACAAAATACATGCTCATTTTACACTCCTTCTACTAAAAACAACGATTTTATTAACAAAATTAACCTGAAAAATTGTTGAAAAAATTAGGTTTGTTTTCAATTTAGATAGTTTTTTTTGCTTCGCATGCAAAATTGCTCAGATGTAACTTAGAGCTTTTTTGATTTCATATGACAATATATTATTTTTTGTTAACGTTGATTTAGACGTTTAGAAATTCGAACTTTATATTTAAATAGGTTTTCGTTAACTTTTAAATTAAAATTTTAAATTACATAAAAAAAACTGATGCTACACAAAACAACGCACATTCACGCCGATTTTATGAATGATATTTTCCGTTTGAACCAAAAATAAACAAATAGAATCAAATATTAGATATATGACTTGACTCACTTTAATACATACATATAGCCACACAAATACTCATACAAATGTCACCAGCCACAAATCCATGTTATCTCAATTAATATGTATGTTTGTGCATATTGACTGATTAACATATAAATTGCATCATCTCGCTGTCTGCCAACCCTTAGTGCCTTAATTCAGAGCAAAAATTTTCTGCAATATCATTTGCAGATAATTAATTTCGTTACAGCCAAGTTTAAATAGTGTATAAATTACAGATATACTGGAAACGTAACGTTATTACGTTATCCGCTTTATTACCAAAGCCATGTTTTTATAGCTTACTAAGCACAAAAACTGTGCTTTAATCTAAAGAAAAAGCTTTTGTTCTTAACTATCTTGTTATTGTTTTTGTTGTTTTTATTATAGCCTCTTCAGTTAGCAAATAATGAAAGAAGACATTAAATCATTTGGAAAAAATCATGCCCACTTATTCGCGTTAAGACAGGCACATCAAGAGCGACATCAACCCCAACCAAGCCGAATCGAATCCAATTCAGCCCCACCGCATATAATAAAAACACCAAACTCATGCATAATAGTTGCCTTAACTTCAATAGCAACAAAGTTACTCCAACCAACTCCAAGCCTTCAACTTCCGATGCTATTAATTATTGTTATGCATTGAGCATTGAATTGAGCCGAATGAATGAGCTCAACCGCCCTGTCTCGAGAGGAGGAAGGAGGGGGGGATGAAGGCCTATGTTGTAGAATTATGTGTATGACAATGTTTGAATTGTGGTGTCTAGATGATAATGAGTATAAAATTAATGTGATGATGTGAACAAAGTAAATTGATGTGAATCGCTGCTGTGTTGGTGATGGTTAACACATGTCAAGCGCAGAGTAATTAAAAATGACTGATTTCCGTTAAGTGATCTCTTATGCCTTAGTTAAGGTAGGTATGTGTAGTGTCCGACCGAAACCGAAACTTTGCCCGAAACCGAATTTCGGTCAGTTTTGTAATATTCGGCCGAAACCGAATATTTAAAATTTTTTGAAAAAGCTTAATATTTTTTTTAAATTTTTTGTTAAAAGTATACAAAAACATAACAATTCAAACAGATAATAATAACGTATAAAAACGATAGATATTTTTTGAATATTAAAGTTCAGCTTTAAAATAATAAATAAAGAGATAATTTTTAATAACACTTTAAGGAACATTAAAATTTTTAAAATTAAATGACTTAATATTATTGCTAAAAATAAGAGCTTGTCTGTATTTTCGCCATTTAAATTATGTCGTCGGTCAGAGTATATTTGCCCTGCTGCATTGAAAAGTTGTTCGCTGGCGACACTAGAAGAAGGAGCAGACAGGTATCTGATTGCAACATCTTTTAATAAAGAAAATGGGCTGTGGTGCCAGTATTCGTAAGTATTGGAATCCCTTGGAATTAAAGGCTCGTTTAAAAAAGTTTTAAGTTATATGGCAATATATTAATATTTGTTTTTTTTTTACGCTCTAAAACTTCAGGCAATGATAACTGCACTTCTCTTCTTTCCGGTTGCCTTGTTTCTTCCTCAGTTCGTTTTTCGATTAATCTACGCGATCTTGAGAAAGCAGGATTACTCCTACCACTCCTGAAGATGATTTTTTTCCAAAAGTTTTTCACTCCTCAGACTGTTTGCTTTTACGCAACTTGTGGCCATACTAATGCCGAATAACCGAAACTTGCTAAAAGGCCGAAACCAAATATTCGGGCGGACATTAGGTATGTGTCCCTAGTTCATGTAGAGGGACTTTAAACTGGTTTGGGTTTGGGTGGAGGTCTATGTTACACCTCTTCCGTGCTGCGGCAGCACCCGAGTTGAGAATGCAACTCGCATACCGATGGGCCAATCCAGTAAGTCAGCTGCTAACTTCCTTAAATACCAGTTTTTAAGTCCTTGGTCAAACCTCGTAGCAAGCTACTACCAATTGAGCACATCCAAGCTACTACCAGTGATCTGGATCGAACAGACAACGTTAAGAAGGAGTACCTTGATAGCGACAGAGATGCATTGTCTGTTTTTCTGTAAGAGTACTCTCTGATTCTGCTTAAAACAGTGTCGAGAGTCAATCTGCACGCCAAGATACTTAATGGTACAGCTTTATTGTACCTCTTACCCAGGCACGTTGATTATTGCGGCCTCAGACTTTTTATGGCTACTGATGAGCACCGCTTCCTTCTTGTATTCAGCTAAAGTAAACCCGACTGACTTGAGCCACTCGCAGATTGCGCTAAGAGCAACACTACTAAGGACCTCCACTTCAACCAAATGTTTTGCTGTTAGCACATCCGCTAAATCATCCGCAAATCCGACAATCTTGACGACTGTAGGTACATTGAGCCTTAGAACACCATCATGCATGACATTCCAGAAAAGGCTTCTTAGCACTGATCCCATTCAATGCCAAACACCCTTGTAGAGGCTCAAGACTAATAAAACCTAAAGGAAGAGAGATCAACAAATGCATAACAAAGAAAAATTTTAAAATACTGTCAACTGGTAAACCAACGTATTGGCTGCTATCGGATTCTTGCAAAACCCAGACCCACTAGATTTTGTCGTCTACTCAGATATCCCTGAACATCTTTTAAGCATATCACAGCAACGTAGTATAAGTATAAGTAAAAGTCAGAACATTGCAACTCAGATTTCAGGTACCACCAAATGTACACTCACTGCACGCCAAATCTTTGATATCGCATAGTTTTGGAATTTATAGTTCTTGAACAAATAAACTCAGAATGGAGTGACTATTTGCTGATGTTCTGCACACATTGAAAACGGTACGAGCTTATCGCACTTCGTCAAATGTTTGTACATGTATTTCTTATGGGAAGAATTTGGTCAAGTGCCGCAGCGTCATCGAGATAGAACTATTCCTAATTTGACAGCTTGTCGTTACGATCGTCATCAATGTGTTCAAGCTATCACTCTTTAAAAATAATTTGAAGAAACTCTTTTAAATAAACTTTTGAATGTGGTCTAAAATTATTTATACAACGTTCTCTAAAAACTCTGACGAAATGCCATTTCTGAAGAATTTTGAAACACAGAATATAATTTCAGAATTGTTAACCTAAAAGTCGATGCATCGAAAAAATACATCGATGCATGGAATTATATCGGAATATCAAACATCGATGTATCTCTCATGCATCGATATTTTTTTTTATATCTCCAGGAAGAATATAACAAGCAGGATACATTTTAATATAATTACTAGAACTCGAACAACAACTTTACTTGTGTACACTAAGGGAAAAAGTTATGTAGTCAGTACAGAGACAGCTATGTAAAATCTATGCACTGCAACTTGTATGAGAACGCAACAAGAGCAGTATTTACTGAGTAAAGGGAGCGTGTACTGACTACATATCAATTTATTCACTTTTTAAAATGAATAAAAAATGTATTCAACACATCATGTTATGTGTTGAATACATAGCAGACTTCAATAGATACAAGCAACGTGTACTCAATCAACGTGTTATGTAATTTTTTACAAAAACTTTACTCAATACATAAAATATAGACTCAGTACACGTCCCCCTTATCCGATTGAAGTGACATATTTATTCAGTACATAACATATGGACTCAGTACACGTATCTCTTGCACATCGGCACACGATTTTGCTGTTTTATGTCATTCGTTTCTTGATTTTCAAATGAGCAACACCTCTAAAGTATGTAGAAAATCAGAGCGGGAATGATTTTATCCACTGTACTCTAGAACAAAAGCGATGATTGGATAAGAATTAAATGGCTGGGTTTCTATAAGTAATTGCCAATTATTTTGTGAAATCTATTCATTTCTTTATAAAATTATTTATTGCATTTGTTGAGAGGGTGCTTTAGGCACAGGCATGAATTGTGTATATATTCAATACATGGAATTATGAACAAAAAATATATAATGAATACATTATGCATGTACTCATTGCATAAAATTATGCATTTAAAATATGTAATGAGTAAATAATGTATGTACTCATTGCATAAAATTATGTACTCCAAATATGTAATGAGTAAATTATGTATGTAATGAGTCAATAATCTATGTAATACGTACATAAGATCTTTACTCATTACATAAAATAATTTGTAACAGTTTGCGATGAGTACAGTGAGCATGTACTCACCACATACATCCATGAATTCACGACACATATTTATGCGTTGAGTACATAAAATTCTTTATTGACTACATAACCGCTTGAAAGCATTATGTAGTCAGTAGAGATTTCAACATGTACTCAATACATGAAAAATGTAAAATTTTTGTGTGCAGAAAACTATGCGATGAGTACATAAATTTATGTATTGAGTCCATAGGTTTTTCCCTCTGTGTACATAAATGTATGAATAAGTAAAATTTGAATGAACTTGTAAATTTTCCTCTAACAAAATTTTCATCACATTTTGTCATTTTTTACCGTATATGCGTGTTTTCTTGGTAATTTTCTTGTGCTTGACCACACATCTTCGTGTTGTTTAATTTTTTTTTTTATTTTATTTTCTTTATACAAATATTTAAATATCAACAACATTTTCTGATATAGTTGTTGTTGCCCACTATCAAGCACGATCACTTTGACATGACTCAAACAACCACGCCCGCCACATTCAAATTACTTTAATTAATTAATTCATAAGCTTGCATATTAAACTTGAATTCCACTCAAATGTGAAAACCACTCGAGACATATGCCTGCAGCATTGCGTTGAACAGAAAGTTCTTTGGCCAGAGCCAAGACTTGTTGCTTTTGACCCTTCTTTAACACCTTTTCGAATGTTATCATTTACATGCATTCGATGATTTATCATGTGGGCTTTTGTGTTTCTTACTGGGGATCACAAACCATTAACGTTAGTTTCGAACAGCGTCATTTATTAGTCGAACGTTTCTAATAATATTGGATATCCTCATAAAATACACAATATTATCAGTAACAAAAAAAAAAAAAAATAGAAAAAAAAAACGGACAACAAAAAACACACAAACATACAATTCTTAAAATGCGTTAAAATGATTGTGACACACACGAGAACAACAACAACAACAGTACTATTCATAACAAACTCTTTGTGTTTCATAGAAATAAATTACTTATGAAGAAGTTGAATCGGTTACTCTAGTCAAACCCGATTCAAACTTTGTGTTCATTTTTCGTGTGCCTGATAAGTACAACTTCCCAATGAGCTTGAGACTTGAAACTTAAAATATATCTAAGAACTGGATAACAGCACAATATTATCAGTAAATTAGTTAGTACCAAAATATCAAAAATTTATCTTTATAAAAATTTATCGCCGAATTGTCCATAAGTTAGCTTGAAGCTATCAATAAGTTTATTAGTTATCGGTAACCGGTACCGATTAGTTATCGGTAATCTATACCTTTTTAACACGGTGTTATAAAGATTATTTCTTGTGTGTCTTGCCCGTACATATCTCGGAACCCAGTTATAACCATCTTTCCGATGAACTAGAGATTTCAAACTTTAAACATAGCTTACAATTTTTAATAAGTTAGCTTAAGCCAGATAACTCATCGGATATTATCGATAAGTTTCCGAGAACTTATTATTAAGGCCCAGTTTACATTTTTTTTAAAAAACTTTAGAATTTTTTTTTGTTTTTAATGTTTTGGAAAACATCTTAAGAATGTGTACAAAAAATTCCGAAAAAAATTTAAAAGCCGTTTAAGATATATTTAAGTTTTAATGAGCAGTTAACGCTATGTTAATGGGATTCCTCTATTTTGAAACGCATTTTGCTTTAAATTACATTTTTTAAAAACGGCTTGAACTGTTATTCGAAAAGTACTCGTCCAAGTGACTCAAATCTTCTTCTTCTTTTTGCTTTCTTAAATACGTTGCATGTATTTTTTTTTTTGGTATTTTCATTGGTAAAATTACTGGAATGGCGTATCCAGCTGAAAGAGTTAATCGGCCAATGAAGTATCACCACAAAATTTAATAACACTCTCATCAATCTGCAAGGACTTTCTTTTTCATAAAACTGCTTCCTGCAATTTAAAAAAAAGATGCACTAGTAAATCTTTTGGTTGCGAAGTTCTTCTACCTTAACTTGGTTCTCCCTGACTGCTTTGAGTCATATAAGAAATTCTGTCCATGTAGTTAAATAAGTCACCAAATATTTTTAGTCATTTTTTCAATTCATTACACAAATTAAACAATTTTACTTAATCGAAATATAGCATAACCCAAACTGATGCCAAATGCAAAACCATGCTGTTGTGTCTAAAAATAAAAAATAACTACAGCTTTATTTATTTACTTATTAGAAATAGAAAGTTAAAGTAATTTGGATCTACTTGAGCCACTTATAAAAATTGTGACTCAATTTGCGCACTCTGAGTAATTTTTCTAGAGCATTTAATAAATGTGTTGCCATCGCGTAAACTTGAAGAGGTAGCATAAAAATTACAATTATAAATCTAACAAAGGTTTTACTTGGCCAGTGTAACTGTAAATTGTGAAAATTATATTGGGACAAATGTGTCCCTTGTGCGTGAAAGGGTTAACTTATTACGTATAAGTTAATTTTTATTGTATTTTGTCATTGATGAACACAAAAATGCCTACAAACTTGAATTTGTCAACCATGCAAGGACTTCTATTCTGACAGAATTGTCATAAGACAGTTTAGTTAAGAGACTTGGGTATAAAAATCACAACTCAAAAACATTAATTTTCAGGAGAAGCGAAAAATAAAACTCTTTGCTTGAAACTGCAGAAGAAAACCAATTTCGAGTTAAAGAAGAAAATAATGAATAAAATAGTGAGTTAGTGATAGTGATAATAAATTCATTCATAACAAAAAATCGATTTCGAAAAATTTTGAGTTGTGACTGTTTTGTGTTAAGTGTGCGATATGCTCACTATAAAAAAAAAACAAAAACAAATAAAAAAAATATATTTCTGAGAATAAAAACCCACTCTAGAAGAAATTATTTTATAATATTTGGCTCGTTTTAAAAACTAAAATAATGTTTTATTGGAATAATTTATTTAAAAATAATAAAATAACAATCTTAAAAATTAATTTCGTCCAAAAAACAAAGAATTTGTTTGACTTTTTTTTAAAATAATAAAAAAGAATATATAAACGCAAAGCAAATCACCAAGTCACCTCCACTTATGGACTAAAATTTCCGAACAATGCTCCGGTTATGTAACAATGGTTACCGATTTTAGCTTCTATTCAAATGCGACAACACTAGCATTTGATTTGAGAAAACAAAACAAAATAAAGGTAGGCCCAAGTTATCTTGAGGCAGACTAATAGCTTCTCAGAGGGAAATAGGCGGGGTGGGGGTCAGCCGGCAAGGTGCGAGAAAAACAATCCATTCGATCATAATTTAAAAATTTATTGGGGTTTGCCTTAAATTTATGAATGAAGTTAAAAAAAAAAAAAACAACATTAAAAAAACTGTCGTAAACAAACTTGAATGAAAGCCAAAAATTTAAACTGGTAGAAAAATATGATGATGATCACGATGATGATCACGATGATGATGATGATGATGATTCTCGTGACTCTACGACGATAATGATACGCTGCTTGAAACTCTTAATAAATTAAAATTATTATTGTAAACGCTAAAAACTGGTCTAAGCCAGCAGACAGAAAATCATAATGAAAACATGTTTAGGAAGATGCAGCACATAAGAAACTGAATGAAATTCGGAAGTGATAACTTTGGATTTTAAGGTGTGTTGAAAACATTACTGTACGATACCTTTTGCCGCATGGCTAATACAAATACTACTTTTGAGTGGCTTGTGATGCTGGCAACAGCCGTGCAGCGAATTTAACGCAGACGAAAGTTAAAGAATCATGGAATGTGCTTAATGCAAGCACGAGCTAAGTGCGAGACAGTTATGAGTGACTTAATCAGACATCATGACTGCAAAACTAATAAAAAACCACATAAATTAATACAAATTTTAAGTATCAATTTGCAAAAATTTAGCGAAACTCAACAACGTCGTTAACTGAAATGATCCAGTGATCAGATGTTATTCGCACGCTTTTCAAGTGTTTTTAGAAATTGATCATTTTTATCAACAAGTTTTAGCAAGCTTTTTGCTGTTGTAGTGATGCCGTTTGAATACGAATGGCTTAATTCGGATACTTTTTTCACCAAAATATTGATGGACTGTTTTTTTTCTTAAGGGCAATACAAGTTAAACAATTATTTTCTTTACAAATAAAATACAATTGAATTAGATATTAAGGTATTGTGCATCTGTATAACGCATGCATGTATTATTGTAAGTATTAGTCATCGAAAATCGAAAATGAACATCCAATTCCACCTCTAAATAATGAAATAGAACGGAAAGACAATGCAGAAATATTTTATTTTTAAATGAATTCTTTAATTCTTTTTGGTTCCCCAAAAAGCTGATTTTTTATGAAAATCGTGTGTTTTTGTACTGGAGCCTCTCCAGCGGTAATTTTTTTTTATAAAAAATACTATAGATATCGATTCACTATTAAAAATAACTTATGGATGCAAATTTTCAGAGATCGGAATACGTACAAGAGTGTCAGCATAGAAACAAAAAACCATTATTTAACCTATATTCAACTAATTTTGTACTGGAGCCCATCTTACAGTACAGTTATTTACACAAACCACCACAGATATTGATTAACCATTAAAAACAACTAATTCATGCAGATTTGCAGACAGATCGAATTGCGTTCGGAAGTGTTAGCATACAATAAAAAAAACCATTATTTACCATATTTTCGATTACTTTTGTACTGGAGCACACGTTAAGGTACACTTTTTTACAATAACCCCCATAGATCTCAATTAACCACTTTAAATAACTTATAGATGCAAATTTTTCAAGAGATCAAACCGAGACGAAGAATACCGACTCGCAACTCTCCTACGACGCAATAATCTGAGAAGGAGCGCCACCAGCGGCTTAGGGCGAATACCGCCAGCGAGCCATGTGAGCAACGGCTTAGAACAAAGTTCACTTAAAATATGCTTACCAAATCGCAAGAAGGTAAGAACAGGTTAATCAGAGCACAAGAACGTATGAGCCAGAGAAAAACACGGTTGGATGAAAAAAACGCATGAATTTTGATACAGAACTGTGAACCATTTTAACCATTCTGTACAGAACTCAGCTAATTTAGGTATCGCGGTATTTAATTCGCCGCTCATTCAACGTTAAATATTCATTTCACACTTAATGTTGTAACTGTTGAATCAATGCACTCATTAAGGAGCTAAGAATGATATTTTGAAAGTTAAAAAAAAAAAAACAAATTGGCCATTTCAGCCCTTGAAAGGACTTTGACCGAGCTTCTTATGATCAATTGTGTTGTGTGTGTTATTAAATGTTTGCACACAATTGACCGAGAACTGGACCTACATGTTTTATGCCGACTCCGAACGGCTGAAGTTCATGTTCTCAAGAAGCTTTACATGGCATTATTTACTCTCTGAGGTTTGCCATTGTCTGCAGAGAGGTGGTGACCGATCAGAAAAATTTTTTATTGAAAAAACTATTTCGCCGTGGCTGGGGATCGAAACCGGGCTGCGAGCATGCTAAGCCACACACTTAACCTGCATGCCACGGTCACCATATATTGAAAGTTACTTAACCCTGAACGACACACCAAAAAAAAATACTACGAGAATACACACCCGTGGTGAAAATGTAGCCACTAACAATATTTCGCGTTTT
This sequence comes from Tetanocera ferruginea, assembly GCA_958299015.1. NCBI lineage: Eukaryota > Metazoa > Arthropoda > Insecta > Diptera > Sciomyzidae > Tetanocera > Tetanocera ferruginea. The sequence continues at coordinate 8,604,689 of OY282645.1, read as the reverse complement.
TTGATAATTTTCAAACGTACATTATTTTTTTTTTTTAATTAATATCGTTAGTTTAAGCACCAACGTTTATTTTAAGGTACTGTTTGTTAATATTGTATGGAAAATAATATTAAAAAAATGTCGATTCAGCGAAGTCCATTCAAGAATAATTCATGTGAACATGTGCACAATGAAATATCGCAGCAGAAATCGTCGTTTAAATGCCGTTATGAGCAGTGGCGTAGATAGCTTTTGGTTCTGGGAAGGGTCCAAAAAAAGTAATGATCTGTAATATGCTTAGTTAAGTAAAGGCATACTTGTTAGAGTACCCATGAAGTGTATGGATTTTTCAAAAGTGCGATTGTTATTCGCTCCCCGCGAACTTTTCTAGAGAATGGGTGCCAAAAATTAAGTTCTGCAAGAATTAACACACACACGAAAGGCATAAAACGACCTCACAAGTTTTTATGCAAATTTTATCGGTAAAGATTTTTTGGTTCTCAAATTTATTCTATATTAAGTCAGTTAAAAGGTCAAACTAAAATACAAATACAAAAAATTTTAAATACAAAATTGGAAAAAAAAAATTTCACGTGTTTTTTGCATTTCTCTAAGCCAAAATTTAAATCAAGCGTATTTAATTTCCAACTATAAAATTTCTCTTTTTTTTTATTATATTCTTTTATTATTTCTTTGCAATAACAAAAAAAAGATTTGAAGATACATAAAAAACTGTGTTAAAAACAAAAACTTTTGTTTTAAATTTAATTTCAAAATCAGTTGTGCTTGCATTAAATTTCTATTTTAAAATATTTTGTTCAATTTAAAATATTTTTTTTTTCTGAGTGTATTTTTAATGTCATTTCAGCTCGGTTCATGAAAAATATTTGTAGGTGAAATGCTTTCACGTATATTTAAAGCACTGGTTTTTCTGTTCAGTTTCAGCAAAATCTATTAAGATACTTTGAAAACTCATATTTGTTTCGATGATTCCATTAAACAATTTTATAATAACATCTGTAATTTTTTTGACAAAGTTATCATAAAACATATCTTAAACATTTTCCTTCGATAATCGCTAAACAACTTTAAACTTAATAGAATCAATTGACGACAACTTTTATATTTGGCTAATGGCTCTGGGGGGGTCCGGACCCGTGGACTACCCCCATACCTACGCCACTGGCTATGAATAAATATAAACCGGGATTTCTCCTTAGCGCGGTTAGTAGTTGTTAAAAGAATAATATTCATTACTATTTCGGAGGTTAAGCCGGTCGGATCCCATTTTGCATTATCAATTGCCAGCATGGAGGAACATTGTGTAGTACCCGCTGTTATACCCGTTGCTCCTAAAGAGGTGTGGAAAGTTTGCTATTCAAACGGTGCAGAGGTTTGCCAGGGCAACGTACTTACACCGACGCAAGAAAAATGCACCCGATATTGTTGCACTTAAATATGTATGTAAGTTTGCAATAATGCACGTTTTTTAAATATTTTATTTTTGTATTTTTATTTCGCATTTTATGTCTACATCTGCTAACTTGTTTTTAAAATTTATGATTTTGATAAATATATTTTTTTTTAATTTATATTTTCTGCGCAAATTTTCTCAATTTGTTCAAACTTAACTCTGAATAATGCTTCATAATTATGTTGATAGCAACGAAATTCTTACTTTTTTTTATTATAAAAACTGCAATTATTCAATTCGATGTCTTCTTTGATGAGTTTGTTCCGTTTTTTGCAAATAACACTGTGCTAAGAAATCAAAGTAACTTGTTGGGGTCAACGTTGGGGTCAAAAGGGTTAAGCGCACAAAAATTATGAGTGAAAAATATAAATTTTTAAAAAAGGCACAAATTTCAACACATTTCAGTACACAACACTAATTTCAACTGTTTACTGAGCAGCATCCAGTGGTTATGCATTTTCAAGAAATTTACTCAGGACAAGTAAACCTATTTTTGTCAAAAAGTCACTCGATATAATCGATATTTTTTTCAAATTATATTTTGAGTTTTATGCCAAATAATTCATGGTTGCTCAAAGCACAAAGCTAATTTTTTAACTAACACATCTTTCTTCTACTCGGATTACGATTCCGGCTCCAGTAAATCAAATTAAAAAACTGCGTTACCGGTAAACTCACCTACGTTACATTCAAAGTTTTGTGGTACAGTTTTCAACTCTTTTACATAATAGAGAATAAATTTTATTTGAATTCAATTTTTAGAAAAATTCTTGAAGATTGATGAAATCTATACTTTGTATGATTATTTATTAAAAAAGTGGTGGAAAAAAAAAAACAAATTTTCAATCGCTCTTATTTAATAGGTACAAGAAGTTTCTGCAAAACATACATTTTATTCAGTTTAAATTTTCATTCGATATTTGCATAATATTTTAACTGAACTACAAACCATTTAAACATAAATACCTTCTTCCAAGCTATTTAAACAACAGCAGCTGAATCGTTTTTCAATACAAAAAAACAATGCATAAATTCCAATAATCAAAAAAAAAACATATACAAAAATAAAGAATATCCAGAACTCGTACTTAAATCCCACAGAAAGCAGACCGACGCGTTGATTAATCACAGTGCCAATGCGCATAAATATCCAGGTATAGAATATGTTGGCATCGACCGCAGTGATTCGCAGAAGTTCAAATACTCCCAAAGGATGCGCGCACTTCACAGATGACTTTGCTTGTTCTCTTTGTTTTTGTTGTTGTAGCAGTTACTAGTGATGCTGTAGAGGCGCGTATTAAGTGTCCAGCATCCATCCATAAAAGGCATAAGTAAGAGGGACACAATTCCACAATCCCAGCCCATTGTCATCGCTGACCACTAGCTGCTAGCTTTTCATTGAATCAACCGGCCGCATTCGAACAGTCAGGCGGTCAATCGGTCGATCGGTCGGTATGTTCTTGTTCTAAAGAAAGATGTGATATATCACTTGCAGCCGCCGCACGCCATTGTTTCGCAACGAAAACTAGAATAAGAGATGGAAAAAAATGCAAATATTAAACAAATAAATAATAAGCTAAGAAGAAGTTAGATACAGTCGGTCAAGCACGACTTTGCTTCAAATTTATAACAAGATCAGCTAAATCCTTTAATGATATAACAAATGTTTATGCTTATAATTAGGGCATGCAATTTTGGTTACTTTTGGCAATACCGGGATTTTCGGGATTAAATATTTCAATTCCGGGTGATAAATTGATTTATTTTTTAAAAATTTATAATTAAAAACCATGAAAGTGAGTGAATTACCAACATAACATTATTTGTTGTTTAATTGAGAATAAAGCTTAAATTTTATTGAAAGCAAGTTTTGCTTAATTTTGTTATGGTAGTAATCCTTTTAGTTTTAAAGGATTTTTTCAAGTTTGACGCTTTATTGTGAAAAATTTGGTCATCACTAGCCACCATTGTTTCCCATCTTTATGGCAATTTTTGGATACCATCACGAAAAAAACTATGAGTCTTTTGATGCGATCCACACGAATCAATCCATCGTGGAGTTCTTCAAAAGGGTGAAAGTGTTGATCCTCAAGGGCATACGTCATCGGGGAAAACAAATAGTAGTCGGAACGGACAATGTCTGGGTTATACGACTGGGTGGGGTAAGACTACTCAATTCAGCCTTTCAAGGTATGTTTTCATGTTGCAACATTTGGACCTATTCGGCACAATCTGCTATTCTGTTATGCATTTTCTGTATACAATCATAAAAGATGTCGTCCATAAAAAATCTGTTGTATTCAGCATCGATCTTTATGGAACCCTGTTATCATTCTTCGAAAACGAAAATCTATTACAATTCCGTTAACTTCTGTTATGAAACAGTCGATTACTGTCATGAAACTAAACAGTGCACATAGAGATAAATTAATTATAATGAAAGCCGAAAAAAGTAATTAAATATGTGCGTTGGGCGTGTCTTTAGACAGATTTAAAAAAAAAATTGTAAAGTAATTTGTACTGCTAAAACAAACATTTCTACCGTAATTTATTGTTATTCAAAGGTTTAACGGTAGATAAGGGGGCGATCTTCACATGGCAACGTGTCTGACTGCTTCAACTAGGCGAGACCAGCATTAGGCCATGTTGAAATCGTCTCAAGTCGATAAAATTATTTCAATGAAAAGTTCAAGAATAAATAAAAGAATGATCCCCAAATCTGATGACGACTACCGCAAACGAAAAACTGATAATAATTTACGGATATGTACCTGGAATGTCCGGACCCTAAATTGGGATGGTGCCTCTATCGAACTAATTGATATCTTGGAAATGTCTTCATGCTGCTATCACTGCAATCCAAGAAATGCGAAGGAAGGGACAAGGTTGCTTACGGCAAGCATCCTGTGATATCTACTACAGCCGCCATGCGGAGAAGCACGACTTTGGATGCGGATTTGTAGTTGGCAAGAGAATACGGCATCATGTCTTGCGATTCACTCCTGTGAACGAACGACTTGCCATAATCCGCTTCAAGGCTAAGTTTTTGATCAAAAAACATGCAACCAAATTGATCACGTTTTGAGGCACACTTCCAGTGTAAGATCCGCGCACATCTGTCCGCAGCTAAGAATGCTCGCAATCCTACACAGAGAAATCTAGACGTCAACAAGCTTCAGTCAAAACGGACGGCCGAAGACTTCGTCACTCTACTCTCACTCCTGCTTCAAGAAAGCACTGCTCCGGTCGACGATATATGCGCACAGAAGACGCACCTATCCCACTCTATGCGTGCGGCTGCCAAAGAGGTGATAGACTGTGTTGCGACGCCACTGCAGGGAAGGACGCCGCCTGCAAAGCCACCCCGCAGTAGGTTTTAACGCGTGTTGTTATGTAGCGATACCGAGAGAAGAGGAGGAAAGAGAGACGCATTTTCAGGCGAAAAAAACGAGCGGCAAAAATTGAGATGCATAGCGACAGGAATGAGACTCGAAAATTTTTCGAAAAAATAAGACGCCTTGCCGATGGTTTTAAGACCCGAACCTCTTCCTGCAAGGATGAGAATGGGAATCTAGTGACAGATATCCATAGGACACTGGTGTTATGGAGGGAGCACTTCTCTAGTCTTTTAAATGACGCTGACAACAATCCCGCCAGTGGTGATGATATCCCGGAAACCCCAAATATGGATGACAGCGTTGAAGTTCCGCTGGCTATAGCTCGGCTTAAAACCAACAAAGCCGCAGGAGCCGATGAACTTCCGGCTGAGTTGTTTAAGGCCGGTGGTGAAACTCTGTTTAAAGGCATTCACAGACTTCTATGCAAAATATGGTCGGAAGAATGCATTCCAGATGATTGCCACCTCAGTGTGCTCTGCCAAATCCACAAGAAAGGCGATCCCACCATTTGCGCCAACTACCGTGGGATAAGCCTTCTTAATATCGCATATAAGTTCCTGTCGAGCGTATTGTGTGATAGACTGAAGCCTATCGTTAACCAAATGATTGGACCTTATCAGTGTGGCTTCAGACCTGGAAAGTCCACTATCGATCAGATATTCACGCTACGATTAATCTTGGAAAAGACCCTAGAGAAACAAATCGACACACACGATGTTTTTGTCGATTACAAAGCCGCCTTTGACTGTTCAATAATGAGTCACACATATTCAACCAGTTCTGAGTTTGGTATTCCTGCAAAGCTAATACGTCTATGCAGAATGACACTGAACAACACCTGCAGCGCAGTGAAAATCGGGAAGGACCTCTCCCTACCGTTCGATACCAGGTGAGGTTTCTGACAAGGTGATTCCCTATCGTGCGACTTCTTAAATATAGTCATGGAGAAGATCATCCGAGCTGCTGACCTGAGACGCAGCGCCACAATTTTCTGTAAGAGTGTTATGCTGCTGGCGTATGCAGATGATATTGACATCATTGGCCACAATACGCGCGAAGTCAGTGCAGCATTCTCCAGGCTAGATAAAGAGTGGAGTCGAATGGGCCTTGCAGTGAACGCAGATAAAACGAAGTATCTTGTGTCAACAAACAAACAGTCCCAGCGACTTGGAAACCACGTCACGGTTGACAACACCGCCTTTGAGTTAGTGAAGGACTTTGTTTACCTGGGATCCATCAATAACTCCTCCAACGATAACAGTATTGCGATTAAACGAAGGATAACTCTTGCCAACAGGTGTTTCTTTGGACTCAGTAGGCAATTGGGAAGAAAAGCTCTCACTCGACGAACAAAACTGACGCTCTATAAGTCAATAATCATGCCCGTCCTACCATACGCATCACAAACCTAGACGTTGAGCAGCACTGATGAAAGGACTTTGGGAGGGTTCGAGAGAAAAATCTCTCGCAAGATCTATGGTCCAATCTGCGTCAATGGCGAGTACCGAATACGATGGAACCACGAGCTGTATGAGCTATATGCCGACATCGATATAGTCAAGCGTATTAAATTAGAGCGGCTTCGCTGGCTAGGTCATGTCGAGAGAATGCTCCAGCGAAAAAATTATTGGTTTCGGTACCCAGCGGTGGCCAACGCAGACGAGGAAGACCGCATCTCCGTTGGAAAGACCAGGCATTGGATAACCTGACAACGCTTGGTGTTTTCAACTGGCGCCAGCAAGCGCACGACATAAGAGGCTGGCGCAAATTCTAAAATGAGGACAAAACCGACCAACGGTTGTAAGCGATCTAAGTTAGCAGCAAGAATAAAGTCTAACGGATTCTGTGAGGAATTTTCTATGAGAATACCTTTTAGCGCAGAAGACTGTCTGGGTCTGGCCCTTCCGGGAGTTTCGTGCTATGGCTGTGGTATAGTTTAATGTCGAGAGCAAGACAATGAGTCAGAAATTAACATAGTATTGAGTCTTGATAATGCATCTGTTGAGAGTTGGATCATATAACCACTGAACTCCTCGCCATGGGGCGAGTGAAATTGAACTTACATGACAGGTGTTCACTTTAGATCATTATGAAATTCTCTACCCCTAACAATTTAGGCCTATGGTATTTCGTCCATAACAAGTCTTTTTAAAGGTCATTACTTTAACTCAGGATAGGACAAACCTGTGCCCTGATAACTACCTAAGTTTAACTGTACTCATGACCGCAACTTGCACTTTAATTCGAGATAATTGGTTAAGATTAATTGTGTTTGAATTGTCTATCTCGGTTGCAACTATTTGTTAGAGGTCTGTGAAAATTATTTTTTATCCCAAACATAAGATTCGGCAAATAATTTATATCTTAATCTTTTTGAGGTTAGGAGTCGATCTACGGATAAAAATCAAAATTGGCTTTGAAACTGCTTGTAGCAGGCTTTCAAAGCTTGATATATGAGCATCACATCGAGTGGCATCTTTTTTTGCAAGACTTGATATCTTAATCTTCTAAAAATTTTAATTTAGTATCTGTATCTTTTCATAACGATGACTAAAATTAATTTGTATAGCAAATTTTAAAAATTTCCTCAACAAAAAAAAAATAACTTTTTGCATGGACGTATGTATGAGTGACTTGTTTTTGTTTTTTGCTCGAAAGTAGAAAAAAATATAAAATTATTTCGCTGTTTTTTATGCTTTTGCTGATGATATTTTTATGGAGTTTGCGTTTTTGGCGTCTCAAAAGCCACCCCTAAAAAAATAATACACCGCTGGCAGACAGCACCACCCCCATTTGAATTGTAAAAACAGCCTCGTTCCCGTCATCTGCAACTGGAGACCGACCTTTTTTCATTTTTATTTTTTTTTTATTTTTGTATTTTCCTCTTGTGCTATTTTTAATATTGCGTTTTTTACGCTGTGCTCTTGTGTGACCCTCACACGGCGTAAAATAAAATAAATGATCGACCCTCACGTTTTCAAGGGTGATTTTTTTCCATCAACGTAATGTGCCTGCAAAAATACAACAACATATGGATCCGGCACCAAGATTTTCAAACTTGTGCTTTATGATTATTTTTTGTTGTTGTGTATTTTTCTTTTTTTTTTTCTTTTTTTGGTTTGAACATGGCTTTGTTTTTTGCGTTTTTTAATTTTCACACACACACACAGACAAGCCCAACAAAAAACTAAAAGGAAAAAACCCAGTTGACACGCTTGTGTTTGTGCAGTGGTTGTGGTGATGGTGCAGGGGTAGCGAGAGTGGTGCTTGTCGTGGAAAAACAAAAGCGCAGAATTTTCATTTATGCCAACGCAGCTATCATATTGAACAAATCATATTGAAATCGTATCGAATGCATTTAAGAATCCATATCGGCATCCGCACCCAAGTACCCAGTGTAAAGGAAAATGCTAAAAAATTAATAACACGAGGGTAACAAAAAACAAAAACAAAAAAAGAACCAACAAGGAAAAAAATTCAGAATGCATAGAAAATAGGATTGAGAGCACAGACACACACGCACTCACTCACACCACAAATGTACAAGTGCACCATTAAGGGTGAAAAAGGGGACTTTTATAATTATTGATGTATTGATCGTTCGATTAAAACACACATAACTTAAAATCTAGCTGAATGAAATGAGAAGTAACGATAACACAACCAGGGCTGGCATTTAATGCTAAAAAAAGGAAAACTTTCAAAATTCCTGGCACTAAAAATAGATTTAACCGTTTTAATAAAAACACTTTGTATGGGAGATAGGCGTGGTTTTTAAGAGATTTTTCGAACTATATCGTTATTTTTTTAAATAAAATCTAAAATATGGAATGACCTCTGGCTCAGAAATTAAGACTGTAATCGTTTCGACAGATGAAAATGGCTAAATCGACTCAGATAGTGAAGCTGATGAATAACTTTTACGAAAAAAATTAGGAACATATTGTAAGAAAATAATAAATGACTGAAGCATTTTCAATTTAATTTTAATAAAATTGTAAGAAATAATAGAAGAAAAAATGTTGAAAATTATTTTAAAAAAACTCATCTCAACACATCATTAATTTTTTTTCCCTAAAAATACTTGTCGCTGCTTCTTGAATAAGTAAAATAATCCGCATGAGGATTATTAAAATGGCATTAAAAGAAGTCGTAGAGGTAAGACAACATAGTTCCAAAGAAAAAATACTATATTTTAAGTAACTCACTATTAAAAGTCATTTATTTTGCATTAACTTGTATCTATAACAGTAAGAAAAAAAATAAGTCAACCTCCTCGAGCCAACCACCATTAGCCACGCCTATCTCCCATACGAAGTGACTTTCAAATGAATCATCTTTTATTAAATTATTTATTATCTCTGTGGAATTTAAATTAATTCAACAAAAAAATTTAATTATAAATTTGATAAAATCTAAAGAAGACCAACTCCCATGCAAATTTTCTTCAAATTCTTCAGTGCTATCAATTTTCAAACTTTCGATAATGTTTAAACTTTGCGTAATAATACGTGAACTCTACTCGTACTACTCGGCACAACTCGGGTTCTAGCTCGGTTACGATTAGACAAGTTTTGGTTTTTAAATGCTCAAAAATTTAAGGTTTTTTCCGTAAATACTTAAATATTTATGGAACACCAAACAAAATTTCAGAGACGTCAAATCACTTTTTCTGGGAGGCCAATTGACATTGCAATATCTCTTAATAACTTGTTCTGGAAATTGCTGTTGCAACAAAGCCCAGACTGATGATGTTGTATTGCTTGTGGCCCCATCTCGTTGAAATCAGATATCGTTAGTATCCATATCTTCAAGTTTAAGCCGGTAAAGAATCGGTTAACATACGGCCATAACGCTCAGAATTGACTGTAACACTCACTCCGCTAACTTTATTTCAAAGTCTTTACATTTCAGAATTAGCATTTTCTTTTCCTTGTACGAAAAGATATTTAAACATGATTCAATAAATTAAAATGGTTCTAGAAGAATGAGACTCAAAAATTAAATATGGCTCATTTTTCATTTTCTTGAAAGAATTTTGGTTTTTTGTTTTAAAGCCGTGTTTCCAAAAATTGTTTGACATTCCCTCGTTTTCGTTGGATGCAGCTTGTTTTTTGTTCGATTGGGTCCATTTTTAATTTTTCGGTAATTTGGGTAAATTTTTTTCTATTTTTCCTTAGACAACATTTCCTAGTGCCAAAAAAAATCAATTTAATTTTTTTTATTTCTTGAAGAAAACAACCTTGCAATCTCATTCAACAATAGTAGAATCCCCAATTTCAATAACACAGCCACACTTAGCCGGATTGAAATTTAGATTTTGCAGGACACCGACTCAAAAGTTAGAGGGACTCTTAAAAACTATTTTTACATCAGTTTTTTGGATCGGAGAAATCTCAATTGGTTCTCTAGAACCCCTTTTTCGTCCAAGTTTTTTGCATATAACTTTTTTCTTCTTCAGAATGCAGACCCAAGATAAGAAATAAAGCAAAGACAAATATTGGCTTGAAAAATTTTGAAATTTTTTGTTTTTACAAACTTTTTTGAGACCCAAAAAATCGATATTCCGTCATTTTCGAAAAGATATTTTATTTTAAACACCTATAAAATATGTTTTTTCATGGCATTCACATGCATTTAAGCTTTTTGGAAAAGTATTGAGCTCTTCTTTCCATTGGTTTGTCGCATGGTGTGGTTAAATCAAAATTGACTACCATGAAATAAACGTATTTTATAGGCGTTCAAAAAAATTTATTTTCGAAAATCATTAATTTTTTACTGGAGCTTCGTCTGATGTATACTTTACTAAAAAACGATTTCCAAAATTCGATTTTGCGTATCTAAAAACTCATTTATACCAAGATATGTCAAAACAGTAATAATGGCAATTGAATACTTATACAGTTGAAAACAGCCTTTTTAATATCAATATCTCACGCACTTAGCTTTGGTTAAACCACACCATAAGATACATCAATAGAAATGAGATCTCAATACTTTTCCAATAAGCTTAAATCTATGTGGATACCATGAAAAGTGCATATTTTATCGATATTAAAAAAAAAAGAATTTTTTCGAAAATGACGACATGGTTTATCAAAAGAGTTTGTAAAGAGAAAAAAGTTAAAATTTTGTTTAGACAATATTTGTGTACCGAATAGTTACTTTTTTCTTCATCTTGGGTATACATTCTGAACAAGAAAAATTGACATGCAAAAAACTTGATTTTTTGGCCGAAAAAGGAGTTCAGAGAACCAAAACTGTTCCATGGGGATTTCTCCGATCCAAAAAAGACGCTCTAACTTTTGAGTTGATGTCCAGCTGACTTTATTTTCTGCATACAAACTCGATCCGGCTTAAACATCCACACAAAACAAAAATATCTGGCTTAAGGATTAGACCTATATGTTTTTTGGGTCTCTGAATTCGAATAAAACACAAACAACTAGTATCTCAAAAGCTAGACCCAGTTAAACACTTATGTATACTGAGCAAAGGATTGAAGTCCCTGCAAAATGTATGTTTGAAAACCGTTAACTTTCTGTTTGGAAAAACTTCTTAAAAAATAATAAAAATACCTGACTTGACTTTGAAGCATCGCGTTTGTTATGCAAATCATATTGTTAGTGTAGCAACCTGTTACTTCCTGCTTAATTATGTGGCGTAAAGTTCTAATTAAAGCTTAAAAATTAATTTTTTCAAAAATTATTATCAACGGTAAAAATTGCCCGTGATTAAAATATTTAAAGGCATTTAATATAAATTCCAATCAGTGAAAAAATAAGCCAAACCACTGTACACTAGTGTTACGTTCTATCGCTTTAGCTCTTCGACTCAAACCCATACATACAGTGGCTCACAGCTTATTTCGTGCAGACGATGTGTTAAACTTTGAAATGCTATAACTTGGTAACTAGTACTGGTAATGAAAAAATTTAAACGACATTTGTTTGCTAGTAATTATATATTTATATATAAACTTGCATTTCTTTATATAATGGTCTACTAAAAAAATAATAAACAAAAAACTGAAAAAGCAGCAAAATTCAACGCCACAGCTTATTTCGTGCACTCCACTGAATCTTAAGAAAATGTAATATGTTAGTCTTTTTTAATATTTTGTGTGGCCGCCATTTTGTTAAATTACATCTTTAATCCATTTACTGGCTATCCATTTACTCCACTAATTTTTTGTAATATCTGGGGGTAATTGTTGCCATTCCTCCATTAATACATTTTTTAATTAATTTTTATTGGAAATATTCCGCTTGCGAACGCCACTCTCCAAAATTGCCCACAAAATTTCTATTACATTTAAGTCGGGTGACTGTGCAGGCGGATTCATAAGATGCGGGCAATTCCAAATCAACCATGACTGGACGATTCTCGATTTTTGTTTTGGGTCGTTGTCCTGGTAGAACCGAAATGTCTCTCGTACGCCCAAGGTGTCGATACTTTGAAGCAAATTTTCTTTTATAATATCTAGGTACATTGTCTTGTCCATAATGCCTCCAATAAAAACTAATTTTCCAACGCCCGATACAGCCATACAGGCCCAAACAATTACGCTGCCGCCACCATGTTTTACTGTAGGCTTGAGATGGTTATTGTTCAGCTCGGTATAAGCCTTACGCCATATATATTGCATTCCTTCGGAGCCAAAAATATTGAACTTAAACTCGTCCGAGAAAATGACGTCATTCCAGAGTGTCCTAGAATATAAAACGTGTTATTTGACGAAGTTCAGTCGACATAACTGATTTTTTTTATTAATATAAGATTTGTTGCGTGTTACTCGACCATTAAACTCGTTGGCCCGCAGCAGATGACGAATTGTTTCGGCACAGCATTTCTTGCCCAACTCCTTCTCAACCTCCGTGGCCAATTTGGGACCCTAAAGCCTCAGATATTCTTCGATTTTTCGCAGAATAAGTCGCTCGTCCGCTGATGTACATATTTTATTAGGAGCATTTCTGGCCTTATCAGCCACACGATTTTCTTGCAAAAAGCGCTGGATGATGTACTGCACTGTAGAGGGTCTCAATTTTACTATTTCAGCTATTTGCGGTTGGATTTTTTCTTTTTTAAAGTGAAATAAAACTAATTCGTGCTGTTATATTGTTGTGCGACGGCCCATTTTTAAAACAAATCAATTTGTGCACTTAAGGTTTTAAGTCCAGACTAAAAATAACTGTTAACTCCGATCAGAAGAATCACGACATCAGTCAAGATAAAATCAGCGAACGAGAAAAAGAAGATAACGGCATCACGTTCAAAAGCTTACATGTAAAAACAGTGTGCACGAAATAAGCTGTGGCGTTGAATTTTGCTGCTTTTTCAGTTTTTTGTTTATTATCTTTTTAGTAGACTTTTATATAAAGAAATGAAAGTTTATATATAAATATATAATTACTAGCAAACAAATGTCGTTTAAATTTTTTCATTACCAGTACTAGTTACCAAGTTATAGTATTTCAAAGTTTAACACATCGTCTGCACGAAATAAGCTGTGAGCCACTGTATATGACCACGATTGCAAATCTATTACACTTGAAAAAGGTTCAAAGCCTTCCAAGTCCCTGTTTGCATTTCGATTTTAAAGCAACGAATCAAATATTCTTAAGAGAAAAAACAAAAAAAAAAAAAAAAAACAAAAACCCAAAAAAAAAAAAAAAACACAAAAAATACTAAAGAAGATGCTAGGGTGCAAACTGTAAAGTAAAGAAATCGTATACAACAACAACTTCCACCCCAGCCACCCAAGCCACCCCAACACACAGTCGTCGTCTTTACCAAAGTTTTCTGCACTCGCATGCATTAAAAAAAGAAATTAAGAAAAAAACATAAAGGAATATAGAAAAAATGTTGTATTGCAAAACAAAATAAGAAATTCAAAAATACGAATACACTGATGTGTGACATGACGGTGTATTTATATATGTATACAAATGTGTATATAAATAAACAAATATGTATATGTATGGATACGTTTGTATGTTTAAATCACCCATAGATGCTTGAGAAAAAAAATCCACCCACCCAGAATGTCACCCCATAAAAAACGCAGACACACACACGTGCACAGCATCGTTCAAATTGGAAGTAGGCGCAAAAAAAAAAAAAACTGGCATAATTTCATTTTTACGCAGTACATTTTTTTATTTTTTAGCTGTTAGGGTGATTTTTTTTTTCTATATGTATATCATTTTCTTCAGTTTTTATGTTTTTCATTACTTTTAGGGATGCAAAAAATTGGCTGGAGAAGAAAATTTAACTTTGTTGCTTAGCGTGGTATTTTTGCAGATGATGACAAAATGTATACAGAAATAAGCAAATAAAAAAGAAAAATATTTCTATGGTCGATCATGTTCGACTTCAAATGATAAACTGGGTGTTTATGCTGGGTAAAATTGATGTTTCAAGCTATAAAATTCAAACTCAGGGGATCGTATGCATTGTTTGAAATCAAAAAATCTCCCACTTTAAACACCAAATCTTGCTAAAGAATATTTAATCAACGTTTATTTTTGCTATAAAGAATTTTTGTTTTTCTAGGATTGAAGTTTAAAAATTTGAATTTCAGACGTTCAAAGTAAAATTAGATTTGCAAGAAAATTCAAAATCAAAATTTGAATTTGAAGTGTCTACTTGGTGAAATTTGAAGTACAAAATCTGTAACAATAAAAAATTCTCTTTTTATTATTTTAATTTCAATACAATATTTTAATGTACTAGCAGCCAAAAAGTTGAGAAACAATTATTTTTAAATATTTCTAGAACAAACAAAAAATTGTTTTCACCCTATTAGTCGATACTGCTACACATGAGCAGTCCATTAACGAATATTATTTATAATTGCCTCATATCTTCATCATAACCAGAAATTTGGAAATCAGCAATTGTCTTACCTCTGGCTAAAAAGTCGAACCTTTCTGGTCCTAAAGATTTTAGACCAATAAGCATATTGTACCCACTGTCTGAATTCTGTCAAAAAGTAATGAGCCAAAAAATCAATAATTTTCTACAATAAAATAAACTTCTGTCTCCATTTCTATTTGGTTTTAAGGTTAGGATATGGATGTGCTTCTGCAGAAGTTAACATCCTGGATGATTAAAGGCCCGCCTTTGATACCGATTGTATGTCTTTACTCTGTCTTTTAGACTTCTCGAAAGTATTTAAGTCGCCAATACTTACAGTGATCCACAGAAGTGTTCATAGAAAATCATAGTTTTACATTTTGACTTATTTTTATTGAAGTACACACAACACATACTTGAACTTTTTGAAAACTTAAAGCAACTTATGTTCAACTCTTTTTAAAAAAAAAAAGTAAGTAACTGAAGAGTCGATACGAATCACGTTGTAAGCGACAATTTACGGATCTAATCTAACTTTATCTATTAACAATTTTTTTAAATTCATTCAACATTTTTGCACTAACTGCAACTTGCAAATGCTTTTCAAATGTCTACACTTGCACTTTTTCACTAAATTTAATTTTTTAATAACCTAGTGGAGTAAATATAACGGGAATCCTCTAACAAAAACATTTCTCATAAAAATGTCGCTTACAACGTTATTCGCGTCGACTCTTCAACTTTATATTTTTCCAATATTTTTATTGCATTTTTGTGCCAACACCTTTATGAACAATTACGTGACTCATTGGAGTTTTCATATGTTTTTATAAAGATTTTTAATATGTATTATGCACTCAGAAACTACATTTTCAAAACTAGCAGAAACGTGCTACTCTTGAAAACGTTTAACCCAGATTTTGCGCCTCTAATATTTATATCTATTTTAATAACGGACATTTTAAAAAGAGCTTCTTAAACGTTCGTTTGATTTCATAATGAGCGAATAAAACACTCTTATGATATTTTAAAATGAACATTTTAAAGAGAGGTTTTAATTGCCTCTATTGCCTACACGTAGTAAATAAAATTTTATCACATTTAACGAAGGTCAAGTTTGGCCGAGCTTGCTGGCGGTCAAGTTAAACTCAACCACCCAGGGTTCAATACCCAACGAAACCTGCAAGAATTTATTTATTTAAAACGCATTTACTTTTGATATATTTTGATAGATTGTTTTTAAGATTGTAAGCGCGAGGGTTTTTTCTGATCTAACTCATTGATGAAACAATTAGAATTAGAAATCAAATTATTAAATAAATGCTTTTGATATTTGCACAGTCAGAATGCAAACCTACGTTCTCTGTATACCAGTCTAGCACACTTCCACTGAGCTCTTCGTAACGATAAGTTAACTGTTGCAAAAAAAATTTAAAACTGCTCATCCTAAATAGTGTCAGAAACATGGATTTTTTATAAAATAACAGTAATTTGTAATAATTGTGCCTACCCCTGTACTAAATTTCAGTACTCTAGTGTAAATATTTTTCAGAATACAGTGTGTTTATAATATAGCCTTTTATTAGAAAACACCCATTTTCCTGGCATACATTTTTTATAATTGTGCCTACTTCTGTAGTAAATTTAAGAACATTTGTGTCAATATTGCTTGAGATACAGAGTTTTTCTAAAATTGCCACACCTCTTTGTCAAACAACACCTACTTAATTGTTCGTAAATTTTAATGATTTTGCCTACCCTTGTATTTTTACTGTAACTTTCAGTACCCTTTCAGTGTTTATATCTACTGATATACAATAATTTTCTTATAGTGACACGCCCCTTTGCCGAATACCGCCCATTTTTATAGGTGGCGCCTCCGCGTTCATGGCCTTTATATATTCGGAAAAGTACTTTAGTCTAATCGATATAAATTAGAGTGTATCGACTTGTATGGGGAAAAATCTTACCCCCAATTCCGGTACCAAATTTAAATAGTACATGAAAAATCCTTGCCATTAGTGTATATTTTTTTTATTTGAACCAATTTTGGCGTCCCCCTAATTGCATTTTGACGTAGAATTACGTCTTACAGCGCGGTTTGCATGGGGTCTTTTTAACAGATTTTTTTAAGGTCATGCAACTTTTTTGGCTAATACTTTAGGGTATACCTACAGCCTTTAATACTAATCGTTCAAAGATAATATATATACTGAAATATCAGATATATCCTGCGCTGAATGAATATTTTATTTTGGCATTTGTCACTATTATATTAAAGTCACAAAATAGTAAAATATAAGAAGAAAAATTCATGTTTTTATATAAGAAAATCAATCTCAGCTGCTTATAATGTGCCTGCTGTGCCTGTTGTACCTGCTGCTTTCTTTGTTTTTGTTTCGTTGTTTATGCTTCTATTGTTTTTGTTTTGCACGAACTGATTGGTTCGTATTGGTAGCATTGCAAGCATTGGTTCGCATTGGGCTTATGTATGCACTACTGTTCTAGTTTACTTAGTTCTCTATTTTGACACGAGAGGTCATGAACCTCTTTTCAACTCAGTCAATGAGCTCAAACTGTCAAACTTAACGAAATGGGTCTGTTATCCGGTTAGATTTAACTCTTATGAAATGCACTCATTTGTCTTATGAGTGGCACTAATGGAAAGAACATGTGTTCAGCGTGAAATATAGTTACTATACGATTTTTTAAAAATCGGGGTATTAATTTTACTTTGAAATTAGTAGTTAAACTGAATGTAGCTCGCAAACTATATATCGTGTAGAGACGAAAGTGGCACCAATGGAAAGTGCATTAGCTTCGCCTTCTTTTGAACTAAGTCAATGAACTCAACCTATCAAACTTAACGAAATGATCGAAAAAATTTGAAATTTTACTTGTTTCTTTTTGCTTGCTCATTTAATCATGCTTACTTTTAACTTTTTCTTTGTTTTGGTCTCAATAAGAAGTCCATAATTGAGTGTTATTAATTTGTTTCTTAATTTTCGGAAGATCAATAAAACGGAAGACCAATATACGTTCAAAATGGACAAGACAATCGGACCAAATAGACAAAGTAGAAGAGGTTACAACTTAAACGGAATTCTACGTCTACACTTACGATACTATCGAAACTGTTTCTTTTTTTTTATTATTAACTTTTGTACTGAAGACCCACCAATGGTTGATTTAAAAATAAAATCAAGCTTATAAATCAATTTCTTTCATATAAAAACACAGAACCTCGAATTTTCATCCCTGTTGACAAATGATCTGACGAGATAAAACTATTTTCTTCAAAGTGAATCCACTTGTTATTTAATATTTGATATGTTTTTATTTTTTTGTATGAAAGTATTCTTAAACTTTTGTTTTTTTGTTTGCTTAATGCAAAAGTAACGTATTTTTTGCTACTACTACAGTTAAGCAAATAAGAACAACAATTTTTTTTTAGATTCTATTAAGGATAAAAAATCGCCTTTTTTCGAATTTCGGCCTTTTTGAACGGCCCTTCAACATATAAAACATTATTCCTTTTCTTCGTGCTGTAGAAGCATAGATTTGGAACTAGCGCTGGTCATCTGCAGAGAAGATGTGTTCTGGATTCTTCCTCCTCTTCATCTCTACAGCTTCTGGAGAAATCGTTATGAAGAATATTTTATCTTCGGGAGTAGTTATCAATTCAGCAGTGCCCTGTTAGGAGACCGATAACAATATTTACCTGATCCTTTCTGAGGAAACCCGTTTAGTTATTTTTAATTTAATTTAAAACCTAAGGTATTTAAATTAAAATTTAATACCCAATTTATTAAATTTAACTACAGCCTTAACTACAAAAAACTTTCTAGTATTTTGAAAAGTATCAATTCTATTAAAAAAATTATTAAAATATGCATTAGTCCAACGATTGGTTTAAAATTATTCCCAGATTTTTAACCGTGTATGTAAAATTACATGTTTTGAAAATGACATAGTCTTTATGGATAAGTATTATGCGTTCAGACATTAAGAATTGCAACCATTAATCATAACCGTATTAATAATATTACACTTCATGACCCAAAGGCTATGATGAAAATAAACAGAAGAGTTTCAATAGAGTCCATAGCAAATATTCAAGGTGTAGGTGACATATCTTGGACATATAACAAGATGTTTAACCTCTTTGGAATAAAACCATTACTTGCTGAACATGGTGTTGATGTTGACGTTCCTACATTTCAACGATGGAATAGGAAGCATCGCGAACTAATCACAATTCCTTGCTCTTAAATCATTAAAAAATACTTTGGTAATTCTTTGAGTCGTCTACCATTTCCTCAGCCTTTGCGTGGTAAATGCAAGGCTACTTTTTAAAATACCAAACCCTTTAATCCCGATGACCCAAAAGGTGTTAGGTCTGGAGGTATTCCATGTGCTGATAAGCATGCACAAAAGAAGAAGCAAGGTAATCAGCCAGGAATGACTATGCCAGTCCCTAGAGTATAACACGGGCATCAGCCAGCTAAGGATCTGCGGCATCAAAAAGGAACATTAGCACTTTCATCTCTGCATAAGCAAATAATCAAAACTTAGTTTCAGAATATATAGTTATTTACATTGAGAGAGTACCTCTTGACGTATATCTATTTAGAACAAAGTTTTTAAGCGGGTTAATCTATATATAAATAGGCACCGACTATTTTAAACTGTTAAACTGTTGTAGTTAAACTGTTTTTACGATCTATTAAACGTTTTTACCCTTATTCGGCACACTTCTCTGGTTTAACCTGCTCGGCACACTGGGATGATATGCAACCCCAAGACTAAAAACCGTCATAATATTTTGACTTGATTTTGCTTTTTAGCTACTTAAAAGTGTATTTTTAAATAATATATAAGTTTCATACGACAAAAATTAGGCCAGTTAAAAAATAAATTGTAGGGTGAAATTTTTCCAGTGTACCGACAAAGGGTTAAGATCTATCTTAATAATACACATTCATTTTAATATTTATAAATTCTGCCAACAATTTTTCCTGGGTCTCTCACAACCGATCAACCGAACTCAAGTTAAAAAAAGAAAACAACTTTTGTTATTGCGATTAAAAAAAAAAAAAAAACACGCGGCATGTTTCAAACATTCTTTCTACCAATAGTATATTATTTATTCTTCTACAAATTAGAGCACAGCAATAAGTGTACAAACAACAGAACAGTTCTCACGCCCAACACACAAAAACAAAACAAAATAGCAAAACAAAAAAAGGACAAAAGTAATTAACATTCATTAAAAGTGTCATCAACTCGACAAAGCTAACAATTGTTGAAAGTGTTCACCCCAAAGTTGTTCCCTTACAAACCATTTAACTCCGTTTTAATTTCCAATTAATTCAGTGATAAGATTCAACGAATTCTGTGTTTGCATTTCCACAGAATGACTTCAATGGCTTCCCCGTGAAATCCCTCTCCCCCCTTCTCCCATCACGCTCTGATGTGTCCTTTTTTTCCCACGAGTGGCCTTCAGAATGCTAGCCAATCAGACGGCTGGATATATAATTTGTTGTGTAACTTTTAATTAACTCAACAAATCTCCGCAAAGCTCTGAGTAAGCTTTTTGCATACATTAAGAAGATGCTTCTTCGTTCAAGAATGTAATATTGTAGAATGTATAATTAAGATAATTAGAAAGTTACTTGAAAGAACTCATTTCAGCACTCAGGTGAAGCGACATGACGGGGGGGAAGAATGCAAATCTAAGTGTAAAGCAAAAGTATAAGAAATTAAATCTAATGCGGCATTAACGATGTGTTGTATTTGTGATAAATTTTTATAAAATTTACAATATTTATAACGTTTCGTAAAAAAAACCTTAAACCGTGTGTGTGTGCCTTTGTTTGGGCAGCTCATCAGTAAACTGTAGGAAATAATAAAAAATAAGCTTTCATTAAATAAACAAACAGTGTAGCCGGTACCTTTCTTATGTTGAGTAGAAATGCTTTTGGTTCGCTGATCAAATAAACAATGAAATTTACTAAGAATACAAAAGTGCTGTTCACAATCAAATGCAAATAGTCTGGCATGCATGGCATTTGCAAAATGCTAGAGTATATTTTTACTCTACACCAAGAAAACATATAGAAATGCACTAACTACGGTTTTGAAAATGTTCAACACTATAACTACTGCACTATATAACTACTGCTATAACTACTGATATCGGAAAGTCATAAAAAATTAAGTAAAAAATAAAAGAACTGATATGGAAGATAAGCAAATAAAAAACCAAATTAAACGATAGAAACCAAATAAAATATTAACTGAGTGGAGATAAAAACATATTAAATTATGCAATAAGAAATAGAGTTCAGCTACTACAGCTTTTTCGCACTTTCTCAGCATAACCCATTTGAAAACACGACCCAGAGCATCAAAAAAAATTTAATCTTAAGTATTTCAGTGGCTCAAAACCAATTAATGTGGGAACAAAATTTTCACCATCAAAGTTTTGATTGGGCTCAGGGACAACACAAGGACGATACTACTAACCATGCTTATATAAATCTAATTACTTAGTCATGCCATAAGTTCTGTTACAAACTAAATTTGATGTAAAAATTTAAGAAAATAGTTCTTAAATTATTTTGCAATTTTTATTTTTTAATTTAAATATAATCTTTCTAAGAATACAAAAAAGTATTCAAAATTATTGCTTTTTCTTTGATGCAGGCTCTTAGACGATCTGGCCATTAGTCCATATAGCAGCACATATGGTACATATGGTCTTGATGACGCTGCTGCAATAAGCGCTTGCTTGAGACTTTCCAAATTTCGTTGGCGAACTTTGCAAACCATACTCTCAAGCTCTGACCATAATTTTTAATCAAGAGGATTTAAGTCTGGGCTTCCTGAAGGCCAATCTTCAGTAGAAATAAAAGCTGGAATATTCTGATGCAACCAATCTTGCTTTGTTTTAGCTTTATAAGCTGGTCCAGAGTCTTGTTGAAAGACCCAGTTTTCTCCACTGAAGAGGTCAGTTAGTGAATTTTTAACAACGCCTTCCAAGACATATTGTTGGTACACTTTTGCCAAAAAATTCAGAGATGTGAAGTCTTTGCACGATACTCCCCACCAAGCCATGACGTATGCAGGATGATGACCTCTCTGAACCCTATGTTCTGTATATTTTACTTCCTGAGATGTGCTAGCGTAGACTTTGTCATTTTGTTTATTAAAAACTTCCTCCACCGTTAAAATGGTTTCATAATATATTTTATTGGCAACTGCAACAGCTTCTTGTATCTTTCCAATCTTATTTGCTTTAACAATGGAGTTAAAAGATGACTAATCAGCACGTGTAAGTTGGGACATAGATCTGGTAGACATGTTCATCTCTCTAGGCATAATTTTCTGCTTCTTTAAGGGATTTCGGCGAATTTGCTCACGTACTGTTTTTATGACTCCAGTTGTACGAATAAGACGTTGATGTCCACTTCTGGCCCTGTCCTCTACTTGAGATGATTCTAAAACCCGATTTATGGTACGATGCATAAACATTCTTGATATGTTGAGTTTTTTTAACAGCGTGAATATCTGAATCGCATTATTTCGACATTTGTGTAGCATAATCGCAGCGGTACGATTTTCTTTTTCGCCCCACTCCATATTAACGCGGTGATATTCTAAACCAAACTGTAGAAACAGAATACGCCAACAGAGACTATTGATGAGTCGGAGTAGCGTCCGACCGCAGGGTTCAGTCCTATCACCTTCGTTGTTTCTGTGCTGTCACTGTCATAACCAGTGCTGTCACTTTGTCACAATTGTGTTAGAACTACCACTTTCTTCGTCTTTTTTGACTTCTACGACTTTTACAAACCACTATTTACCATTTTTCAAAATTTCATATTGGTCAAAATTTTTATGATAAACCTTTTTTCACATAATAACCTCAAGTTTTTGCAAAAAAGCGGGAGCAAGTATGTGGGCGTGGTACTCTATGATAATTCCTAAACACCTGTACCAATTTCTATTGAATTTGGTATGAAGGCTCAACTGCGCCCAAAATAAAATATAGGTTATAAATAATTCCAAAGACTTCTGTAAGAGGGAGCTTTTAGCAGTGCATTTTAAGGACTCAATAACTCCTAAAGGCCTAGACCGATTTCAATGAAATTTGGTATGAACGTTCAACTGCACCCAAAATAAAACATAAAATATAAAAAATTGTAAAGACTTCCCCAAGAGGGCGCTTTAAATAGTGCTTTGTTAAGACTCAATAACTCCTAAATGATTTGACCGATTTTACTCACATTTGGTACGTGAAATAACCTCACCCTAAAACAGAATTGATGCTATTTAAAATTCAGAAAACTTCCGTGAGAGGGCGCTTTATTCAATAAACTATGTCTGACTTATTCACGTCAAAACGCATGAACCGATTTTGATCAAACTTGGAAAGCATTTGTAACCAGCATTCTAAAAGCATTTCAGAAACCAGACGTCGTTGAAGATATCTTTTTTTTTTTAATCATCTCTGACATGTAGTTTTACGGAAATTTGACTAAACACTTTCGACGGAGGCAGGGGGCAAAACCCCAAAAAGCGATAATTTAAAAATTTAATTTATATTTAAAAAAATGTTCAAATGAGAACAGTTTTAAAAATCGTCTTTCCTCTGTGTTCGAGGCACAAACCCGAGTAACACCGGGTTACATCAGCTAGTAAGTAATAAAAATAAAAAATAAGAAATATAAACTAAAGAATTATCACAATTTTAAAATCATTGATAAAATTGAAAAAAATTGAAAATCTGCATTAAAAAAATAGCAACAAAACGCATTGACAATTTAAAGATCAAGTTAATAACGTTAACACTATGGTGAGTACCACACTTTTTGCACTGGTGGTACTTACATGCACCACTTTAATCTGGTCAAGGCAGGAAGTAAGGTCAATGTGCCTTTAATAAATTGTTTTTAATTATAGGTTTTTCATAAGACAAACCGCCTTTTCTTTACTTTACGAAAATTGTTAGTTGACTTTTTTAGCCACAACATCAACCAATTTAAACCATTCTGATGCATTTGCATAGTAAAGTTTCGTATGTATGTTTAGAACATCTTAAATTATAAGCTTAAGTAGATAAAAGCTTCAAACTCGTATCGTAATTTCACCATTAGTTGGTACATTGCTATTATCTAGATCCACTTACAACTACATAAAAATACCTTTGTAAGTTCGTAGCTTCTTGGCTTGCGTGCAGCCTAACCATGATTCGCCGCCGCCAAGTAAACGTACAAAAACTACAACAACAGCAACGTTAGTAAAACTGTTGGACTGACAGCAAAACCAAAAACAAGAGCAACAAACTAAAACATTGTTGGAAGTGTTGAAGCGCAATAAACACATGTTTGAGTGTGTTAAGTTTGATTTCTGATAAAAGTGACCACCAAATGAGGGGGAACACCTTGACGGATACGCACGCACGTTTCACCCGCACACTCGCATACACTCATACACACACTAACAATATCATTTGTGCCTTGCCAAAGTTCAAATCCAAATATAAAACACATCAAGTGGCGATAAATTTGTCCGTCTTGATGTTTCTTCTTATTTGTTGTTTTATTTTTTACTTTTTTTTTTTTTGCTGATGTTTATTTTGTTTATTTTGTCAAAGCTGATTTTCATTATTTTTAAGTTTAGATTTGTTCTGCTGAAGTTAAATGGTCACACATGCTCTTTTCTTTGAGCGACGAAATAAAAAAGTGTATTTTAAAAGTAACGCACGATCTAATCTAAAGTTGCGGCCATTCTTTTTAATATTGACCAATTAACGCCCTAAATTTTAACAATGGATAAAGGATATAGGTTTCTTCTCTGTTTTTGCTTGGCAACTTATGGGAAATTTCAATTTTTTTAATTCTTAGCTTAAAAAATATATTTTTAAAAATTTATATTTAAGAGCTTAGGCCAAATAATTCATGAAGAAACAACTAAATTGAAGGTTATAAAATTGTCGCATTTAAATTTTTTTAGTTTTAGTTTTAGTTAATAATTCTTAAAAAACATATTTTATAAGAATTATTTTTTTAAGAGCTTTATGCCAATTAATTCATGAAATAACAGGATTGCTACAACAACAAAACTCTATGCACAAAAACCGAGCAGACTAGATCAAGGTTTTGTCGGACGCTACTTCGACTCTCCCCTAGTCTCCGTGGTTTATGCACTCCACTAACTTTGAAAAGCTAATAAGTTCAACTGCAGCAAAACCAAATCGGAATTACAGAGAAGATTTTCACTTAATTAAAGCAGTGAAAATAATAGCAAATTTTAATAATGTCAGTTCTATTGAAGCGCACAACTTGACAAATTGATCTCCTTTGAAACAAATGGGTGTGTATTAGGGTGTCCCAAAATATACATAACTTTTTTTCTAATTTCATAGTTGCTCAATCTTAGTTTCAGAGCTTATGGGTTAAGGTATTTTTGAACTTTTTTTAAAATTTTTTGAAAAAGGTTTGGAGGTCGCGCATTCATCCATTTTCTACGCCTTTGAGTCATAATTTTGAAAACAAAATGTCCAAACTTTTCCTTAATGTACATAAATTAGAAGTTTTGACTATTTTTTTGGTCATTTGTGTGACACATATTATATTTTTTAGTAAAATTTTCGTATATTTTTTTAAAAAACCCTTCATAACTTTTTGAAAATCAAAATCACAATGAAAAAATGTGATGATGCAATTAGAAATATGGTGAAATTCTATGCGATATGAAAAAATAAATCTTGTTTTTACTCTTGCTGTTCCAAATTTGAATCGAATTCGAATAGAGCCTTCTTCAAAAAAAAAATTTGAAAAAAATCTCAAAAATACTTCACCCCATAAGCTTGCAAAGACAGCTTGAGCAAAAAAACATTTATTTTTTTTAAACACACTAGTGTGCATTTGTGTCCACCAAAAGTACAATTAAAGCTAACATGCAGCGAGTTCAGATTCTTTCGTTGTCAGCTTCACGTGAAATGTTTCAGCTTAAGGGGACATGACACCTTCAAAGATTTTTGAAGTGAAACTTCTTTGGCGGCGAGTGAAATTTCAAGGTCATTTTTCGTGACTGAAAAATATGATGAAGGTAAGGTGATTGCAACAACGGCTGAGTTTCAAAATGCATTTTTACGAAACATCAGTGTATTTTGGTGAATCTACATATAACCAATCCCCAAAAAACACACTGATGCATCTCAACAAAATTTTAAAGCCAACCAAGTTGATGTACTCAACAATCAACGTTCGCTGCTTTATGAGGCCCTCCATCAACATAGCAATTATTATGTTCAGGAAGCAGGAGGTAATAATGAACAAGATTTGCTTTCGGAGGCTCCTTCAAAGAGTACTATGCAAATGCAATCCAGCATTCAAAAAGTAACAGTGTTGAGAAGACATTCGAAAGCAACTAAAACACCAACTGAACTAAAACAAGGAACGAAAATAACTGTTATTTTACAATTTTCAAATGAAAAAAATGGTCGAAAGACTTTTTCAAATATACCATTATGTTACAAATGTCCTCAGCCTCACGAATATTAAGTCGCTTTTAAATATGAAACTGATTCTTTAAAAGTTAATTTCTTGCCTAGTATATTTCGAGGAAAAATAAAGGTTACTTTTAACTTTTATTTTATCGGTCAAAAATAGCAGTTATTTTGTGACTTTAATTTTTTCGGTCAAAAATATCAAGCAATTTGTGTTTTCTTAAAGGACGCTTGACAGATTGAACTGTTGACACCATGTGAAAATGTCTCACCGATGAGATGAAAATAATAATATCAAAATTTTTTTATCGGTAAAATGACTTGAACAAATATAAATTACCTGATATTTTTGACCGAAAAATAAACGGCAGAAAATAACTGTTATTTTTGCCCAAAAAAACTATAAGGCACAAAAAACTGTTATTTTTGTCGGAAAAAATAAAAATTAAGAGATAAAAGTTAATATGTGACACTTTCGACAAAAATCATATTCGGTACGGTCCCTGGATGCAAATATTGAATCAACAAATTATTATTCCATTTCGTATTGATTTCTTTTCAGATACTTTCGCTCTCTATTTCACACTAAAATCTCTCTTAAAATAATCTCTCTTACTGTTAAAGAAGTTTCACTTCTGCCACGTGTGCGTTGCTACACGCGAGTTTTTTTTTTTATTTTAATGTTTTAAAATGCGTCTAAGTTGAATAAAAAATAAGATATTATTTTGAAAAAATAAATATATATTTTTTTTGTAAAAACATTTTGCAACAAAAAAATATTTTTTAATTATTTTAATCACATATATTGCTACTGAAATTTTTTAAAAAAAAATCATTAAAAAAATCTTGGCGGGCGGGAAATTTTAATATGTTCTTTTACACTTGCATAAAAATCGGACAGAACACGGACAGAAAAATAGGTTTAACAATTTTTGAGTTTTTGGCCGATTTTGTCCAAAAAACTTGACAATTTTCAAAAAACGCCGCCATTTTGTTATTTTTCAACCAAAATTGTTTCTTGAAAATTGTTCATTTCATGGCGGTTTTGATGCTGATAAAAACCCCTTGTTTGTTTTTTTTTTAAGTGAAACTTCTTTGAAGGCGAGTGAAATTTCAATGTCTCTTATTCGTGACGCTAGGCTAAAGTTTTCAATTCATATGAAAATTTTCAAAAAATGATAGCCACTAGCGAGAATTGAACACTGACCATCGTTACTCAAGAGTCGGAATCTAAACCTTTACGCCACGTAGGCACATGGTAAACAGGCAAACAAAATGTAATTAAAACTGAACGCGTAACATTCTATCCGTAGCATTAATTTTCATCCGAAAAGTATGCACGGAAAATTTATTTCTTTAAGCTTCAAACGAAAATATTTAGGCATAGAGATACATACATCCACGGGAAAAAAATCTATCAGCAAAAAATTCAAGCATCAGTGTATTTTGGGTAATCTTCAATGAACCAATGCCCAGAAAAACACACTGATGCTTTGTAAACATGTATTTTGGAACTCAGCCATCATCTCAACAAAATTTTATGCCACCTTTATAAGACCACCTTTTCACATGTTGTTCTTTGAAACACATTGAACTTGGTGTATCAAACATGTATGAGCTTCCTTCTTTATATAGTTCAACTAATACTAAACTTGCCAATCTTCGTCCTGTCGACCCAAAGTTTAATTTTTCTTGTCGTGCTTCTATTTAGCTTGCGAGTTTATTACTAATATTTTCAGATTTTTAGTTCGCTGTCTTATTGTTCTTTAAGCGACAATTGTGTCCGGTCTCTTCCAACTCAATTAGATAGTTTTGCTGTGCATCGTAAATCACTTAAAATGATGTAATTTTTAATTAATAAATGTCCTTTTCTATTGCTTCTCTTTGGATTTGTTCAGAATATCCTTGTAGCTGTGCCCACTAGTTGCTGTTAAGATGTTGTCACGTTTCTGGCAACACGTTTCTAATTATGTCCTTTTAGACATACATAGATACTGTTTCGAAAACAAAACGAAATAAAGTTAAGCTAAACCAAGCTAATTAAATCAGTGTGCAGCATAATTCAACTCACTAATCCAGTGCGTGAGCTTCACTCGCTACATTAGCGGCTACAGTTAATTCGCTTTAAATATCAGTTGTATTTGTTTTTGTTGTTGTTATTGTTGCGGCTAAGCGGAACATGATAATGTGTTTGTTGGTGTTTGTCGCCACCCCCCAACACACACACACGTACACTGATAACTTCTATATTTAAGGATCTTACTGATTATGGCTGATAAAACATTTACGCGCTACAGCACAAGTGCGTCTTTTGCATGTGTGTATGTGTGGGTGTGTGTGTGAAGATGTGAGTATGTGTCCATGTGTTGAATCGAATGTACGTTGTTGCGCGTCTGCGTTTATCTTGTCCTGCTCATTCAATCGTACCGACGTGGAATGCTTTAAGCAAACAATAAACACGTGCCGCCGGGCAGTGGTCAACAAACATGTGTTACAACTATGCGGTGTCCTTGTCTTGTTCGTGTTTGTTATTGTTGATGTTGATTTTGTTGTTTTTTTTTTTTTGTTTTTGGGGTGGTACTTCAGTTGTGCCATTTCGCTGGTGGTCATGTTGATTTCAACGTCCGAACATGTGAGTTTCTTCACATCTTCGAATGATATCTCTTTGTTTTTTTTTTACTGCATCAAGTATTTTTGGCCACTGATGCGCTTTTCTAATAAAACTACAACGACATCAATAAGCAGCGCATTAGAATTATTTCAATTAGCAAATTAAATGTATGTGAGTGTTTGTGGTTTAGAATGCTGATGTTTTCTTTTTTCTTTTAGCGGTTTTATGTTGCTTGATATATGCAGTTAATGTATCGTTATCTATGAGCCAGGGGCGTACCGAGACCATGTTGATTGGGGGGTCAGACAGTTAGTTTTATATTCGCCAACTGGCTGCACTACAATTTCGACTTTTTTTTAAAACAAAGTAATCGAAATAATCAAGTTCTCTTGAGTTCTTTCTTGTATTAAATATTTTAACTATTTGCACACACTTATACTAAATATAAGATATATGTGTTCACTATAACTAGAGAACACATTTTTAATTTAACAGATCCAATTTCCTCCCTCTCGAATCCTAGCCCCAGAAATTTAGAAAATATTATAAAATTCCTTTAAGTTATATTTACCAACTATTCAGCGAACAATTAATCATATATACATACATTATATCTTATATACATATACATATGTAAATATCTTCGTTATAAACTAATCATACAATACACATTGCATAAGTTGAAGGTCATTGCCGCCATTGCTTTATTTCTTTATTGAAATTTTATCAATTTATGAATTAACTTCAATACATAGGTTAAACAATAAAAATAATAATCAAAGTTACTCATCCGTTCGTTCAATATATCCGTTTGTGCCTCGAAACCCAAACGATGTTTCGTACCAAAAACTTATTGAAACTGTGCCGAAATCTTCTTTAATTGCTTTCATCGAATCTACTTGATATATACTGCAACTGTGGAAGCTAGTGCTTGCTCTTCTGCTATTTCTATGCCAGTCTTTTGCTGCTGTTGTTGATGCTGAAGAGGATGTTGTTGTTGAATCCATGTAAAGACTGTCCCAGAAATAACTGTCCTTTTGTTTTTGGGTTATTTATAAAAAAGTATTACCTCTATAGCAACATATTTGGCACCTAAATAAAGTATAAATACTGCAGATTAAAAAAAAAATACTCATTAGTAAAATAAAAGAGCTACTGAAAAGATGTCGTCTCAACAAGAAGAAAAGCGGAAAGCAATTATTTGCAAATACCTGGAAAATCCAAACACCACGTACAAAAAGATCGCAAAGGAAGTTGGAGTGTGCGTAAAAACTGTCGGAAGGACCATAAAACGATACAAACAGCTTACCCCTTTATCAAAAACGCCAGGCTCAGGGAGAAAAAGTGGTCCAGAACGTTAAGCGGCTGTTTGCTCAGAATCCAGGCACTTCAGTTCGTGATATGTCAGTAAAAGCGGAAACATTCAATGGATTCAATGTTCAATGGATTAAAAAATTGTACAACCTAAGGAGCTATAAAGTACAAAAAGTACCTGATAGGTCAGAAGAAAAGGACGCCGAAGCCAAGAGGAGGGCTCGAAAACTGTATCGCTACTACCTGCCCACATTTGATTGCGTGATCATGAACGATGAAACGTATTGCAAAGTGGATTTCAAGCAGTTACCTGGACACGGATATAAGAAGGGGTGGAGCATCCTCTAAATTTACCACCGAAAACATACCAAATTTCCAAGGAAATACATGGTGTGGCAGGCCACTTGCAAATGTGGCCTTCGCAGTAAGGAATTTGTGACAGATCGCACAAACAACACTGAAATTTACATCGGAGAGTGTCTGGAGCGGCATTTGCTGCCTTTTATACGTGAGCACCAAGGTTCAGTACTACTTTGGCCTGACCTAGCAACATGTCACTACGCCCAGAGAACAATAGATTGGTACCAAGCCAATAATGTCACTGTGGTACCAAGAGAAGCCAATACTCCAAATTGCCCCGAACTTCGTTCAATTCGAAAGATATTGGGCTTTAATGAAAATAAATCTTAAGAAGACCAAACAAACTGCGAAAAACATTGTAATATTTCGACATAAATGGCGTCGGGCATACACTAAGGTCAACGAAAGGTTGGTAAGAAACCTTAATCAAAAAGTGCATAATATTTTTTAAGTGTTTTTTTTTTTCAGTGTAAATAAAATTTTCATTTGAAAGAATTTCACTGAAAGAATTTTAAAAAAAACATCATTGGTTTTTCTACAATAAAAAAAAAAACAAAAGGACAGTTATTTCTGGAACAGTCTTTAATTTTGTTCAATCACTGCTTCTCAATCTGCAGTTGTTGTTGTTGGTAAATGTCAATCAAATACAATAGTGACACTGTACCACAAGTGTTATAGATCTACCACTTGTTTCGTCTTTTTTACTTCTACAACGTTTACCACCCACTATTTACCTTTTCTCAAAACTTATCACTATTTTATTTTCGTCATAATTTTAACCACAGACCTATTTTTTAACATAATTGCCGTTATCAGCGCCGGATTAACATATAGCGGGGCCTGGGGTTAAAATCGACACGGGGCACAGTGATGCGCCCAATCGGCAAAAGTTCGCAAATTTGATATCGCAAATATCCATCCAAGTGTTTCGTATCTTTGGAAAGGAAAGTATTACAAAATTTTTTGGATTTACCTCTACCTGTTCTAGTAAAAGCTTTGGAAAATTAACTTTTTTACACAAAAAAATTACCTGTAAAAAAAAACAGTTTTAGTCTTTCTGCAAGAAAAATTCCCAAAAAATTTCTATTCGATTCAAATAAAAAATATTTGAAAAAGTTATAATAGAGATATAAATAAAATAAAATTTATTATAAAATATTTGTTAATAAATTTTTTTAAAAGCATACAATGACCTACTATTCCATTTAATTTTTGAAAAAACATATCTGGTGTCTTTCTTTTAAACACATATTTTAGCATATATTTTAAGAGTTATTGAATAACTTTTCCAATTTTTTCCCCCAAATTAGTTTTATTTCGATTTTTAAAAGGCTTAAGGATTTTAAAAAAGGCTTAATAACACCTATGGATATCTCCCAGTGGCACGGACGCTACAATCGCTCGGTTTTAATTACTCGAAAAACAAGAAGGAAACAAAAAGATCCGATATGTATTATAAATGTTCTAACGCGATGAACGAGTTCTACATTTAATAAAAATACAATGGAACGGACGCGACAAATACAGAAGTTTTGTTAAGCTGGTATAGATATATGGGCATCTCCCAGTGGCACGGACGCGACATTCGCACGGTTTTAATTACTCGAAAAACAAGAAAGAAGCAAAATGAGCCGATATATATATAAGTGCTCTAACGCGACGATAGAGTGCTACATTTTATAAAAATATTGGCTAGATTTAGTACAAATTAGTACAAAGTAATAATCAATCATTCAATGAAACGGACGCGACAAAAAACAGAAGTTTTTTTAAGCTCGTATAGAAATACGCAAAATTTAGCAAATTTTGAGAACTTTTTTTTATATATAACTAGCTGGTACCCGGCGCGTTGCTGCTGCCCTTAACCAATACCTGTTCCAGGTTGCCTTCAGAAGGATCAACAAATACGCTCTGAGTTGCAATACTCTGTGATCCAAAGCTGTGATTCCAAAGCTAGAAAATATAAAAAATTGTTCAATACCCGTTCTAGTTTCGAGTATTTCCGACTGTACAATGATCGTCTTGTTTTCAGGACATCACCAAATAGATACTTCATTATGAGTAAAAATTTACTGACTTTCACTTGCATAGCTATTCTGTTTCGAAAATTTTATTTGTATGGGCAGAGCCATGCCCCGTTTTCCAATGTCCTCGTATGTTTTATAATTGCAAGACCTGGCCAATCAGTTACTTCATACTGAGTTTCATGGTTATACGACATTTAGATCCAAATCTATTCGGTATCAAAAAATTTAATTGTGTGGGTGGTGCCATGCCGCACTTTCTAAAGATCGATCAAATTTGACAGTCGAAGGGCACGACTAAATAGTAAGTTCGTACAGAGTTTCATTGATGTGCGATTTAAAGTAGAAAGTAAAACCGAAAATTTGATTTTTTGAAAAAGTGCCACGCCCCTCGTGGGTGGGAGGGTGAAAAATACTTTATGACCTATTCTCATACCCACCAAATATATGAAAAAAATTTCATTTGAATCGGTTCAGCCGTTTCGGAGGAGTTTATACACTAACACCGTGACACGAGATTTTTATATATTAGATATACATGTTAATGGAGGTCAAAGGATAACTATTCTTAGTAGACTTATGAAACATAAAAATGATCTCTTATCTTTTTTTAAATAGATATAGCACGAATACGGACGCGACATCATGGACGCGACAAATTTTTCCACAGTAGTAAAATACAGTAAAGATGTTCTTTATAAATTTTAATAAAAATACATCATAATAAGTTGAATTCAAGTTACATAGCAGTCATACTAATCAAAATAAAAAAAAAATAAAGTTATAAGCTTTTAGAGTGCTTTATTTTAATGTTTTTCTTCATTTTTGGTGGACCTTTTTTGGGAGATGCCCATATGCAAAATTAAGCTAATTTTGAAAACTTTTTTTATATATCGCACAATATATACAAAACAGTCACAGCTTAAAAACATAACTTTTCAGGAGAAGCGAAAAATAAAACCCTTTGGTTGAAACTGCAGAAGAAAAGCAATTTTCATTTGAACACACAAACTTCATTCTTCCAGTTAATGAAGAAAATAATGAAAAAGATAGTGAGATATTTGTTTTGTGAATGGATTTATAACAAAAAGTTGATTTAAAAAATTTCGCGTTGTGACTGTTTTGTATTTAGTGTGCGATATAATACCAAGAGCTTAGCAGGCACTAAACTGTCGAAGCCATTGCTTTAAGTAACTAACATTAGATTTTTATTTTCTTGGTGTATCTCCCATACAAAGTGATGTCATCCAAACAAAAAATGTTTAAAAAATGTAAAAAACGTGTAAAAAAATCTATCTAAAAGCCAATCCAGTTACTTAAAATTGATCACAAAAGCTTTAATTTGGAATATCTGTGCAGAGTTTATAATTTGGCAAAATCGTATAAAAACCTCCATACAAGTGTCATCAAAATATCAAAACCTTTATAAATTCCACAATAATATTTAATAGCTTTGATATTTAAAATGGTCATTCGTAAATTCGAATTTTGGAAAACCACGCCTATTTCCAAACACAAGCGTAATCAAAATAATAAAACTAAAATAACTTCAAAGAAGGCTGTCGGAATATTTTGAATTCGGCCAAGTTGAAAATAATTCCTAGCTTATTTCATTTAAATCTCGTTTTTTTTTACTGAAAATTCCAATAAAATTAAATTAAAACGGGTGATGCATAATCAATAGTTTCCAACACTTTTTAACCCTTAATTCAGAAAGTTTTTCACTTGTTGTTGTTGCTGTTGTGAAAAACTTAATAGAAACAAAAAAAAAAAAAAATACTGCTCCTTAATGCAGCAGCAGGACTGTACCGTGAAAATCTTTGAGCCAGTTTCGAGGGTAGTGTAAGAAATCAAATTTAATTTTGGCACATGATGCACGACATGTGCATGTGTGTGCGTTTTGATACATTCACATATTTGAGTATGTATGTTTCTGGCAAAAAAAAAAAAAAAAAAAACAAAAAACACAAAAAAAAAGACATTATTACAGAAACTAATCAGCCCTTTAGAAAAGGGTAAAATTGTCATATCCGCAATGCTCACAAGCAATCCGGAACTGAGACCAAATGTGTTACAAATCGATAATGAAATCAATATCGAACTAAGTCTACCTACTGAATAGAAATTGTAACTAACCCCTTTTTATCAAAGCAACAAAACAAAAAAGTTTATATTATATAAATTCATACGAATGGAAAAAAAAAACACGAGCCACGCGTATAAAAGCAGGATATTCAAAATTCAACTTCTAAATTTTAATGAAAATCGAACGAAAATGTTTAACCAAGCATGAAAGTGGGGGAAGCAAATTTTACTTTCGTTTCCGACAGCGATGCAATAGCATTTGAATACCCTTCACACGCAACGTCAGGGAATAGAATTTTTGTAGTAACTGTTGGCGAAAGAAGGTGTGATATATTTCTTGACACAAGACAATTTTAACATTTGCCATCATTTTCTGAAGGTGAAATTTCTATAATTTCCTTGCACTACAAAATTCATCCACGTCCAAAACCACTCCATCAAAAATCTTTTGCACCATAAAAAGTATCTGACTGTCGTTACGACCGACTGTATATGATGTCATATGAAACAGTGTTTTTATACAAAATAAAAGGAATATAAAATTATATACAAACATCGCTCTATAACGTTGTCTGTCTATATAACGAAAAACGGAGTTAGAGCACTAATAAATTGTGTACAAAATACATACCATAAAATCTAAATTCGCTTGATTTGTTCTCTTAGATGATTAAATTAGATGATTGCTAAGTAGACGCGGGTAATCATTCTCAAAAATTCGCCATTTAAATGTGTATCATGTTGAAAGAGAGAAATTAAATTTGAGAAAATGTCACTATAATAATAATTTATAGGAAACTCGGTGCGGCCTTGGTTCACCTAGCAACTATATTTTAAAATAATAAATATATTCAAAACGTTTTTAATGTTAATTCTTCAGTAGCAGGATAGCACCAATTAGTAATTACATTCCTAGTTTCTATGTTTTGGGACTAAATCTTATAAAGTTATGCGTTATCAAATATTTGACTTGTATGTATGGAGACCAGCCTCCTTGTTCAAAGCTTGTTCCAATTTTCTGGTAGAAGAACATCACCAAAGGGTCATCCACCAATTACCTATTTACGGGGAGCAAGGAGTTTCGAAATGCTCAATGGGGATACAGATATTGTAGAGAAGTTAAATTTTTGAGAAAAAAACTCGTTCTTTGATCAATATGAAATTTGGTTGGGAGAGAGTTCGTTCTTGAGCTGGTCAAATTTGAGTTTTTTTCAAAAGTAAGAATTTCTTTAATAAAATTTAATTTCATACATTCATCCATTGTGAAATTTGTGTTCTTAATTAAAAAATTTGACTTTCCATGTCAACATCTTGGTTGAATTCTAAAGGTTTTTAAATTTTTCTGATTATTTCCGAAAGTTTATTAAATTTCCTTTCAAATGTGATAACAATCACTGTGAACTTTTTACTAAAAGTCTTTTTTATGAATTTTCTTAATATAGTCGTTAGTTACTTAGCGTGCATTTCAACCAAATGCCAAGAAAGAGAAAAAAAAGTGACTCTAATTGAATGTTCTACATTCAGAAGCCAATTTGAATCTCCGTCACATTTGAATAGTTTTCATTTATTTCTTTTTTGTATTTTAGTCTTATCAGTTAACTTAAAAAAATTAATGAAACTTTTACCGTTACTTTTTTGTTTATATTTAAATTATGCCTTTTAAAAATGTAAAAATGATTTTTGTTGTAAAAAAAATAAAAACTCAAATTTGCATTTTTTTATTTTTGTCAAAGCTTATAGCGCATTTTTGAAGAATTTATTTCGTCTTGACACTGAATTAATAAACTGTTCGTGTCGTCAAAAAATCAAGGCGAAGGTAAATTTTTTTTTAAAATGTTGTTGTTCCATTTTTTAAAAAATTAGTAAAATTCAAAAATTATTTCTTTCAAGGAAATAACTTTATATTTTCAATCAATTAGAAGTTATAACCTCCAACATATTTTAACCAACTCTCAATATAAATAAGCAAACAAAAAATTGGTCCAATTTCGAACCCAGGCGATACTAGTATTTATAAATATATAAAATAATTCCTCTTTATAGTATGGGTCCCACGATTTAAGGAGAACTAATAGAACCCACTCTAGAAGAAATTATTTTATTGTTTATTTTTAGTTCACTTTAAAAACATGGTATTTTAAAATTTGTTTATTATATAAATGATGTTTTTATTTTTTTTTTTTTTCTTTAAAAAACTTACTTGTTTGACATATGCAAAGAAACAAAGTATTAATTAAAGCTTTTAAATACAATTATATATCAAACAATAAGAATTGAGAACTAAAGACGCTTCTGACAGCAGCGCCACTGAACCCTGGCCACCAACCAAAATGTATGCAAAATTTATGCAGAAATACTCACCCTTTAAGTTATTTCTGCTATTTTCCCCTCCAAAAATATTCGGTAAAAAATATTAATAGCCGAAATGATTTTTTTTCGGCAGCCGTTTGCAAAAATTTTGAATAAAAAATACCCACCATACTCAGGGCCTGGCTCGGCCACCACTGACCCTGTTCATGCAAATGATGTTTCTGCTTGTCTACAGCACATCATTGAGATTGAGTCGACGTTCATGTTTTCGTATAAATGCTAGATTCATTGGAATCCCTTTCGAACGCTGATAATAAATTACATGAAGAGACGGTGCAGCACAACACCCAACCAGCCAGCCAGCCAGTCAGCCAGAGAGCCAGACAAGCAAGTCCGTGAAGAAAAGACAAGCAGTAATATTTCAATGTTTAGTATAAGAAAAAAATTAAATGAAATAAAATCAATCCGCAAGTAATGGAAACTTTGAGACGTTTGGGAAAAATCAGCATTTAATCTGCATTTCGATTCATCTGGACAATGGGACAACGTACGTCAAAAACAAGCAATTATTTGAGATGATACGCTGAAGAAATAAGCATACTAACGAGCTCTTCATTTTTAAGATAAATATTATTTTCAAAAATAGCCGTTACTTATAGGATATACGTAAAGGATAACATATAAAGTAAAGGGATAAGCCAGTGATATTGGCCCCAATAACTCCACAACAAACTTAATATTTACATTGGAAAAAGACGTCAGTGATTCAACGATAAGAAGAGTGCCACGTAAAATGATGATGATTTTTCATGGTAAACTAATGTAATATGCCCGCGAGTACAAATCTAAGGAGATTCGAAGGAGTTCTGGTATGATGATATTTTTACGGATGAGTCAAAATTTAACATATTAGCACCAGGCGGCAAACAAATAGTGCAGAGAAAACCAAATAAAGATATTGACTAGCCAATTTACGCCCGACTGTCAAACATGGAGATGGATCTGTGATCTGTGAGTCGCTAATTTGGTTTTTATCAGAGGAAATTTAACCCCTACTCGGACCACTGGAATCATTTATACTCCAATATTTTTGTGTTCTGACATTTTAAGCTTTTAATATATCTTTTTTAATTTATTTAATCAAATTTTTGACCTTTTAATCTTATATTTCATATGTCCGTTATTATATATTAATTGTTCAAAAAATAGAAATCCGAAAGCTTTTTCAGGCATGAACAGCCTTTAACAGCGCAAAAATACTGAAAACTCCCAACGTCGCAACGAAAATTTGAAAACTTTCAACAAACACAAATTTCAAAATGCGCTTGAAAATGGTCGAAGTTGGTCGATTCGATTTAAAAAAAAACTCTTAAAAATACCAAAGGTGGCCTAACAGAATGCTAAGCTAATTTTTTTATTTATTATTATATTTTTCTATTTTTTCCTATAAAATGTTCTGTTCGATCTTAAAGGAAAGGTTAATTTTTGAGTTGTAAACCTGAAATACAGTGAAACAAGCGGACAAATTTTCTTGACACAAACTTTTCGTTATATTTTTGTAACAAAATTCCCTCCGATGAGTGGATACACCAATAAAAGAACCCGTACACAAAATATCACTCACAAGCGTACACCGCAACCTTTTGATGAAAGAATACTCAAACGAACATTACAATGAACTTGGGAATTCCCCTTTTAACAAATTCTTAAATTTCGTCTATGCCTGTGGTTGCTCTGAAAACGGTAAGTGTATCGTTCTCCATTTAGCTTGTATTTTTGCTTACGTCTTACCAGAATTGCACCGCGAAAAACTTATTTTTAGACAAAAAATATAATTATAAATATTTTGGAGAAAAAAAAGCTATAGGTTCTTTAAATGGCTAAGAAGTCAATGGTGTCATTTAGTCGGAAAGCAATTGCTTAAACATTTATTTTTAGTAAGTTTCAATATCAGAAAAACACATGCTGAAAAAATCATTTGCTTTCACGAAAAAGACACAAAAGGTAAGCCTTCTTAACCCATTTCAAGCTAGAGTTATATTTTTGAGTCAATCCAATTTATTCAATTAATTTATATAATTTCCAATTTATTCCAGGTGAGGATGAAAGTGATATCAATAGCACTGAGACAATTATATTAGTTAAGACCTTTGATAACACACATAACTCTTGGTTTGAGTCGATGCAGTCCTTAATATGGATTCTACACCCACGCACACTGATCCATGGACAATAATCAAAATGTTGGTCCAATATTCAAAATTTGTTATAACAATATTGATATCAATCGACAGGTAATTAATTGCATTAATAAAATAAAACAAAATATTTAGGGGAAAGACTCAGTTTTGGCTAAGCAGTGACACTTCAAAGTTGTGATATTTAAAAAAAAAAATCAGGTTTTGTTCAATTCGTTTTGGGTTCTCTTAATCCTCACTTTGGCATAATTAACATTTTTAAATATTTTTTTCATATATACTTTATGGGAGTTTTTGAAATTTGCAAATTTTTGTTGGATTTTAACACATATGCACAAAAAAAAAACAAAAAAAAAACCACTGAGTCGAAACCATGTTCAAATCGAATTCAAACCAAAGGAGTTATGGTAACTTTAAAGTGAGGGTTAAACAAATAATTATCAAAAATTTGTGTTTTCATTAAACTAAGTGAAGTAAAGTTTTTTATTATAAATAATATTTGAGTAAATAAATCGATATGAATTTTAGTGATTTTAATATATGATATTATCAAATGAATAGCTTCAGAAATTGACAAACAAGGACCTGATGTCTCAGTTGCTGCTGTCTGCGGATCCACTAATATCTTCAAATCGTAATAGAAAACGAAAAATTAAACACCAGTAGATGGAAATGAATTTATATATCATTTACGAAGAAAAAGCTGAAGAAGATATTTTTAACGAATATATGAAATATTATCTAGTACAAAATAAAGATCTCCTTAGCTAATTTTCAATGAATTTCGTCTTAAATGCTAAACAATAAGATTCCAAATTTTATATTTTTCTAAAAAACTAAAAAATTCATGAAAAAATTTACATTTTATGAAAATTCCAAAGATGGGAAATACTGTTCCCATAAATGTAATCAATACATATGGAACTTGGTTTTTAGCAAAACTATAAAGTTTACGACAATCCTGAGATCGTTTTTGAGCTCTTACTTATAGTAAAGTCCCCAAAATATCTATAGTACAAAATTTCATAGATATTCAACTATTTCTTCTCTTTTTATCCATGGGCTCAACGCACTGTGTCGTGGCGCGACTCAACTTGCGTTTTTTTTAAATTTAAAATTCTCTTTTCATTGGCTTTCGCTTTTCAACTGTTGAAATCAATTAAGTTATTTGACGTGGTTTATTTTATATGAAAAGCATGAAATAAAATGTGAATTTATGTTTGGTTTTCAATGATGAACTTTTGCTTATGTTTTTGTATTCAATCTTAATATAATAAATATTCTTATTTTTGGTTTTTCAAATTTTTTCCCTCTTAATCGGACACCTCTCTTGAGCGGAGAAATTTTTTCAGTCCGGTAGGTGTCTACTTAAGAGCGAATACACTGAATTTTCATTGAAAAAAACTTTTGCCTGAGTTGAGGTTTGAACTCGCGATCCGTTGGTACGCACGTTGGACCACGGCCGCCACAATTAACTTTAACGTATATAAAATAAGAGTTACTAAAGATTTTGTCTAGTTTAAGTGCTAAAAAGTTAATAAATGTGAATCTTACTTTGTTTTGCCCCACTGTGCGCCGCCCTTAATGTTAGAAAAAAAAGTAATAAAAACAACTGCGAAGCACCAATAATCATTGGGGAGAGAATTTAATCAAAGTAACATTAGACGATGGCTTTGTTTTTTTTTCTTTGCCTATTCATAATCTTGTCCGCTTTCAAAAGGCACAAAGACTGGGATTTCTTTTTTCTTTTCGCGGTCATATTATAATGAACCTCAGAGTATAGCGCATATAATAAGCAACCCACACTTCTTCGACCTACTCGTTTCTTATTTTAGCAACTCAAGCAATTGAATGTTGACGCTAACAAGCAATCTTCGTCAATTCATAACACCACCCCTTACCTCACACGCACACACACACACAAACACACGTGCACATATACAAACACTCAAACCTCCCCCACCTACCCTCGCAACGTCACACACGAAACCACCTTGCTTCAAAATCTTACAAGTCATCGTTCTAGCAACGCTACGATTTTGTAAAAACGGGAATAATTATATCGCCTGACGAACAAACCAACACACACACATGCATGCAATATTTTGCATGTATGCGTAACGAATTTGTATGCAAATAGAGCATAACCTGCTGAAAGCAGTTATCCATATAAGACATTCTCTTCATTTTACTTTCCCCGTTGATTTTTTTAAAAAACAGCCAATATGACTTAATGAACTAAAATGTCAAATTTCGTTACAGTAATTATGAAACACAAAGATTGTTTTTTAAATACAATGTAGCATTGCACAGTAAGCGGAATAGGTAAGCTCAAAATGATGCTAGAAGGTCCATTTGATTTTGAAAAATACCAAAAACATACTTCCAAAGTGAGGTGAAATTTCCATCCCAAAAGGAAAAAATCATGTATAGGTATGTGTATCGCCCCTATGAAGTATACATTCCAGAACGCATGACTTTTTACACGGCGTTGTAATAGGAAAATCATGCATTCTTCTTGCATTCCTAAAGAATGTAAGAAATATCACATGTTTTCATCATGAACTATATCCTTTTTAAAAACAAAAAACTTTTTGTGCATGACTAAAAAATGTATGAAAAATGGATGTTTTTCGAGTCGATTTTTTTTTAATTTATTTTATTTCTAATTCATTGTGGCGGCCTCGGTAATCGAGTGGTAAGTGCGCTTGGCTGGCAACGCAGAGTTGTTGAAGTAAAAAAAGTAAAACAAAACATTTATTTAAAATAAAAAATAGTTCCCATTTTGTGATTTTCTTTCATTTTTTGTTCGACGAAGAATTCATGCATTCTTAAAGTCATACATTTTATATTTTCTTTTTGGGATGCTTCGTTCTTTAGGCGGCGTTTATAGTGAACGCCGATTCAGACAGGCAGGCAGACAGGTAACGTTAACAAGCGAGATAGATAGCTATTTGCATCTCGTCTTTTTACACAGATTTCAGCCTGCCTGTCTGAATCGCTTTCACTATGAGCGCGGCCTTAGTCCGAAATGAGTACGGAACGCAGCATGTTTAACATCTCGCTGGAACGCCAGAAAAGGCTCTTTTAAAATTTTGTAGGTTTTCGTATCTCTAGTCAAATTTTCAAAGCTCGACTTATAGCGTATATAATACAGTCACGATTTTTTTACCGTTTCAACAATACCAATATTTCTTCATATGGAAACTCTAATTTTTCTATTTTTTTTTCATGGAAAGCCTTAAGTATTCATTAGCTAATATTGTGTACTCCCAGCTAACAATGTAGGAAATTACTATGAATACAATATGTTTGTTTGTTTGTTGAATATTGCAGATATGTTTCTTGTGGTACTTATATAAAATGATCAACTGCTATAAACACAAACCCATCCCTTAATCAGTCCTTACCAATTCAATTCCTTTGAGTGAAAAAATTAAGCGTATCTCAAACGCTCGTCGGAAATCCCAACACGTATATAAGTAATTCCCCTGCACGCGGACTTGACCGCTGCACAAGCAACAAAAACGGAACTTAATTTCAGCGCACAGTCTTCCCTCGCTTCAAGCACACATTCGATTTAAGGTTGAATTATAGGTAATAAATAGGAAAAATAAGCTAAAATAATATTCTTAACGAGGCTTTATTCATAGGCCAGCATTGATCGTCATTTTCAAAAAGCTCTATTTGATTTAACTAGTTTATGTGTGTTGTTGTGAATGACGACACCCAGTAGGAAAGCAGAGAATGCATTTCTTCTACTACGAAAGGTCTATCTATCTATCTACAAAAGCGAAATAAGTATTGTAAAGTAAAGATAAATCGCGGGTTGGAAAATAATCACATATTTAATCAAACATTAATTAAATAATTGATTCGTCGCACTAAAAATGTAGTTAAAAATTGTGTTTTTCATATCGATTTGAAATAATAAAAACCAGAAATATCTCAACACTAGAAACAAATTCTTGTTTCTTGAACTTAGGGATGTTCGATGATAATCGATTTTCATCGATGTTAAGAGACAAAAAATCTATGTTTTAACATTGATATTGCAATATCTCAAATATCATGTCACGAACATATAATCGATGTTTAAAAATTTCATTTTTTATGAACGCTTTCACAAAGTATTTCATTAAATTTTAAAATTTTTTTTAAAAAATCCATTGTTAAATTTAAAAGAAGGATATTATGGTTATGTAACTGTCAGTGGTTTTGATCAGAAAAAATAAATTTCTTCGTCAAAATCGTCGATTTTTCGCCTTAAATTCTTATCGAGGCGAAATATCTACCCAAAATTGTAATGCAAATTAAAGGTGTCCGAAGCCCCAAACTTCTTATACACACCTTCGGG
The DNA here is from genome assembly GCA_958299015.1 of Tetanocera ferruginea. NCBI lineage: Eukaryota > Metazoa > Arthropoda > Insecta > Diptera > Sciomyzidae > Tetanocera > Tetanocera ferruginea. The sequence goes on along the minus strand of OY282645.1, from coordinate 8,561,203 downwards.
GTTTTGGAAACCTTTAATTTGCTACATAGGCATATGGTTACGGAGAAAAAGGGATAATTTTTGGCGAAAAACTACTTTTGTCCACTCAAAACCAGAATCCTATTGGATGTTCTCTAATACAGCTTTCTCAAAAAAAAATGCATTTTCGAGTATTTCATTTTTTTTTTTTTTTTTGTATTTTGCAATACAAGCAAAAACAACAAAACAAGACAATGAAAGCAGCAGGCTTAGCTTAAGCAGCTGATGATTGATTTTCTTATATAAACACATGCATTTTTCTTCTTATATTTTACTATTTTGTGACTTTAATATGATAGAAAAAAATCCAAAATTAGATATTCAGTCAGCGCAGGATATATCTGATATTTTAGTATATATACTATCTGTGAACGATGAGTATTAAAGGCTGTAGGTATGCCCTAAAGTATTCGTCAAAAAAGTTTCATGGCCTTGAAAAATTCTGTTAAAACTACCCCATGCAAACCTCGCTGTAAGACGTAATTCTACGTCAAAATAATAGAACATTTTCAACATAATGCTTTTTCCAAATTAGTTTTCTCCCTAAAGTAGACATTTGGTTGGGTGATGATCCTACTCGTTAGACGCAAACGCTGGTCCGCCCAGCCATTTCTTCAATTTGAGCAAATAGAAAAGTTACAGTTTCAAATTAGTAATTGAAACTTTACAACCATAATTTTGATCATCACGACTGCACACTTGTGAAATCGTGCGTTGTCTTGATGAAAGAGTATATGTTTCGTTTCAAATGAGTATTGACATTTCCTTGATGTTATCACTTAGCCCGTCCAATAACAACAAATAATACTGTTCTGTTTTTTTATTCCCTTTTTCAAGTAATCAATATTGGTAATTCCACTTGTATTTTGGTGATTTCGCCGTCTTAACCTTCTCCGGACCTCATTCGCCTCCAAAAATCCACTGTCTTGTCTGTTTCTCTTTGTCCGGAGTATAGCAGTGTATTCATGTTTTATCCACAGTTACATCCATGGATCAACGTAGACTAGCAATAGACCAAAAGTAGTTCCCAATTATCGAAAGCGAATCTTTCCCTTGTAGATGTCTTCAATCGTAGCAATATCATGATGAAATCTTTTAAAATACTCTTGACTGACAGTTGATCGGCCAGGCAGTGTATTTTTAGTGACGTGTCTACTTCTGATACATTCAATCTCCTTCTTCTAGACTTCATCAGCGATGTGATTGAGGCGGCGGAAACTGATGTACTCAGTTTCAATATCTTAAATAAACTCAAGTGGATGTATTTTGGCAACTATTTTAATGCATGCATTAGATTTGTGATGCTTCGAATAGTTAACCCTTATTATTAAATCACCGTGCTTTGAACATTTAAACTTTTTTTGAACATTTTTTAAAACTCTTGGCATATCATCAGAAATGACAAGCATATAACAAAATTTCAGTTTCTTCGTTCAGAGTTGATATGTTTATCTTTCATAGCTATTTTTCATAGCCGAGGCCGTGTGTCGCCAAAACAATTTTAAAATGCCTGTGTTCGAAGCAACATCTAACATAGAAAGTTTTTGACAAAAGAAATACATTTTTATGATCGGCAAATCTCAGAGAGAAGACAATAAGTCTGTTCCCGTACTTTTGCAGCAGAAATTCGCAAGTTGAAAAATTTGAGAGAGTAAGTAAAAAAGTGCTCTCTTTACTTACTAATGTGTCTGTCGAACAATTAATTTATACTTTTCTCGACATGTTGCTTTAATGGCTGCCTTTCTAATTTGACTTTATTTAATTTTTTGTCAGCTGACATTGGCTGACGCAACATTTGTGTAGCAGAAAATAGCAACATTTGACAAGGACTGGATTGCACATTTTCGCTCTCTTTTGCGATTTTTTTGCGTACGGTAACAGGAAATCGTAGAAAACAGCACGAATTCGTGCGAATTCCTACGAATGTTCAAGTACGGGAACAGACCTAATGTCTTGTAAAGTTTCTTGAGAACATGAACTTTAGCCTTTCGGAGTCGGCAAAAAACATATTCAGTTCTCGGTCAATTGTGTTCAGACATTTAATTACACACACAAGCCAATTGTTCATAGTCTTGTACTTTCAAGGGCTGAAGTGGCGTATTTTTTTTTACTATCCTCCATTTTTTTTTTTTATTTATGTAAATAAATTTGAGCTTTGGCCGTGAACATAAAACGAACATTTGTACTTTATCTCACATAATTTATCAATATTTACCAGAAACATATGATTTGGTTCCTTTTGTAACATTGCGCGTTAGAGGGTTAATTATTACTTTTGTCATACCAACAAAATATATCAGTATTTGCGAAAATCTAAATGCTGCCAAAGAAGGACATAAAGAAGTCATTACTAATAGTTCGCGTTTTCATTTCCAATTGGGTTGGTTTTGCATGAATAAGAATACAGAACGCAAACAAAAAAACTGAAGCTGGCTGCAGCTATAATACTATTATGCTCAATTGTTTTCTTATTCATAAAAGCAAAGTTTAATTTCTTATTTTTATTACAATTACAATTTTGATTCATTTGATTCATAGCGGAAACACAGGCACTCACGTTAACTCAGTGGATTAAAGTGGACTGACAGATATGTGTGACTGCTACTGTAAGGGCGGGAGAGCTGCCTCTTATCAATAATATTTCATTATAAGATTTTATACTCATGCATAAGTCAGTTTCAGATGAAATCGATTTTTGACTGTTTGGTAAAATATGCAAGAACAATGACTGAAAATCATTTATATCCAAGGATGAACTATGGCTCATTTTATATGCATTAATTACAAAACATGATTATTTTATTAAATAAATTTAATATAAAGAAGAGTGCTGTCCAAATCGGAAGCGCACAGTGGTTGATAATAAGTGAAAATAAAAACCAAAATTATTTGATGGCAAACTAGTCAGTGAACAGACGCTTTTCCAAGGGGAGAAGAGTAACAAAATTAGAAAAAATAATAAAAATTAAAATAATGATATAAATGATGAAAACAGAAATTATGTTAGATGCGTTTCATATTTATAACCCACACCATAATGATGAAAAATTTCACTACTACGTTTCAGCATTGTTTTATTCTGATTAAAACAGACATAGAAAAAGACAAATTCAGTCTTCAGATCATAATAACTGAATATATTTAAAATCGATTTATACCCATTCTTCATTTCTTTGTATTTTAAAACTTTTCAAAATAAAAATTCAGCATTTACATTTAAAGTTAATATGGCTCCCGTTAACCTTTATTATTTCAAAAACTTTGTTACACATGGAAGAAATTAAGTTCTGTCAAATATCGGAGTCTTAATTCTCCCAGGCATTAATAATGGCATTTTGTAACTCACCAACGTTGTTGTATTGGTGATTGTCAGAGTATATATGACGAGCCAGTATTCCCCATAGGTTTTCTATGGGAAAACACGCTGGCCACTTCAAAGTTTTAATTTTTGTACGCGCGAGCCAAGCATTTGTTTCCGCGCTTGAGTGTATTCGGGCATTGTCATACTGGAAAATCCAGTTTTGGTCATGTTGTCGTAAAAATTGTTGTAAACTACTTTGTAACAAAGTTATGTAACGTTATGAAAAGAATACACGAATAAATCCTATTTTGGATTTCTTCTACAAGAAACAAAACTCAAATAAATATATTTTTCACTCCAACATGGTTTTATAGAGCTCCAAACTAGCGGCAGAGAAAAAAACGGGTCCTCGTGGTTGCAGCGCTTGGAGTCACAAAAATTGTCCGATAAAGAAAAAAAATTACTTTTTTAAATCATAACAAAATTGGTTATCGTATTACTGGAGCTTTTTTTAAATTTTTTTTCAATTTTTGGTGATGTTCCAAATTTGAAAGTGTGTTTTTTCCAACAAAAATATTGACTTTAAAAAGCAGCGTGTCATAAGATAGCGAATCAAGTTTAAAAAAATACAAAAAAAAAAAAATTTCGTCAAAAACTGAACCCGCTAGTGCCGCAACCAGTACAAAAAACATGGTTTCGAGATAAACGCGTTCTAAGTTTGTGAACAAAGAAAAATGCAAGGAAAAATAAAAATTCGCTCTTACTAATCCGGCTGTAACTTTTTAACCCGTAGGAATTTTTGCAAGAAATTTTTTTTCTTAGAATTTCTAAGAATTTTTACTAAAATACAAAATTATAAAAAAAGTCGATTTAAAAAAACGGCCAATGCCATGTCACCCGTTAAGGAATGTCATACAAAAATAAATCTTGTGAGTGAAGTCGATTTTTTTATTTGTGAGCACAAAAACATAAACCTAAAACGTTTAATTAAAAATCAAAAATTTATTTTGACCAGACTAAGCGAAAAAATAAATTCTGTTTCCGAGCAAGAAAATATAAATCAAAAATTGATTTTTATTCCTGACCAAATAAATAAAACCAAAAAATTATTTTTTAAAAATCCATTCATTTAAATTTAAAAAATACACATCACGATTATATATATAAACGATTTTTATAACTGAGTAAAAAATGAAAATAATGAAATAAAAATGAATTCTTAATTTTTTGATACGTATCATATTGATTACGGTCTCCCAGGTTAAAAATGTTACAGTTGGAAAAGAAAAATTGTTTTCTTATTAACATTATTGCAAAAACCTTACAAAAAACGTAAATATTTCTATGCCGTTTTTTTTTCTAAGTGTGTAAGCAGCAAACAATTGGTTTTTTTTTTATTTTTTTGTTGTGCCTTCATAGCTTACACATAAAAACTAAACTTGATTTATGTATACTTTCAGTGTTGATGATTTCTTCTCAGCCCCTATTGTTTGACATCAAAATGTGAATTTCACATAAAAATAGTTAAATATTTTCACTTAATATTTTTGTTCTGTGTAAATGCTTGATATCGCTATATATTTTAGATTGCATTTTATGCAATATATGCTATAATATTCATGGGCATTAAAGTAATGCCGGCTAAAGACAAAAGATCACAATTTACTCTTGCCGATAAAAGAATTTTTTTAAGAGAAAAAGAGGCCCTGAAGTCACAAAATTAAGGCTCAAGCTATCATCTACAACTTAGAGCAGCAACTGCAACACAATCAAAACTACAGCAACAGTGCAACGACGGCACAGCAAAAACTCCAACAAATACATTTGCAACAATAATTTCACGTGCAGGCGTATAATCAACCGAAAGAATAATGCAACTCTTTGCAAAAATTTCAAATCGAATTATACAAGCTCAAATTTAATAACAACAACAACAACAACAACAACAATAGCATTAACAACAACAGCAACTTGGACGTGCGAATTGGCAACAGCCGTTGCGGTTCTGGTCAGGAGTAAACATTCAGCCAAGCCATGGATAGCTCTTGCTGAATATCGTACAACACTCAAGATCGAAATTGTTTTCTCACGCAATTATTTTCTATATTCTTCTTTAAGCCAGTGATTAATTTTTATTGTTAATCCGTTTACTCAGCGGATCAGAGCGTAGCAATGCAACTTAGTTTCTGTAATTAGCACACGAGCAGGACTCTTGCTTCCTTAGATAAATGTTCCTAGAGTTTGTGCCTTAACAATAAATGCAAATGTTGTTTGTATAAAAAGTAAAAACTTTGATTTGTTTTAAATAAAGAAAGGTTTTTGGAATTGGGCAATTTTGAGAATAATCACATATCAGGTGGGCATTTAATTCCCAATAATTTTTTCTTTAATAACTAATATACATTCTAATATACATTAAAGAAACAGCAGAGATATGCTATAATTTAACTCGAATATAGATCTGTAACGGTTTTCTATCCAATTGCCATTTTTAAACTTTAGTTGCTAAAGTTGTTTCAAAAAATTGTTCGATAAGGAAAGTAAATAATTCAATCGGGTTAGTAGATGTGTTCGTTGTCTGCAAGATTGCAGTAATTCCAATTGGAATTGTCACATTCTTCATAAGTGATTACAATTGAACAATTTTTATTAAGTTACAACATATAAAGTCAACAACAATTGAATATAATTTTAAGCTCTTAGATTGATAGTACAGATACGTGTCAATAAAGCGGTATTAACCTTTATTTCTATTTAAAGCAAAGTAGAAACTCATGTACGGTCAAACTCTACTCTACAGAGGAAATAACCGGTTGAGAATCGGCCACGTGATAGGCTTCTAAAGGATACTGACCTATAATTCTGAACACGGCGTTGTCATTGGAAAGGATCCAATGGAAAGGTACCTCATAGAAACATTAAATATGTCTTTTAGTCAATTCCCAGCTTCTTTATCCCCATTGAACACAATCGGTAGCGCCGGCCCATCAAACACGGTACACGCATAAGTAGGTTTATTTAATCGCCGCTCTCGCAGTTTAAGTTTTATCCAGTTTGCTAGCGTAAACGTTCACGTTTATTTCTCGACTGACTCGAAGTAAAAAATGTATTTTACTTAAAACAATATTTTTTTGACCAAACTATATTATGAAATGAAACATTAGAACAAAAATTTTAATTATTTAATTTAAATTTTTGATACTTACACTACCAGTATACGAGCCAATGTCCTTTGCATGCCAGTCTACCACACTTCCACTGCGATATTGGCAACAATAAGTTAATTGCAAATGTTGTAAAGTTAAAATTCTTTACCGAATCCCAGCATGTTTCCAAGTTATTTTGTGCAAAAAGAATGCGTGCAGCGTTGTGATGTTTTTTAAGGAGGAGCATTTTTTTAATCACACCTCGAACAATATTTAATGATACCTTTAAAGTACGCCAAACAGTCATTGGCGACACTTTTTTACTGCAAGATGCAGCAAGTTGAGCACATGATAAAAAGGAATTTTTTTACAATTGTGATTTTATAACATGATAAAAGGTTTGGTTTTTTTCTTCCTGAGCTGCGTATTTTCCCATAACTTTCAGGATTTTTCAAAAAATTTGTAATAACGGTGCGGCTCCTACCAATTTGTCTTGAAATTTGGCTCACATTCATGCCCGAAATTGAATAGGCCTTAATTGACCCTTTTTCTTCTTCTGTCAATAGCGTGGCATTTTTCTATGAATTTTAATGACATAATGTTACATGAGTGCCATTATTATTTTTAAAAAACCTCGTTGCGCGTAAATGTATCTTTACATTGAGCTCAAAAATATCAAAATCGGTTGAGAATTGGCAGAATGGCGGCAATTTTAACGATTTTTTTTTTCGTCGTCATATACCGATTCCCAGGTATAGGCTTGCTATCATACAAAATGTTGCCATTTCGTCAAATCTTAACCGATTTTGGTCATCTTTAATTGGTTGGAAAGGCGGTATGGTAAGTGACATGTGTCAGTATAGAACTTTATAAAAAAAAAGAATAAATATAAAAATGGGTACTGAAAAAGCTGTTCCTCGAAATTTTACGCGTTCTATATTGACAGTTATTTTAAGTTCTTCTGTTATTCCTTGAACAAATTGCACACGACGAGCGACGAGCGCCAAACGTCACTTTAAATTGACATGCAATTCTTATGGGACGAAATTTGCGAGACTTTGCGACGACATTGTTGCGCGACATCGAGTGTCATTGTCGTCGGCTTCAATTTTATTATAATTTGAGATGCGACAAAAGGAAATTTCTTCCATTGTATACATTTGTTATTGTTTTTTGTTTCATGCTGGCTGCTCAAGTGGTTTTTTTGTGTTCGTTTGCTTATTTCAAATATATTTATGTATATATTTATATATTTACAACTTCGATAAATATATTTTATCATTTAATTGTTATTTTAATTTCAAAAAAACTTGCTGCCGAAGTTGCTGCTGTCGTGTTTATTATAATCAAGTCGCTTAACATTTCTCTACAGCGACAGTGTGGAGACATGCCGTTCTTCGCTTGTTGTGTGCAATGTGTTCAAACTATTAAGAGAAAGAAAAGAGTTAGACTAGATGCAGCTTACCGTTTCAATAATATGACACTTTGAAATCAAGCAAATTCGAAAACGCCAAATACTTTGTCTCAAAGCCAATATTTATAAATACATGATATTTCATACAAAATTTCTCTTGGATTTAATAAAACTAATAGGGGAGAGGTCCGTTAGTTGAAAACGTCCGTATGAGCCCGAACAGAATCAAATATGCTACGACCGGCGATATCGCCAGAACAATAGAATGCATACAAATTAACGTAGCCGTCCAAAATGAAATCGCTGGGGAAAGATCCGGACGATATATCGCCAGAATAGAATCTGTTCTATTTTTCTCTGGCGACCAACGATTTTCTCTCTGAGTGCAATTAGTGCTGCCATATGTTTGCTCATAATTGGCTGTGTTAAGTCTTATGTTGTTATTTTTTGATATGTTCAAACGTTTCTTTATTTGTGTTTGTGTTGCATTTATGTTAATTTTGTCAATTCGAACCAAAATATAAAGTAAATTTTTTGTAAAATGGACATCGACGAAAAATTAGTAGAAGAAGTGAAGAAGTTCGATTTTTTTATATAATTTTAAATCATCCGACTTAAAAATACAACAAAGTGGCTGAGACTTGGGTATTAATTGCTGCCAGAATTTATTTCACTGCAGCCCTGAATCGTCAGTCGCAATCGCTTCATTTTGGACGGGTTTTCTTTGTCTGGCGACCAGAGAGGATAGCCGGTCGTAACGATATTTGATTCTGTTCGGCGACAAACATGGTGTTAAAAATTTGTGAATTTGTGAAAAATTTTGAATGTAAAGTGAACGATTTTGAGGCGTTGCTCAATTTAAAAGATACTCACTATTCTTTCATTTCAATTTCAATAAAATATAATGTTAAAAATAAATTAGAAAAAATAAACTTTGGCAATCTGAAATTTTTGCTTGGGTGTTTAACTTACGGACCAAAAAAATTTTTTCCCAATTTCAGGCTTTTCTGTTATTACATAATTCCATAATTGTTCTGTTTTGAAAGTAATCCAATATTCATTTGGAGATAAGTTATGGCCAAAAATGTTTAAAGTATTCAACTTACGGACTTCTGCCCTACTATTCGCACCAGCAACCGCATAAATTTTGATTAAATATGATTTTGAAAAGAACACTGTGTGGCGTTGTTATAAAAGAAAGAAAGCCACTGTCTGTCTGGCTAGCACAATATTTTCCATGGGTTGTAGTAATAAAGCCTTTAGGCTAGAACGTTCCAATCAACGGCGATTGATGTCCCTAATGAGTCTGATTGTAATTGACGCAGCCTTTTTCAGAAAACCATTTTGAAACAAGCAGCACATGTACAGTATTCAGCGGAAGATGGTAAATATACTCGAACACCGGGTCGTTCTTAACTTTAACGCCCTTTTTAAAAAAAAAAAATAAAACATCAATTAATGCTTCGCTTTACAGACCAAGTGTACACGTGTGAAGAAGATTCTTTGTGACAATAATAAATCCAAGAAATTTTTCGAAGTCTGATACAACACTTAACTGCAGTACTACAAATACTGCCACAAAATTTCATACGATGTTCGCATACTAATCTTAACATTTTAAACCTTGCTAGAGATATTTACTGAATTTAAGTAGTGTTCTAACAAAATTCGAATTTTTTCCACTTTTGCCCATATATCCTTTATTAAGATTTAACTTTAGATGTTTATGAAAATGATATGACTAGTTTAAACTCTATTTCTAAGTTAGAACATACATATGTCCTTTTCATTCCAAAGCCTCATAAAATAAATTTTTCTGTTGAGTGCTTTAATCAAACAAATCCGTACCATGATTCTTGTAACCTTTTAAACCGTTTGGTGTGTAAATCAAGCAATAATAGAAAAAAGGGTTGACTTTACGCCACTCGCCCAAGGGTATGCTGATGAATAACTTGCTTTGCCAAGGGGCATGACTGGGAACAGTCAGTCAGTCAGTCATAGGCACAAGCACAGACCTCATAATTTGCATGTCTAATTTGTAACATAATAACGGACATGCACGCTGCCGGTGGATTATTATTACTTTTATAAATATTTGCCGTAATGCTTTCGATGGTGTAGAATATGCTGTCGACAATAACGACTTCAATGCTCTCAATTAAATGCTGTTTACGTGTCATGATCTTAATTAAGATGCTCTGGTGGCGAAACTGGCAAGCTGCACATTGCATGGATCGGTGCTTAATTTTCCCACAAGTATTTGTTAATTTATGCATATTTTGAAAGCAGAAACAGTAGCAGAAGCCTTGAGTAGCCAATGCAAAAGGGTGAAAACTAATGACTTTGTTGAATTTGAGTGGGTTGGTGCCCCTTTTGATGTGAATGAGATTAAGAGTTATTTCGTGACAATAAAAATTCCTTGTACTAGAAACAGTCTCAATTTGTGTAAGTTTGGCCTGATTTATTCCCGTGTTGACGTCATATTATATTTATATTATTTTTTTTTTTTTCATAGTTGCAGTACAAGTATTTTTGTAACTTTTATTAAATACATTTTTTTAAACATGAACTAGTATAAAAAACATGAAAATGAGGATTGATTAGCATTTATTTTCTTTTTGCTTTTTTTATGTTTATTCCAAAAAAATAATTGATTCCATATTCCAGGAAATTTACAAAGGCTACATCAATAGTTGATATAACATAAGAAAGATCTATAAATCTAAAACAACAAAAAACAAATTGGCCATTTCAGCCCTTGAAAGGACTTTGACCGAGCTTCTTAGGATCGATTGTGTTGTGTGTGTTATTAAATTTTTGCACACAATTGACCGAGAACTGGACCTACATGTTTTATGCCGACTCCGAACGGCTAAAGTTCATGTTCTCAAGAAGCTTTACATGGCATTATTTACTCTCTGAGGTTTGCCATAGTCTGCAGAGAGGTGGTGACCGATCAGAAAAATTTTTTATTGAAAAAACTTTTCGCCACGGCTGGGGATCGAACCCGGGCTCCGAGCATGCTAAGCCACACACTTAACCTGCACGCCACGGTCACGGATCTATAAATCTATTGTTCTATAAATCGGACAATTTTTTTCAATAACTGTTTATAACAATCAATAGCTAAAAAGTGGGTTCGAGATAATCGCATTTAAAGTTATGATATGTGTTTTCAAAATAATAAAATAAAAAAACGATCGGTTGTAGAGATTTTCCCGATGAAAACAAAAAGATTCATCCAAATCGGATTATTGGTTTCCGATAAATGAGGTGGAAAGTGCCCGGAAGACATGGTATTCAAAATAGTATTAAAATAATTCTATGGTAAGATTTGTTTATTATAAGCATATTTTTGGTAAATAAAATTATTTTTAATACATAAAAATAAAATAAATCAATAAATAAAAAAATAAAGAATTAAGGGAAAAGCATTCTAAGACAAAAAATAACGATAAATAATAAGTAATAAACAAGAACAATATTTTGAGAAAAAATACAAAAACAAAATTGCATTAGTACTTTGCTTGCAAGAAAACATAACAATGTATGAAAAAAAGGGAGATCACAAAATATGTACATATGAGATGATTTTGTGCCTGACATGCCTACATAAAAAAATTCGCCTAAGAAACAACTTATTGGATTGCTTTAAATTTCCACAGTATGTTCCCAATATTATGTTAGTTCATATAAGCACAAAAAAAAAATTTCGAAAACATATTTTTTCGAATGTTAAAGGTGGCCTTAAACATAATCTTAATAATTGCATTTTCAATTTTTGGGCTCGGTTTGTCGGTTTGTTATAAAAAACTTGCGTACCAAATTTTAACGCTGTAGATTAAACATGAGCTTATTTATTGAGTTTTACATTTTAGGTCTGTATGGGAGATGGACGTGTCCGTGGGCGGATGGCATCCATTTTTCGAAGACGTTTTTGTTTTAATATAAAATACACACGTACCAAATTTTTTTTCTCTGTACGTTAAACTTGAGCTTATTTTGTGAGTTTTTAATTTTTGGTTGTATGGGAGGTGGGCGGATGACATCGGACATGGATAGTTCGACTCACAAGGTAACCCCACTCAAGAATATGTATACTTTTCTATACCGGACTCGCTTCGTTCTATGCGTTACAAACGTTTGCACAAAGTTAATATACCCTGACCTTTGAATTAATATTTAAAATTTTTAATTGAAAAGAATAAAGTTTTTTCTCTAAAGACTGAAGAATATGTGTGCTTCTTTTCTAAAACTGTATAATCGGGAATACAAATAATGCAGTTTTGCTTAACAATTAATTACACTAGTTTTATTTTATCTTTAATAACCACAGAATTCAATTCAAGTTTTTCCGTACCAATAAATTTTAATTGGGCCTTAAATCAAGATACCCCTTCTCCCCATCGAAAAATTGCACTTGTATTACGTTTTATGAGGTCAAAAAATTTACAACCCTGCTATCCATGCCTAAATATTATCAAAGTAAAAAATAAATTAAATAGAAACAAATAAAGTTTAGCATGGACTTAAGTCAAAAAAGTTCGCTTAGAATAGGATATTTCAATGATGTATCTAATCTACTTGCTATGAAGCATACATTTGTTTAACACTCCAGTGGATTCTAGATTTTTTTCCAATAGCGTTGCACAGTGTTTTATTTGATAACACTGTTCGACAAAAAAAAAAATATTTCTTATTTTCATAATAAGCAGAAAATAGGACCATTTGTACTTTGGCCAAAGAACACATCATAGCTAAAGCAATATTTTTAAATTTTAATATATTTTCAAATACTGGATATGATAAATTTATTGCTTTCCACAAACTTCACTACCATCAACTGCTACTTTAAGGCCTGGGTAGTCGAGTTGTTGCCGTGCTTGACTGGCAAAGCCATTATATTTTTGTTAATAGATAAAATATAATAAGATACTTATGTTCTAAGCACTTACTGACAGTTGCGGATCTACATACGGGCTAAAAGGGCTGTAGACCCCCTTGGAGAATATTTTGTCTGGATATATAAGCTAATAATTAACCTACAACAATAAAATTTGATGGGTATCTGTTTTATATCAACACAAAGATGTCTTCGAAAAATGGGTGTCATCCGCTCACGGATACGCCCACCGCCCATACAACCCAAACATTGAAAACGGAATAAATAAGCCTTTGTTTAACCTTCAGAGATAAATTTTGGCAGGTGTGTTTTTTATGACAAACCAAATATGGTTTTGAAAAATGGACGTCATCCGCCCACGGACACGCCTACCTCCCATTTAACCCAAAAAGTTTAAAACTCAATAATTAAGGTTATGTTTGTCATAGAGAGATGAAATTTGGTATGTATGTATTTTATTCTAAAAGTAAGGTGTATTAAAAAATTGGGAGTTATCCGTCCATGAACACGCCCACCTCCCATAGCGAAAGCACAATAAAAGTGTGAGCTACAGGAATACAATTTGGTATGTGTAAATTTTTCATTAACATTTAAATGCATATAAAATATAGGCTTCATCCGCCCACGGACACACCCATTTTCAATAATATTGGTTTTTTTAAAGTAGGTTTAGAGTATTTCATAGTCGGCCTAGACCGACTTTAGACTTTCTTTACTTGTTTGAAAATAAAATTAAGACCCCGATTTTTAAAAATATCGTATGGTAACTTAATCTCACACTGAGCACATGTCCTTTTCATGAAAGAACACAAACAAACAAGTAAAGAAAGTCTAAAGTCGGTCTAGGCCGACTATGGAATACCCCAAACACCCTGTAACATTTTAATATATATTAAAATACGAAAACAAATAGAAATAATTTTCTATCAAATCAAAGTATTCTTTACACCTACAGAATTATACAGGTTTAAGTTATGTAGTTTGTATGATAGGTGGGCGTGTTGGTAGGCAGATTACGCCCATTTTTGGGCACACCTCAGTTTTAATATAATATAATACCATACTAAGTTTCAAGTTGACCGAAGCTTCTTATGATCAATTGTATTGTGTGCGTTATGAAATGTTTGCATACAATTAATCATGAACTGGATCTATATGTTTTAAGCTGCCGACTCCAAACGGGTAAAATTCATGTTCATGGCATTATTTACTCTCTGAGTTTTGTCATTGACTGCAGAGAGATGACAGCCAAAAGAAAAATTTAATTATATTGAAAAAACTTTTGCCCGAGGTTAGAATTGAAATCGGGATTCGTTGGCTCGCACGCCACACACTTATTTATAACACTTCTCTTAAAACCAGCTTATCTCTTACTCCAGATCCAGTAAAAAGACACTCAAATGAAATGAAAATAGAGTAGATTTTTGCAACATTTTTAATTTTAGAATATATGTCTGCTCTTTAAAAAAAAACAAATAATGCAACATGTTGCTTGGTATTATTTTGTGCAAAACGTATACTGTGCATAGTTTGTCTTGAGTCTTTGGGTACCTTTTTTACCAATAAATGTATGTAATAACGCTACCAGCTAAAAGACATTATCTTCATAGATATTCTTGCGTGCTTGCGTCCGGTCTTTTGTTCTTTCGTAATTTTGTGCTGTTGGGGGCATGTTGCGGAAATTCTAACATCTAAACATTTTTAGCATTCGGTTAATTGCACAACCCTTTAAATTTATTCAATCAGTCCGTAGGCAATAGCAAGCAATTGATTGGGTTTCTGCAAAACATGTAAAGCCACTTTTTTCTCCCTTTCTTTTTTCATCGCTTTCATTCCTTTCAACAATGTAGAAGCATACTTTAAGTAATGGTTTTATATTAATTGCTTTCTCAATAAGTGACCACGCTCTTTCGGTTGCGCCATAAGGGTGCCTTTGATCTCTTTCTGAAACTATATTCAAAGTTAAAAAAATTCCATATGCTTAAAAAAGACTGAAATATTAACATTTGTTTTAAAAGGGTGGGCCGTTGGTTTCGTTTTTTTGTTTTTACATCACATATTATTTTGACACTTACAGCTATTTCGCGCTTATGGCTTGAGCACATTGCACACAACAAGCGACGAACGGCATGTCTCCACACTGTCGCTGTAGAGAAATGTTCAGCGACTTGATTATAATAAACACGACAGCATCAAACTTCAGCAGCAAGTGTTCTTCGAATTTAATAAGAATTGATTGATAAAATATATTTATTGCAGATGTAAATATATTTGATATAATAGCCAGCCCAAAACAAAACACAATAACAAATTTAAACAATGGAAGAAATTTCCTTTTGTTAGACTTAAAATTAGAATTAATTTGAAGTCGACAACAACGACATTCTATGACGCGCAACAATGTCGTCGCAAAGTCTCCAAAATTTCTTCCCATAAAAATTACATGTAAATTTAAAGTGACGTTAGCCGCTCGTCGTGTGCAATGTGTTCAAGCTATCAGAGAAATACTCGAAACTCAGTATCAAATTTTCGCGGATACTTTAATCGTTAAACAATGTTTCGAAATATTGAAAATTTACTTTTAAAGCAAAGAATACTTTATTGCCAAAATAATGCAAATATTAAGAAGAAATTTCGATGCCTATAGCCTGAACACATTCCACACGACACGCAACGAGCGCTAAACGTCACTTAAATTTTGCATTTATGTATTTATTAAGGGACGAATTCTTGAAGACTTCAGGTTCAATTTAATTTTTATTTGGCATGCGATAAAATTTTATTTCTTCAAATGATTACATTTGTAATTATTTTTCATTTTGTACTGGCTACTTAAGGTCTTGTTTTTCGTTTGATTACACAGTGCGACAAAATTGAACAAAGTTAAAATCCCTGGGAGATAAAGTTATTTTTCTGATAAATCTTGTCGAGTTAAAGAATGTTCTATTCTTGAAATTTGCCAGAAACCCCAAAATCTAGATTTATGGTAAAAACCCCGATTTTGCCTTTTTTTGCCCTGTATTCTTACTTTTGCTTTCAGGCATATGTAAAGCATCTCACCTTCAAAAGAGACAGAACTCAAAATTTTAAAATTTTAAGGAGAGCCAAAAAACTATTTTGTTTCAGGGTACAAAAAATAAGGTAGCTGCAAGACGGAGAGCGCGACTGCCGTAAATGTCAAAGCGAACTGCTACAGCTGAAGATGAAAAAAATTTGTTGTTTGTGACTGTTGTTGTTTCTTGCGCAAGAGACCACTGTCAGTTTCGCAGCAACCTTGTTATTAAACCATGTTTCGTTTTCTCAAAAATGAAAGAGCAATCAGATTAAAAGGAGGCAGTCGACAATCGATGGAGATGTGCGTTACGAATTGACTTGTATAAAAAAGTCAAAATTTAAAAATTTTGATTTGCACTCTTTTGTAGATGGCATGCGATATGTAGTTTTTGTTATAAAAATCAAAGCATTTTAAGATCATTATTTTTTACTGAACAAGCTATCAAAGATAACACGATGCGCCAAATTCTCAAATTGAGTTTTGGTAAACGTAGAAAGCAAGCTAAGTTTAGTTGCGTTTTTCTCTTACATAATTGAAATGGAAACGCCAGCGCATAGTATAACAAATAAGGTAGCTGCAGGGTTGAGAGTCGAAAGTCAGAATTGTCAAAAAGTACTGAACGAATTAGAGCAACAAAAAGAGACATCAAATAATTTGTATTGAGTTTGACAATTCCGACTCTGAGAGAGAGAGGATTGATAGCCCTGCAGCTACCTTGTTTATTGTACTATGCGCCAGCGTTTATATTGAGTTCAAGGGCAAAACGCAACTTTGTACTGGAAACGCAAACGAAACTCTCTGTGTAGACATCGTATTATTTTGCATGAATTTCTTTAGGCGATAGTTTATTTTCTTTATTAAAAATTTATTTTTAAGATCCAAATGTAAAATGACACCTTGAAATAATTTTTCCAAAAATTTCACTTAATAAAATTGACAATATTTAATTTAAATAAAAAAAAAAAAAATTTTATATAAAAATAAAATTTAATTTATTTAAAACAAACAAATAGAAAATGTTCATTCAATTTTAATCTTAGATTTTCTTAAGCCCGTATGATACTTCATTTTTTTGTCCAATTTTTCTTACTGAAAACAAGTGGCGCGTCAGCAAGACAATAAATGTTTTACACAATTCTAATATATTATGCGAGAATAGGATAGAGTGACGAATTGAGAGAAATGTCAATAACAATGCATTAAAAATACAGTCCGTTCCACATTTTTTCCTTCAATTCGTACTATATTCATATCCACTCACACCAATTGAATTGACGCTTGCGCTATATTTGAACTCTTCTAAATTCATTTTCAATGTATTAAAATTGGGGGAAAAAAATTAAGTTTCATACGGGCTTAAATTTATTTTCAATTGGAAAAAAACAATCAAGTGCCATACGGGCTTTAGCTATGTGTACAAACCTAGTAGAATAAATTATTCTACTATGGTACAAACCAGGAGAAAAACTTTGTAGAACTGCAAAACGATTGCAGCGACATAACGATGTAATGGCGACTGTCGGCGGTGTCCATTCTGTATTATAATTATTCAATGCAATTTGTTTTATCTTCTGTTGTTTTTAAACTGGTTTGTGCCAATATTAATTTTCCTAGGCAAGTTTAATCGAAACAAAGCTAGTTGTTAACGCCATCTATTTGTTGTTGACAAATATTGTATGCTTACAGCATTCAGCGCCATCAATTTGTTATAGTTGTTACAGCAACCATCAAAAGGTTGCTGTCTATGATTCAGAGCTTAAAACAAAAAGCGCCAAAATCGTAGCCAGAAAGTAGATGCCAGAAAATAGATGCCAGATTCGTGAAAAAAACACTTTCGAGTGTTTTTTTAATTACCTTTGGAAGTGTACAATCACATGGGATTATTTAAAAAAGCATTTGATTTTCTAAGGCATGTTTAATTGTTTTCCATACAACTTCATAAACAGCGTAATAAATCGTTCCCTATGCGCCCAGTTTCGTAATCGTCAATATGGATATTTACAGGAAACGGTTTTTTGTGTTATATTTTTTATGAGCCTTGTACAAATTTCTAGTGTTTTTCCTAATTGTTTTTTGCTTTTTATTCAATATTTCAATAAAATAGGTATTTGGAATGCTGTATCTGATGTCAAATTAATAACTGGAAAATAAAAATTTTTCGAAAAGTTGGCGCTTACTATAATTGGACGCTTAGCAGACGATATGGTAATGGTTATTTTATTATTCAATATATTTTATTAACATGTTTACATTTTTTTTTCAAATGAAAATGGGATTTTTTGTGTAATTTCTTAATAACAGTGGCATTTATCAAGTTCTTTTTAACCCTTAATTGCATAAATTTTAAAAAAATACGAAGTTGCCATGCGCAGAAAATCATTACACTAAATATTAAATTTTGTGTGTATTTTATTTAACTTTGGTGGTTTGATGGAAATTTCCAACACAATGCAATTAAGGGTTAAGACAGTTTTGGGTTGAGTTGTTTTGGGCGAAATTGCCTTGACACCTATTGCAGGGTGTCTCGACAAGCAATAATTCATTGCATTCCATCTATCAATTGGCAAGTATTGCCAATGGGGACCACTCAATTTGTCATGGTTGGTAATTCATGGCAAGCAATATTGCTTTCCATATATGGAGTCAAAAGATTTGGCATTATAGCTGTCACTTTTGCAGTGTGATAGGGGATTTTCATAATTCTGCTAGCGTGGTAGTGAAAACATCGGTAAAATGGAGTGGTGCACAGCTAATTTTTATAATATAATACATTTATGCAGACAATTTAATTTATAAATTAATATGGATAAATTTTCAGAATGGTCATTGCTTAACATTAAATGCTATTTAAATTTGTTCATCGCCAGCAATGAAATTTTATATACACATGGCAAGCAATGAATTATTGCCTGTCGAGACGCCCCGATACATTAGTCAAGACATGAAATCAATTCGCCACACATGGGAAGCGCAGAAAGAAAAAAGATAACGGTACACATCTCTCTGTACCGACGATATTAGTTGTGACGCTACGATATTAGTTGTGACACTACGAGTGGAACGCCAATAAGGGGTATTCACGATGTGGTGTATTAGTGATAAATTTTAACAAAATTTACAATATTTACAACGTATTGTGAACAAACCATCAATAAAGTCTTGTATTTTTTAGTGTAGGTAGATTCGTTATGAGCAGCTCATCATTAAATAATAAAAACGTTGAAACGAAACACTTAATTTAATAAAATTTTATTAAAGACACTTAGAGCGCAGTCGTTACTTTCCTCCATGTTGAAAAGAAATACTTTTGAGATGAGCTGATCACAACGAAATTAACAACGAATACACTTTAATAGAAAAAGTTCAACTTCTTGAACTTTTCCCATCCTCTAGTATCTCATGAAATGACAGGGGATATCACATGCTATTAAAATAGGAAAGTTAAGCCTGTTTCACACTAGCATTAGTCAACCCCATGCATGCTCTTTCTTTCTTACTAAAGATACGATAAGATAAGATCACATGGAAACGCGACTTTAAGGTATGCATTAATTCTCATAAAAAATCATTGTATATCACGCCAAATATGTAAAAATCACTCGTGAGACACTTCAAATTGAATATAACACAGTTATTAAAAAAATCACACAAAATTACACATAGCTATTTTCAATCATGTTATATATTCCATAAATATTCTCAGAGTTATTTAAAAATCTCACAAAAAATCTCTTTGCTATTAAAAACGTTTTCAATAATGACCATATATTAAAAATTATATATAAAACTTTAAGGATCCTGTGTAAGTTTCATAAAAATAAAACATTGAAATGTTATGTTGAGAAAAGAGTGAAATACCCATGTATATATATGAAACCTATTAAACATATAGTTGTGTAAAAAAAATCACATATAAATCACTGCTTAATTATAAAATACCATTTGATCACTCGAAAACTAACTTTTTTAAATCTACAACGGCAGCCCTGGTAGCTTCTGTCATTTTGAAGTATATTGCTGTTTTTTTGCATGCTGCTATTATGATGTTGGTCAGAAATATTCCTCTGATATTTCATCGAAGGGTTCTGCAGCACGTAAATGCAACTAATGGCCATACACTTCATTTTCACGTACAAATCTCTCCTCTGCAAGCTGGGCACTCCAAGTGGGCGAACATACGACATACTAAAGCTCTTAAAGATGGACAAAAATCTGCAATGTTTACAAAGTTAGCTCGTCAAATAAGATTGGCGATACAGGATGGCGGATCCGCAGATCCAGCACTGAACTCAATACTTCGTAGCACAATAGATGAAGCTCTTAGAAAAAATATGCCAATGATGACAATACAGAACAACATAAAGAAAAGCCAGCAGAATAAGAGCAGCCTAAAGAAGCACCATGTTCAGATACGCTACAAGCAAAAGGTGTTCGCGGTGTGCATTCTTTACACGGAAAACTTTTCGGGGATGAAGATGGATATGGCCCCAATTTTAAAAAAGGCAGGGTAAGTTCTGTGCTCGATGCAAAGAGATAAGTGTCTGAAAATTGAGGCGAAGATATTATTCATACGTCTCATCATTCTTTTCATCTAACTTTATTTTCTATGGTAAAATATTGCACAACAAATTGTGTTCGACTAAGGTCTCTCAGGAAACGCTTATGCGTTTTCAAGCTGGCCAGATGATTTCGTACACTAAAATGCTATCAAGGGATATTAATATATAAGCGCGCTTAACCTTTTTTGAAAATGTTGTTTCCGAAAACTTTTAAATGAATTAAAAATAAATTTCCATGCCCTATTTAACATGCATTTAAGTTAAAACAAGTTAGGAAACTCTAATGGCGAATAACACCAAATTAGTTTTGATGTAACATACGCTCAAACCAAGTGTTATCCTTGTAGCTCAGACATCATCTTCTTTATAGCGTGTACTGGATTTATTCATTCGCTTTTAAGCAATGTCTTAAAAAATAAAGAAAAGATCAAAAAAAAGGAATTGCTCAAGTTTTTATTCAAACCACACTTAAGTAATTTTATAGAAATTCCAAGGAAAAGCAATTGATTTCGTTTTATACATTGGATACATTCAGTTAAAATTATTAAAATCGGTCAACCCACAACTTCTTTTTCAACAAATTTTTTCCCCACTTCGATGTATGCTTTTTTTAAATTCATAGATTATATTATATTGCTTATTTTCGGCATAAACTTTACGTACAAGATACCCCCAATAGTAAATGAAAGTAAAAAATCAATTAAATAAATTCATTTATTGTATAATTTCACTAACGGGATGGTTTTCAAACTACAAAAGTCAAACGATAAAGGTAACATTAAGAAAAGCATAATTTCGTACAGCTGACTTTGACAAACCACCTACGGGATTCTTCTTTGTAGGTATGCTAGTCAAAGGCTTAAATCAGCAGTAAATTGCATACTAAATATATGTATGCTTACTTGTGACAACTCAACATTTCCAAGTTGAATGAACTAGAGGAATATCTCGAAATGCATTAACCTTTTTATCGTAGCGCTACGTTTGTTGAGGCGGCACATTTATTTGATGACATCGGTCTAATTGAAGCTTCCGTGGATATGAGCAATAAATCTTCGGACACTTTGCAAGAGATGGTTACAGATGATGCCATTGAGTGCGGAGCAGAGGACATCGAAGTCGTCAGCCCGGAAAAAGGCTCAGTAAATGTACGTACAGAATTTTGTTAAGTTTTATTTGCAATTTAAATCGTTATTTTAAAATGCTTAATACTTGCTGCTAAATTATAAGCTTTGAATTAAAAACAAATATTATTTAATATCACTTTAATGTTGTGAAACTCTGTAATAAAAGCCATATTAAAAGTTTAACATTTTCTTATAGTTTATCTGCAGTGCAATTGAAATGGCCGGAGTGAGAAGATCGCTTGAGAAGCGGGGATATACAGTCAATAACACTGAACATGTTTTTATACCAAA
Organism: Tetanocera ferruginea; assembly: GCA_958299015.1. Lineage (NCBI taxonomy): Eukaryota > Metazoa > Arthropoda > Insecta > Diptera > Sciomyzidae > Tetanocera > Tetanocera ferruginea. The sequence goes on along the minus strand of OY282645.1, from coordinate 8,539,389 downwards.
TGTAAGATATGCTGTCCTTGAGAGTGTCCATGCATTTTTAAGGTTCAAAGAAAACACTTTGCTTAGAACATTTTTCGTAGCGACTGTTTATTTTATTAAAATTTTTTCCACAATTTTCAATATGTTGAAAGAGAAAGATTTATTAATTAGGCTAAAATCAGCCATTTCGTGAAATACCTGAAATAAGCGGTGAGTACGATTGCTCGAAAACTATGCAGCGATCGTTCGCTACCAAATTGTTTAATAACAAAAAAATTGTGCTTTTAATCGTACGATATATAAATATTTTTATAACCATTAAGGACACAATCATCACTTTTAATTGAAAAAGCCAACATTTTTCTATTGCCACAATTTTTCTTAAATCTATAAAAGCGTTTAAAATTTGATAGTGATATGTCGTAGAGTTTTAGAGTAATCATTCTCGCCGCATATTTCATGAGCTTCACGAAAAGCAATTCATAAAATGTTCTTTCGTAAAGAATTAAAAAATTGCAAAGTGTCTTTTACCTTAAGACTGTATTAATGCCCTATATTTATTTAATACTATAAATTCTATGTTTTAGAACGTTGTTCAACTAACGCCAGAAGAGATAAAGTCATACAACGTTTTCCTCGATAAATTGCGTTCTCTGCCTGGAATAGAAGATATTTACGACAATATCGATTATGAAAGTCTATGATTTTAGTGTTATTTTGAAGCTGTTCTTAAAATTTAAAACACGTTTGATCACTTATAAATAAAAGTTTAATATGATTTATTAGTGGAAATTATAATTTTATTAAACTGTTCTAAGAAACTAATATTTTTAGATAAAAAATTAAATTTTCGTAGAATTTTTATTTTTAAAAAGTCATTTTCAGGTTTGTAAAGCTGATTGTGTTGAATATTAGCACACACATAGTTCCCATAAAAATGCAATGTTATGGTTCTTTGTTATGGTAAAATTAACTTACTGAACAACGGGAAGTAGTCCTTCCTAATTTATTCATTTCAAAAACGAAAACTAGCCACTTTTGGAATTTAAAGTTATGGAATTAAAGTTACAGAATTCAAATTTGTTACTATAATTAATTTTATAAGAAGGTCATTACAGAAAAGTCATTACACAATTTGAGTGACCCCTTTCACACAACTAATAAACTTGAAACGAAATTCTCCACATTAATTTTATAGTAATTCGCTAGTATAAACATAAAATAACTTTCTCACCAGTTATGTTAAAGCTTTCTGAAAGTATTTTAGACTTTTGAATTAGTCGCATTTTTTCCATACAAAATCCTTCTTACGAATAGAATTTTGTTAACTTGTACTTCTAGATCTCACGGCCAGGTGACGTATGATTATGTGAACATATGTATCTGGCATAACGCAACGTTATTCAGAGTTGAGTTTTGAAAATTACGCGACTATTCTGTCTACCCCCCTTGAAATGTACGGTAAATAAATGAAGTCGGTTAAAAATGGCTTAACACTGATGCATTCAATTAGATTAGCAGTCTGAGAATACATTTTTATTATTAAAATTTAGGCGCATATTTAAAATGATGTGGTTCTGTGAAAGCTCTAGCGAAATTAAAATTATTAGATTACTTTGTACAAACGTTTGTAATACCTAGAAATAAGCGAGGCCGGTACAGAAAAGTACATAAACTCTTGATATCTGTCCGTCCATCTGTGTGTTGTCAATAAACACAGGCTAAGCAGGAGTTCAGATAATTTCATGAAACTTGGAACTCGAGTTCACATAGACCCAGGGATCTTCACAATTGAATAATTTTGGAATCCGATCACGGACACGACTACCTCCCATAACACCATATAATTTTAATCACTATATAAAAGATTGTGTTTAAGCTACTGTAATCAAAATTTGATATGTAAATATTTTATATCAAAAATAGAAAGTACACAAAAACTGGGAGCCTAACTCCTATACAACCCAAAAATTTAAAACTATAAATATGCTTTTATTCAAGCTACATGGATAAAATTTGTCATTTATGTATTTCATATCAAAACTAAGAGGTTTGTAAAAAATAACGCCATTCGCCGACAAACACGCCCACCTCCCATAAAACCTACAATAATAAAAAACCTATAAAAAGGTTTATATTTTACCTACAACGATAAAATTTAGGGTGGGAGCAAACTGTGGCACAGCATAAGTGTGTGAATAAAATGGGCATCATCCGCTTACGAACACGCCTACCTCCCATACAAACCTAAAAGTGAAAAACCTATAGGATTGTATTTAAGCTACAGGTACGAAATTTACATATATATTTTATACCAAAAACAAGATGTTTACAGAAAGTGGGCGTCATTCGCCTACAATCACGCCCACCTTCCACGCAACCCACAATATTGAAAACACTATAAAATGGTTGATATATAACGTACAAGAATAAAACTTGGTATGGGAGTATTTTATATCAAAACTAAGATGAGTACATAAAAAATGTACCATACCACCAACTACAGTAAAAACTTTATGAAGAGGTTATATTTGAGCTTCAGAGGTAAACATTGGCATGTGAGCATAAAATATGAAAACTATGTCAACAAAAATTTTACGTCATACGCCCACGACCATGCCCACCGCGCAGGCAACCCACAATAATGAAAATCATTTCAGAGGTTCTGATAGAGGGAGTCTGACAATGTATTTAAGAAATAAAATGTTATTATGTGGAGGCCGTGCATGCTAAATGTGTGGCATGCGAGCCAAAGAATCTCGGTAGACCCTGGTTCAGAGCATAAAACATACAGATTCAATTCTCGGTTATTTGTGTAGAAACATTTACTAAAACACTGAAGGCAGAACTTTAAACTATAAGCTTTCAAGAACTGAAATGGCCAATTTGTTTTTTTTTTAATATTATGAAATTTCAATTTATCCATTAGGTTGCTGCACGCTTGATAGTCAAATCTAGACACCGTAACTAATTAATAACTTGCTAAACAAGACAGGTTTTAATAGTTGTAAAATTTTTTGTTTACTTGTTCCTTTGGTTAAATATATTTTTATTTTAATAAACATACTTGAACATATGAAAATATAGATATATTTAGTTTTTAACATTATTTTAACAATATATAAGATTAATATTGTTTTTCTGTTCAGTTGAAATTATAACAAAATATTTGTTAAAATATATAGAGTTTTTAAATCTGATTTGCAAAATAGAATTGTTGATAAAAATGACAGTGCAAATCAACATTAGTTTAAAATATTATCAGCAGTTACGTTCATTGCATCAAGAATTACTCCCATAGGTGTTGAGGGTCCGAAGCTTTCCATGGTATTGGCAACTTTGTTTCGAATATTTCGTAAGCGTAGAGATGCATGAACAAATGTAACTATAAGTAAAAACAAAAAGATGATTATATATACATTTTATATATACTTTTTTATAAAATGCAAGAAAAAATTATATTTTAAAGTATACTTTATAAACTCACTTGAAATTGGCAAAAGTATTGTAAAGCAAGATAGCAAAATAGCATCTAACCAGTAAAGCAGCAGAAAACCAAACAACAAGCCACCTGCTAAGAAGTACCATTTCTGCTGATCGTTTGACGCCGAGGATGCTTTGGAAGAGCTAATCCGGTTAGCAATAAAACTGGCCTTGGAGCTTGGTGTTTCACAGAAAAAATGCAAAAAAATTGCAATCAGCTTTGCTTGCACCAGTAGACCACTAACGATTTTAACTGGATTGAATACAGCCATCAAACCATATACAGCAAAAAACATCAAGAAGTAGTTAGTTTGATAGTAAAGTAAGTTTTTAACCACTCGATTGCCCCATTTCTCTAGATCCTTTAGATTTGGCAACTGAAACCGTGCGGAGCCAAGTGCAAAATCATCTAAACTGCGTAATGGAGCCAACTGCATATTTTGTGATGATATCTGTGCGGCAGCTGCTGCTGCGGCACCAGCGACACCACCGGAGTTTGAACTACCGCCACTAGACATATTGTTAAGTACTAGTGTTCAAATTTCAGAGCTGACATTAACAAAACAAACAAAAAAAAAAACCAGTTAAATTGATTATAAAAATGTATTACATATAACAATCTAAATGAGCACTTTCAGTACTGATACTTTCAATACTGATCAGTCAAATATTCGTGTTTTAAAATAATTTTGTTAATTCAACGAGAAGATGTGGGAATTCTGAATACCTTGTATAAATTTAGAAGCCTCACTTAAAAGTTAAAAAGCCAACTCGCATAAGGAAACTTAGATGGTCAAAAGGAACAAAATCAACTTAATTTTTAGTATTGTAATATTAGATTTTTAGTATTGACTTGCAATGCACATTAAATTAACTTGGAATAACTATTAAATAAGGAAAATGGATAGTGGTTTATATTTCTTAGTTTGTTTAGAACTCGATGACGTTTGCGATTTCTTAGAAATTTGCAAATATTTCACTAAAAAGCACTCTCACATACAGCGATAAGTCCTACAATGATTAAACGTTATTTTTGTTTTCTTGCTGATAAAAATTATAGAGATCTTAATAAAAGGGAACTGATTTTATTTATCGGGATATTCATTATAAAGATAAAACTTACTATTCAATGACGAATTTTATCATTAGAATAAAATCGCAAAATTTGACGGATGGAAATCAAAAGGCGATTCAGAAGTTTAATAGTTTAAATGACTAAAGAATGGGAACATTCTGCAGAAGCAAACCCTTTATGAGCGATGAGTGAATGCTCTGTATCAATTCTGCTTAACTTTGTGTTTACACGTCCAATTTTTTTTTTTCAAGACTCCAAAGTTTGAAGGTCGATTAAAAAACAATAAGAACTAACATAAACAAACGCCGCGATACGGGTCTTCTAATTTACCCTCTATATTCATCCTTCACTCTTAGAATCGACCTAATTTTTGCTAACCAGAGTTTGTTCCATACTGTAATGCTACCTTGAAAATTTTCATACACATTGAAAACGTCCGGAATAAGAGACCTTGAAATTTTACTCGCCGCCAAAGAAGTTTGAGCAATAAAAAAAATAAATTGAATTATTTATTTCTTGAAGCAATTTCAACAAAGCTAGCATTTTAAGTCGTTTTCTTGACGAAGGCATCCTAAAAATAAAATTGAGTTTCAAGCTGCGATCAGCCTAATTCACTGCAGTCAATTTAAATTAATTTTGACAAGCACTATGTGTGATCAACTTGAAAGAAATTTCTTGAACGTATAGCTGCAGTGTAACTTGTTAAAAATGTTGGCATAATTGAAAATGAATGGAACCTCCAATTGTTACTTTTTTGTTTTAATTATATGTATTAAGACCTTCTAAGTATAATTCCGGAAAAACCCCTCGTAAGTGGTTTAAAAGTTTTATAGATACAAAGTTCAAAAATCAGCCCGAAAATCTTGTTTGTTACCAACGCAGCGATTGAACTTCGTTACGTTGTTGATAATTGCACATCTGGAACTCGTGTGGCAAACAAAATGGCGGCTTGAGTGTGTTCGAGAAAGCGAGCGTTTAAATTACGGAATTTGTTTGGCACACACAGGGTTACATTTGAGAACAGTAGAAATGAGCTATTAAAAAAGTTTTTATTGTTTGTATGTTTTATATGTTTGTACTCAACATTTCTCAATGTTGGGATATCGAATTGTCAAAAACACCCTTCGTCTCGCTCATCAAATGCTGCATCACACGAACACTGTATGTGAGAAGAACACCATTTCCTTATATTTTACTTCTTTGTTTGAGTCCTACTCGCACAGGGTGTTTATTTCTAAAGATATTTATTATGAGGCATTCAAGAAAACATATTTTTTACCAAATCAAGATAAAATTAAAGAAAAATATTAATATTGAAACCAAATGAAAAACAAAACATTAAAGAAACTTTAAATATTTGCTTATTAATATTAAAAAAGTTAGGAACGAATATCGACCATCTAAAAGTTTTCTCTGCAGAAAAGTGGGCGTTTTTAAAAATTGTTTGTCACCAAAATCAACTCTCTAGCCACTTCAAAACAGATAATGGAGTACATTTCATTATCAGGTCGTAACCCATTTTGGAAATCACAGTTCTTGGCACGCTTGGAGTTTTCTGCGCCTATGACACCTATGCAGCTGGAAAGTGAATTTTTTTAAATTATTTGACAATATCAACCCTCTAACTGTCATGGAATAGATTCCATACCATTTCTTGCATCATTATATAGAGTTAAATAGAATAACTGATCAGAAAACATCGTGTTGCTGTTACTTTTTGTGGCAGCATTTCTCCCTCTACCGAATTGACCAAAATTGTATATCATGTAAATTTAAAATTTATATAAAAAAACATTTTTTATCCACACTTTTTCGGTTTTTTTAACAATTAATTTAAATATAAGCATTATAGAATAGTGAATTCTTATAACTTGAAGTAAGTCAATTGGTTCAAATTTGATATAAAATAGATATAATGACCTTTTTAAAACATAGGAGAGATGTTCTAATCATATCTATTACAAAAATATCGACCTACTAACATAAATTTTATTCATTTTTTGGTGGGCAGGTCAAGGACTGAGTGCACAAGTTGCAGAAAGTGGATTGTCAACGCCATCAAGAGTTGTAAGCAATATTACGATACTAACTCTATGCAGTGGATGAATGGTTGAAATCCTGGCCGTGTCGAAAGGTATTAAACTCGTTTGGCATTGGCTGGAGCGAACTGATGAAATTAGGACTAAAAGACGTTGAAATAAATGATCAAAAAAATTGGTATAAACGAAACCGAAAATTTGTGTTGACGCATTAAGATAACGATATAGAGTTAATTTCACGATACAACTATTCGTCTATTAAATAGTTTAAACTCCTTGCTGATGACAATATGGAAATAATAAAATTATGGTGTTTTCTTAAGAAATCAAACCGAATTTACAAAGAACAAACAAACTTTTTATTGCTCAATTTTTGAAAGCATCTCAGTAGTAAATATTTTGTTTTATTCATAAATGTAATGATAATATACTAATATTTGTAATTTGGTATACTTATTATAAATTACGCGTACTAGAATTTGGAATTCAATTTTATAGGTCTTTCGGGGTCTTTGAGTTATGCATTTATAGTTCCGTTGTCATACGATTTGTCAACATCTGAACTCGCTTGGCATTACAGCTTTTGCAAAGAACATGATCATCTAATGGATAGCACCCACGTCCTTCGGCTTCTGATGAAAGCAGCAAGCCACAATCCTAAAAAAAAATTTAACTATGACTTTCTTTATTCCATAAAAATAAAATGTATTTGAAAAATTCATAAAGTTAATGTATGGTATAAGTAGCGGATTTGGTAGACGTTGTCCTACCAAAAATTAATGTTTATATCGCAACATAATACTTTATGTTTTTTAAAGAATAAGTAAACTTATTTGTAAATCTAATAATTTTTAAGTTTTCTTTAAATATTTGTCATTTAAAAAGTTTATAATTCAGACTATTGAAAACGACCACAAAAATATTTTATAGAAACTATTGTATAATTGATAATTTTACCTCGCATTTATAGCACTCGAAATGAAAACTACGATCCAAGGCAACAACTCTCACAGTTTCTTCTTGTCCTTGTTCTGGCATGATTGGCTCCTTACAAACACAACAGCGTGGGGCGAACTTTCTAAATAAAAAATTTATAATTTAAATAAATTTAAAAATTGTTAATTAAATATGTGAAAAAATATAGAACCTTACTTGTGAAAATCAGCAATGCAGTAATTCTGGTTGGTTGCATCAACGGTAAATGGTATTCCATCTAAACTATTGCCACATACGACGCAAGTAAAACATTGTGGATGATATGGCTTGCCGGTAGCTCGAAGTATTCGCTCCAAAATAGGTTTCATGCAAACCGAGCATTTTTCCAGTGTTTGAAGATAGTCGTATTCACAGTATGGATTACCCTCTAAGGCATAGAATGGCTTTCCTTGCAAATTAATTTGACATTGCGAACAAGTAAAGCAAGATATATGATAAACTTGATCCATTGCTGTGCATCCGGAATTTTCTCCAACTACACGGTCATTACATTTAACACAAACACCTAAAATTTAATTGAACATGAAAGGAACTAACAGTTTTTTAACAATTTTATTTCAAAAAATTTATTTACCATAGCTGTCGGCATCATTAGTCGAATCCATTGAATGTACTAGAAAATCTGTTAAAGCCTCAACTTCGGCTTCTTTGGAACTATGTTGTTTTTCAGTCATATGACTACTACCAGAAGAACCTACTTCTACAGATAGATTTGGATTTTCTCCATTATTTGTAGCTGTCAGAGATGAAATGTTTCCACTACTCCCAGCATTGCTACCTTCAGCAGCTTGAGCGCCATTGATATACTGCACATACAGAAGATAATTTGAACGGGCTGAAAGCTGGCTGGGAGGATTTATCGGCTCGTAAATAGATTCGTATGTAGAGGAGCCCTGCATTTATCAAAAAATATTTAGTATTCAAGAAATGTTTTTTTAGAATATAAAGTCGATAGTGTTCTTAATACCAGGAGTTGATGTTATGAAATTTTAAATTAATGTATTATGAAAAAATTTGGCAGATATTTAAAACTTTGCAGGCTTTATTTTTATTTTTGGTCCGTTGAAACACTAGTTTTAAATATTTGGATGATCACAATATTGATAATTCGAATCTACCTTATAATTTTGTATCGAACAATAACCAACGGACCTACTTAACTAACTGTTACTTAAATTGAACTTTAATAGGATGAACATAACAAGCTAATGTTTTACTGACATTGAACAGGCAATCAAGGCGAAAAATTAACCGATGTGAGAACTAACATATATATTAAATGGGTCATATTATTAATTTTTGACAAATAATGTTAAATATTATTTCTAATAATTTGTGTATGAAAATGTGTGTTGCCATGCATCATGATGTTTTTATGTACGCTTTCGATAAGATATATTTCCATAGTTTACTCCTTATTATTTTTTTACTTTAACTGCCCTTTAATTTATTGTTTAAAAACTTTCATTTTGGAACTAGCCGACTCCAGAAACATCTATAAAAACTTTAAAATTTACTAAAAAGTTCTGTTATCGTGTAAAGTAATTAATTTTAGAACACAATTTTCTGGGCCAACTGAATTCAAAACCAAGTTCATTATTATATTATTACTGATATTTATTTCCACGATACAAAAAAATTCATTAGAGTCTTATTCAAACATTTTTGTAAGTACCTGCGAAAAGCTTCCATAACCGTAATAGTCCGAAGAACCTTGGCTGATACTCTGTATTTAAAGGTTTTTAAATGTGTTATGTTTTAATAATTGTGAACGGTTATTTTTAGTTTACTCAAAGCAGAAATCCGTTATAAAATACAAAAACATTAATGTGCGATTATTCATTAGTTTTGATTCTGTTTTTTACTACACTATAAATTACCTGTAAGCTTGGACTTTCATTATAACTGCCGTATTCATTATTGTAAGTCATATTCATGTAGTTTTGCTGACCAGTGGCCACCGACTTTCCAGCATTTGAGTTTTCTACATACTGTGGATAATACAAATTGTTAGCTTGTGCTTCACTATCTGAACGGATATTTGAAGTGCTTGATTGCTGTTGGTTTGTCATTGGTGCTAGATTTTTCGAAAATATATCTGTTGCACGCCTTAGTTCACTGTAGGAGGAGCTAACAGGACTCGGTGGTGGTGGAATTTCGTCATCATTTTGATTTTTCAAATACTTGGTGGATTCATGGTTTGTTGCACTGAACACAGCTGGTGGCGGTGACGGTAAATCTTTAATAGAATAAGAAATAAAGTTAATAGTTATTGTTTCAGACTTTTGTTGTATTTTGCTATACTTTCGGAATTTTGAAATTCCTTTTTGATAAGAAATGTATATATAATTCGTTTAAAGTCAAACTTATGTTCAATGAAGTACTTACCTAAAACAGCATCATTTTCGTACAGAAGATTATGATAAACACCAGAACCAACTATGCCTACATCAGCAGGGTTATTTCCAAAAACATGATTATTATCGTTTATCGTTATGTTACTGTAAACATTGACAGACTTAATATCAGAATCAGAGCTAGGTTTTGTGGGCGAATTCGGTGAAATACATAAGTTCGAGTATATGACATTCGATAATTCTCCATCTGAGTCCTTCGTGTGACTGACGCCGTTGCACTTTTTAAAATCATTAAGATATGAAGCTGTTGACAGTTTTGGAATACTGGCGCTGCTTGCTATAGCACCAAAAGAAGAGCTCGATTTTTGTCCCTGATGCTGCAACAATCCTTTCTTCTCCATTTGCATTTTGTGGTGAGCCAAAGCTTCAAGCTGTTGTTCAAGAATTGCAGGATTATCTAATGATACTTTATTCATTTTGTTGTATAAACTGTTTTGTGTTGCGTAAGTTGGCTGTTTACGATTCAAAATCGGTGGACGGGAACCCATTGGAGACTCAATTTGTACGTTTCCATCATTGCGCGCACCATTACTCTGCAAACGTTTGGAATAAAGAGGTTCACAAACCTGTTTTACAACCATACTTTGTGGAACCTAATGTTATTTTAACATTACAACAAAAAGAAATTTTAGAAAATAAAATAAAATAAAAAATAAAATAAAAAATAGCGATAGTAAAATATAAATCAATTCAAGTTTTTCAAAAAAAAAAAACATAAAAAAAAAGAAACATAAATAATTAACTCAAGAAAAATAAAGACCTCTGGTAATTTAAATTGTTTTTGTGGCTTCGGTGGCACAATTGGGCCGACCTTTTTTGGACTGATACCGCTGGGTGAAATTTGCTTCGATTGACCATTTATTAGCGCATTCTTGGGAATGGATATATACGTTGATTGCTGAAAGTTATTAGCCAGGGCCGCCACCTTGCCTTCGGGTATGAGAGCGTCACTAGCACAATACGTTGAGGCAGCTCCATAGCTATTTGGTGAAAGGGGACGACTCTTTAGTAACTTAAGTTTAGCTAATTCCTCATCTAAGGCGTCCATGGCTAAAAATTCAGGATATAGTTTTAAAGAATTAGTTACATATTTTTGACAGTGTGTATATAAAAGCTCAACGATAACTATGGTCATACGTTGACACCTCTCAACAGACTCTATCGAAAATTGGATACATGCGTCGAAAAGTTGAATTTTGCTACTGTATCTTAAAATATTTGTTCACATTTTAAAAAAAAAAATGTTCTCGGACAATTTTCGTCAAAATTGCAAGCGTTCTTGCTGAATTAAATCCCCTTACCAAAAAATAATCGTTTTTATATTGTGCTGAAATTTTAAATAACGATTATCAACAAATTTACACCACGAGCAACGTTGATGAACAGACCTCAGTTCTGAACTCAATGCTAACCGTAGCGTTTTCTTATGTGCCCCTTACAAAGTATTCAATAAAAGAATCCAACAGGAACTTATTAAATTCAAAAGAGATAGTATATGCCAAGTCATTTAGCGACATTACTTTTAAAGCGTAATTTCTTAATGGGAGCTTAGCTAATTGGAAAGTATTCTGCAACCAGTCATCCGTAAAGCTAGAGGACGATCGGAGCTCGATTCTTTAATATATATATAGTAAACAAATGTGGAATGCCCTTAGGAGAAATGGATATATGGACTCGCCAACACAAACTGCAGGACTTGATGCAAATTCTGTCAACCAGTATTTCCCTAGTCATCAGTCTCTAGAACAACCTCGAGGCGTTTGATTATGATTCACACCATAATAGTGAAAATTATTTTTTATTCAACTTTTTTTTAGAAGATCTTAATGAATAAATTCTTACAGTAAAATCTTAAGGAATTGGTAACGGCAATATAGCAATTAAATTCATTGAAATAATATCGCCCCATATTCAGGATCATCTTTTGAATTTTATAAATAGCATACTTACAACTTTGAAGTACCCAATGTCTAGGAAAGTTTTTTTTTATGATATGTATTTAATTAGCTTAATTGCTATTTTATAATATCATACATAATATTGACTATATTTTAACATATTATATACTTAACTTACTGTCAATGACAATGCCTTAATACTTTATTTCCTTTACTTTTTCAAGTACTGCTTACATATTCCTCGTTACCTATTTCAACGAATAACTCATACACCCTTATTGATAACCAGAGGCCGATTAGTATATTGCCAGATCTTGCGTTGATCAGTCGTTGAGAACATAATTAAAACATATACTGAAATATACTAATAGGTATTCTCTTGTTGATGACTTCCCATCTGGATTTCGAGATGGCTACCGCACATCTCTTCTACTTGGGCAAACTGGAAGTGTCTAGGGGTAACAATTGACCAAAAAAGTTATTCTATGAATACCATATTAACGTTCTAAGTTGGAATAAAGGTTTTACGTTGCGAAACCTATATGCCACAACATGTCAATTTTATTGAATTACATTCCGGTACTTAAGGTTAAGGAAGTTATGTTTAACAAATTTGTTTATTTCGTTTATGGTATTCAATGGCGTGCCCACGGAGCAGTGTACGCCTTAAATTCTTGCAATGTTTTTTTTCCGTAATTTCAGAAAAATGCTTTTATTATTGTTCTTTTAAAAAGTTGTTAAATACCTAATGAAATGAAATAGCTAAATGAATATTTGTGCCAAAACATATTATTTACTTTCAGATTTTTTATATGTACAATAATTTTTAGCTTCTCCTGTAAAATAAGTGATATGTCAGTTACGAGGTGTAAACAAATGACCATCAATAAGACAAATATAAAAGAAGCGTTATAGTAAATATATTCAATAATTAAAATTTAAGTCAATAATAATCTAGTCTATGATCAATGATTTTTGTAATATTAGAAATCAAATCTAACAAACGATTTGCAACAGTCGTTGTTGCCAATCACAGCAAACAAGGTGAGAGAAGGAAGTCTGCAGATATTGTTCACTTACATCAACCAATAACTGGTGTATTCGACTCTCCAGAACTTCTTTCTCGTATAAATTTTAAATCTAACCGTAAGAGCAATATACACGTAATTTAATTCATTGACCAGTTACTAGAGCAAATGTTATGTTGAATGCTCGTTTAAATCTTATGAACAAATACTACAAATAATAAATTATAATTTTGAGTGTATTAAATTTCGTAACATTAAGTAAAAGTTTTAAAAATTATGCGCATTCATGCAAAAAATTTAATGTTGAATTTACAATGTCATTTTACTGCTCGTCATTTCTTAGGATTCTTAGGAATATTTCGAACTATTTACGCGAAAGTATTGTATGTATGTGATTTCTTTTTGAAATTGACTTTTTGATTCAAATTTACTCTACACCATCCACAACGTATCATCTGATAAAATATTGTAGCTGAAATCACTATAGGTAATGACACATGTAATAGGCATCACATGAAGCCGCAGTGTCAGACCTGTATTAGCTCGCCGTTAACATATGTATCACTATAGGTTCTTGGAAAATTTACTATATTTTAATTTTTCTGTGCACAGCAATTCAAGCATTGAAATTTCATATGTATGAAAATTTGTTTTTTTTTTTTAATTGTGCTTAAGTAAAAAAAATTGCTGGACAAAACCCACAAAATTCGAGGGTTTAATAACCAAAAAATTTACAACTAACTATAGCAAACGCAGCACTTCCAAAAGTGAAAAACCTTTAACACATAGAGAGAAGGTGCATGGCATAGATAAAACAAATCAATACATTTTTAAACAAAACAAAAAAACCGAAAATTTAAAATTTTATATATTTCAAATTGTGCTTTATTAATAAATTTAAAAAGAGACGAAATTAAATCCAGATCTTTTTCCTTCAGAATCTCTTTGACTGAATTATATTTAAGAAAACAGTTGAATTTAATACGTATAACTTCAATTTTTTTACAGTAAAAAATTATATGACTTGCATCCTCAATTATGTTACACATATCACATAGATGCCAGTGTCACTGGCACCAATTGTATGCAAGTAATTCTTGGCATAAGTATGATTAGTATACATTTTGTATAAAATCTCATCTTTAGGAGTAAGATTTATCTTGGAAAACCAAGGCATGCCAGATAAAGAAGGAAAAATATTGCAAAACCTGCTTTTGCTCCGCGAGATGTCAGTAAGAATTGTTCCATTCACTCGACAGCTCTCCAACAATACATCTAAGAGCCTCCTTCGAATTAAGGTCAACATCCAAAGCCGCACGAACTTTGGATGGTGCGAAAATTTGTTTATATAAATAAAAATGCAAACAATTTCCGTGAAAAGTCGCAGTGCTACATAACCTCAAATATAGGCAAAAACAGTTTTTTACACTTTTCAGTTAAGATATCTCAAAAACCTGATGTGCAATTCTAAAGCCGGATTCGGATTCATCGCATGAAAATCCTTCGGAAAAATATGGTCTGCTTTCTTGTTAATAAAGGCGGTCAAAATTTGTCGGTCTATGTTATTAAACATATGCATATCAATTCATTCATATAAAAATGAATTTGCATAGGCGGTAATAAATATCGAATGCGCAGAATCCATTGTTTACCGACCAATAAAGCAACTTATTCCAATTTATTTTTGTTTTACAAACTTCACCTGACTGATTTTAAAGAAACCAGCTGACACTCATTATTTTTATTCAATAAAGTTTAATATATAGTTATTGACCTTACTTTTTCCACTTTGCTAATACATACAACTCCGATGGCACTTTGAAAGTAGGACGTAAAAACCACAAACCGAGCCCTCTTTTGCTTGGCCTATGAAGAAAACATAAGCTAATCAGAGAACAACTTTTCTGCAATTCAACTATAAAAATGTTCTACAACCCATTTAATTGTATTGATGGAACTTAAATTAATCAACGTTTACAAAACTTAATGTTGTGTTTGCAAAAATAAAAAATAGCTGCATTTTCTATACACAAATTTTCCGCTGCGTTTTTACTTTAACTACGCACTGTTGCACAGTTTAATGCATTTATGACTACTATTTAATATGAGAATTCACTACCTTCTCAATATTTCCGGAGCATTTCTTTATACGTTCTGCAACAAAAAACAAACCAACGACTAAAACATAATACAAAAATACAGGTAGAATTGGCACATGGTATAATAGATTCCAAGGTAGCATTGACAAATGTTGATTTCCTCATCTACAAGTAAATTAATTCCTGTTAAAAACAGCTGTTCATTGTTATATGCGTTGGTCACATTCAGCTCTGTCAACTTGTGATAACAACACTCTGAGAAGCGAAGGTATCGCTACGGAAATGTCAGAAAATTTGTCAAGTTGATCAAATGTCGAGCATTGTATCAACAACCAATGGAAGCTTTACTTATAAATAAAAAATTTCTATGTTGAAATCCATTTTCTGCGCAACGTAATTTTTATGTATATCAAGTTTTGACTTAACACCTACCATAAAACACGACCGAAATTCGGCCATTTTTGTAATATTCGACTGAAACCGAAACCGAAACTGAAAATTTTTTAAAACTTTATTTATTTTAATTTTTTGTTAAAAGCTTACAAAAACATAACAATTCAAACAGATTTTAATATCGCATAAACACGATAAATATTCTTTGAACATTAAAGTTCAACTTTAAAATAATAAATAAAGCGATAATTTTTAATACCACTTTAAGAAACTTTTTAGTATTTAAAGTTAAATAACTTAATATTATAAGCTAAAAAAAAGAAAAAATTAAACAAAATACATTCATCGTTTTGTGCAGGGCACAACTCACACGGTCAATCAAATGACTGAGAATTTAACGTTTTTGTTCTACTTAACACCATGGAAAATTTTGATGAAAGCGAACTCAAATCTACGGTTGAAATAAATGAACCGAATATTTGGGTTCGACCATATTGATACCGAATAGCTGAAACGGATTAAAAGGGTTGAAACTGGCCGAAACCGAATATTCGGTCGGACACTAGATATATCCTGCGCTAAAAGAATATTTATTTCGAATTTTGTCACTAATATAATAGTAATAATAGAAAACGGGAGAATCAGATTGTTGGTTGATTGCTGCTTGCTCACAATTCAAACTCTGCAAAAAAAAACAAAAATTTTGTTTCGCCACCAAACAGCACTGTTCAGAAAGCTTGATTACTGTCCTATACAGAATAGTTTGTAATAAATATTGTAAAATATTTGAAAGGTGGCACCAACTCTTTGCCGAAAGTTTTCAGCGCTGTTTTCGCATCAAAATCGTGCGGAAAACTAGGAACTTTGCCGTATATCAAATTCCATATAAATTTTGACAGTTGATTATACGGTGTGTACCTTGGTTGAATAACAAGGTTGCCTCAAAACTGACTGTGCTCTCTTTCGCTTATCCGTAAGTGTCAAAATCAACTGGCTGTCGAAAAAAAGAACAACAACAACAACAGCTGAAGCAGTTCGCTTTGACATTTGCGGCAGTCGCGCTCTCCGTGTTGCGGCTACCTTATTCAGTGTACCCTGGTGTGTACGCTTTTCGCAACGTTTTCGGCATTGCCACTAATATTTTTCTATGGACTATTCTTTGTTATGGTTTTTAATTTTTTTGTTGTGAGTTGAGTTTCGTTACTCATGAAAACTTTAGGAAAAAAAATTCCAAAATTTAATTTCAATCATACCAATGGTTAAGGAGTTATCTTTGTACGGAGACCCATATATATAATAACATTAATAAGAGCAAGAAGCTCATCAAAATACAACTGGCTGACATATTCTTAAAACCAAGTCTTCACAAAATTTTCCAAGTATTTTAAAAATTTCTGTAACGCGATTCGAAAGTGAAATTGTTCGAATTCGGAAATATGTTACTCTGCAATTCGACTTCACCATTAAATATTTTGATATTTCTTGTTTCTTCACAGATATTCGCATTTTTTACGTCAGTAATGCTAACTTAAACCGAATATTTGATGAAACGTTAAGTTAACTAACTGTAACTAATGCGAAAGAGTTACAGTGCGATTTTACTTTCGTATCTCATTTAATTTTAAAATCGTATTACAGTGTAAGGCCCCAGAATTTTAAAAACTGGATTTCGAAAACGATTTTAAATTTAAAGCTTTGGAAATAAGTCCAAGTGACTTTTGTAACTAAATTCGATCAACGTCTTTTCAGCTTCTAAATGGCAACTCTTGAAACATGGTATTATTGATTCGTGCAGAAATTCCATCGCTACGTATTCTGAATAGTTTGACATTGTGACCAATTTGTTTAAAATCATGTATGAATTCTACCATTAAAACATTTTAAATAACGATGTAAGAAATGTATTTTAGTCTCGGGGTAACAATTAATTTCAGTAACAATTAAATTTAGTACATATATATTTGTAAGCATTTATACAAGGCAATCAGCAGGTGCTCACATTTTGTTTTGCTCCCGCTGCAAACGGTTGCCATAAGTGCGCGAAACCAAATTCCAGGAGTCCATAAAACGATCCATGCACATCGAAATACATTTCTAACAAATAATTTTAAACAAATTATTTATATTAAAATATATTAGTCGTAGTCATAAGACTAGACCTAACAATATAAATTTTAAACTTATTGTGAACATACCTGTTCGCCAGAATCAAGAGAGACACCCGGTTTGGAAACGCATTTCTTAAAGCATTTTTCAGTCATTTTCTTCGTGTTGTAATCAAAGTAGCAATGTTTTTGAAGATATCGTGCAATATTAGATAATTGTATAAGCAGCAATTTTTGAAATCAGGACTGCTTACCGTCAAAAGCTCTTGAGCGTTAGCAACAGCGATCTGCTGCTTTACCTGCTCCATTAGTTCACCCTTTTCAGAACTGGACATGTTAACCATAGTTGATGTTTTTAACTAGAGAATTGTTGTACGATATAAGTTATCCGCTCACTATTTCTAGATTTTCTGAAATTTTAAGTTTATCGGCGCCTACAACCTAACCTATGTTCTCAAAGATACAATAGTAAACGATTTGTCAAATCCACAGAACTTAACGCTTTCAGACCAAGAATGGATGAAATGAGGCATTAAAAGTATAAATGATGCATTCACATTGTCAAATTGATAGTAAAAGAGTTTGACAAGAATTGTATATCCATGAACCGAGCTCTTTAATTAATGAAAAAACCGGTTCAGATAAATTGTGCAATGTTATTTTATCGCGTACAGATGGCGCTATACTAAACATAATATAAAAAGTTGATGTATTCTTTGGCTGACGTATAAGTTTTGGAAAAAAAAAAAATTATATCATAAAACAGCAAAACATTTTATACAATTGCTCATTGGATCGAATAGTTCAAATAGTTTCAAGCTCAATTTCAAGCTCAGAAATTTTAATTTGATGACTTTTTGTCAGGAATACCAATGCTGCCAAACTTTATAAGCTTCAAATCATGCATATATGCAAATTTTCCGGACACCCAGTGCCATTTTGCCGTTAATAACTACTATGCATTTTTGCCGAGTGAATAAAAATGTTGTTCAAGCTATAACTAGCAAATTTGAAGTTTAAACTAGTTTTGAGGTAAATAAAAATTTCAGTTAAAGCTAATGCTTTTTGCAGATTAGTACAAACTAGTTTATCCAGCGTTTGCTGGAAATATATGTGAATAAAAAATAGTTTGTACTTCAAATAACTAGTTTTAAATTAATTTTTTAAGCCTGTCATTGAGGTGCTGAAAATATAACGTATTTTTAGTTGTTCTAATAAAACATGCTTTGAAAAATCTTGTTTATTCATATATGGCTCAATTTATGAACATTCGTAAAGAAAAGAATAAGCGTAGGAACCATTCTTATCCAGCAGATTATTTCAACCTATACAGGTTGAAAAAAGAAAGTGTCAATTCAGCATATATTCTTCACAGAGCAAAGACAAAGCTTTCTCTTTTGCCTCGCTCACTGATGGCACTTGTGAATTTTTGATTAAAATTTTATAGTTTTAAACTATATCAAAAAATTTTGCGCTGTTTTTGTCACCCATCGTGACACAAATATATATCTAACGATCAACACAAACTAACAGAGTTACCAAAGTGTTTTTCTTTTATTCATGCAAAGAATTTATAAGAAAAATAGACATAATTGTAAATATTGACAACTCCCAAACAGTTTCTGTCTGCTGAGTTTACTGCCGCATATGTTTTAATATTCCAGAACAAGCTATTACTTTCAGTTCACTCTCAGTGTGAACATATCGAGCCATAACCGCGAAAAAGGTGTAACCAGCAATTTACAAAAATTTGCTTTCTTATCAAAACTTATAATTTATTTCATTATCAATAATCTATAATTATAAAATAATAGTAACTATAATAATATAATTATTTATATGCAAGGATTGTGTAAAAAAATTGTAGTAACTTAAAATCTTATGTCGAAAATAATTAAAAGAAAACTCTCCTTTAAAATTTTTGTTTTGATGGTTACATCTTTTTCGCGGTTATGGCTCGATATTATTAGGTAATTTCGTGAGATAATTTCGAAATTGCACATAAGTGTTCACATTGGGCTTATACTATGTTCACACTGAGATAAAATTAAGTTATTTCGTGAGATAATTTCGAAATTGTGCAAAAGTGTTCACACTAGGTTTGGATAATTTCGTTTGACGTTTGATTTATTTTTTGTCGATTCATAACTGGCCACATTCAGCACTCTCAACAGTTGCCAATTTAAATGTTGAATTAAAAATAGAAAATTCTAACGCAAAGTAAGTTTGCAAAATTATTTCGCACATAGCCGTAAAACTTATCAATTGTACAACTTTAATTCATTGAAAACATCGCTCACCTCAGTTTCACTGAATGGGTTTCTAACCGAAGGGTCAAAACAGCTAAGTATCTGAATGTGGCCATTATCATGTGCTATGTATAATTTTGACGGCTCAGATGGAATGGATAGCAAGATTGTTTACGTCAAAAAAAGGCGTGTTTAATTCACACTTTATTCAGATTTCAGGGTTGCAATGCATTTTCGCCTTATTTTGTGAGTAATTTAAACGAAATTACCTTGTTTGAGGTAAAAAAATTACCATTGTTCTTATACCATGTTCACACTGCGATCAAATTAGGTAATTTCGTGAGATAATTTCGAAATTGTACAAAAGTGTTAACACTGGGCTTAGATAATTTCGTTTGACGTTTGATTTATTTTTTTGTCAATTCATTATTGGCTACATTCAGCATACTCAACAGTTGCCAACTTAAATGTTCAATTGAAAATAGAAAATTCGTACTCAAAGTAAGTTTGCAAAACTATTTCGCACCTAGCCGTTCATATTGCACATATTTTATCAATTGTATAACTTTAATTCATTGAAAACATCGCTCACCTAAGTTTCACTGAATATGTTGCTAACCGAAGGGTCAAAACAGAGAAGTATCTGAATGTGGCCATTATCATGTGCCATGTATAATTTTGACGGCTCAGCTTGAATGGATAACAAGATTGTTAATACGTCACAAAGAGGCTGTGTTCAATCCACACTGTATTCGGATTTCAGGGTTGCAATAACATTTTTGACTAAATTCGTGAGTAATCTAAACGAAATTGCCTCGTTTGAGGTAATTTCCAAAGCAACAAATTGTATGGGAAACAAATTGTGCAATTTCAGCTCAATTTCTGTCAAAATTGAGAATGTGCCCAAATTGCGCAATTTGCGACCAGTGCGAACGCATTATTATAAGGGTATTCATGCAACTGGGCAAAACCCTTATAAACGGTATAAACTGTATAAGTTTATTCTCCTTATAAATGAACTGTCAAAGTTTGTATGAAGAAGCTTTTGCACAAACCAGATATCTTTGCTCAAAGATTTAGCTGAGCAAACGAACAGGCAAACTTATAACATCAATCAGCTGATTTATTTTATTAAAGCAAAAGAAAAAATTAGAAGCAGGAGAAGATATAGTAAAATTGTAAAACTAATTAAATAACATGGAAGAGGTAAGAATGGAAATTTTGTGAATTGAAGGAATTAAAAAATATTTATATACTTCATTTGCAGAAAGCAAACCTTCAACTTGCAAACAGCTGATATATGATGCAAATGCTCAATCGACTTTAAAGGGATGCTCATGCAACCTGCCTGATAAAAATAACTAATTGCCCAAATTATATTCTTGCCTCTTTGCATGAATACCCTTTATATATTTTTGATGCGTGATAAAGTGATTGTGTGTGTGTATTTGGTTGGCATCTATGCATGTTAAACCTTTTTGACAGATGTCGTGTGTGGCTGTAGCATGTTCAATACATAAAGTAAAGGAAACAAAATTGTAGTAGTGCAAAAAGTTAGTTACTTCGCACTGATTTCATTACACTACTACTAAAATAGTATTAACTTGTGCAACTTTGTGTGATTTGTAATCTGAAACAGTGTCTGACTGTGAAATGTAAGAAAATGTTGAAATTAATAGAATTAAAGTTATTTTTTTTTGTCTACCGAGTTTATATTTGTTCGTAATTTGGATATTTTGCTTAACTTCTTATGTATGCAAGACTTGAAATCTTTTTAATAATCTTTTAACAATAATCCTTCCTAATTGATACCAAAATTTGACGTGAAAAATTTAATGATGTAAATTTTCCGTTCAAAAACAACAAAAAACAATCGTATTTGTTATTGACGAAAATCCAAAAATTCCTCAGCAAAACAGAAGAAAATAGTCAACGAAACATATCAATGGGACACCATAAAGCTCCCAGTGATCGATTTGCAATTCAGCTGAAGCTAGCTCTAAAAACTGGCTCCGCAACATTATCACATCATGTTTGATGGCTTGGCTGGTAAAATGGCATATATTAATATAATAATTTATTATTAACATAAGCCAGTAAAATTTTGTGTTCGAAAATTCTCCGGCGTAAAAAATGATGATGATAGACTTTCTAGGTATTATTTATATTTAACACGTTCTATTCGATAAGCACTTACTCAAGATGTGCTAAAACTGAAGTTATGACTTCCGCTATTCAAGTATTTACGTATAATTTTATTATCAACTAGATTTTAACTGGTTTCGTGTTTACAAAGACATCATTGGGTAAGCACCAACAGTGCATGTATTTGAATTCTAGCAGTATTAACAAATGATTAAAGTTAGTGAATTACGTTTACAGTGAATCACTATTGAGAATAAATTAATTAATTGATAAGAACACGGTACCTAACATAATATTTTTATCGTTAAACTTTCAAGCCGTAAATTACCATAGCCTTTAAACTGAAATTTTAATATCTTTTGCAGGAATTGAACTGTGTATTTATATCATTATTTTGCTAATTCTTTCAGAAAGGTGAGTATATTCCTCGAGTATTTTATATCGTATCGATGCTGTATAACAAACCAAATTAGTTGTAAAAATTATTCACATTAATTTCATAATAAATAAAATCACCAGTTTCATGAAAAATGTTATTTGAAATAAGAAACACCAAGAGTTAACACAAAGTCCTTAAAACTTTTAAAATAATTTATTTAAATGAAATTAAATAAAAAAAAAAATAAGATCACCGTAACCTATGTTGGATGTTGTTGTAAAACATTTGCATATAAAATCTCTTTGAGCAAACCTAATACCAATAAATCTAATTTAATAAATATAGCCTTAAACTTAATGAAAAACTTGGCTGTGTCTCAGTTTCCTAGTATGTTTAGATGTTTTCAATAAGTATATTTAATTTTAGCTCTTTCCGTATGTGCCACAGAAATACCTTGCTTGCTTGATATGAATGTCTTCTATTCAAATTAAACTTGCACACTAACAACAGTTCATTCAAGTTTCAATGGTTTAAAGTTCTGAAGAATGGGGTCTGGGGTTCAAAACGTTCGTTTTCTACGCTTCTTAATCGTGCTGGCTGCTGTCGTATTATCCTTATTTCTTTATGCGTTTTATTATTCGAGTAAAACTTTGGAAATACCACACATTCGTACTGGATCAGCAGCTGCGCAAGTTAATTTAAAAGTCAACAATTCAAACGAAATTAATTCAACGATTCCGAAAGTCGCAAAACTCAATGATGTTAAAAATGCATGGAAACCTAATGGTCGCAGTAACGCTATAGTAAAGCATCATAGAGTGCCAACAATTGATGTTGAAAGTCCAGTTGATACATTTGTTAATGTTGGCGACGTTGAAAACGTGTTGGAGGACCACGTAATGAGAGATTTCCAATATCAGCAATTTTCTGATAATGGCTTAGGTAAGTGGTGCTAAAAATTATTTATAATATTAATCAATTTATCTATATGTATACACTAGGAACATATCGGGTTTTGTGCTGCATGTTAGATGTGGGTTTATTTTAGTCTCTAATTCTACTCAAATTTTTATTAAATTTTCTGGTAATATTACGTCTGAGTTTCTTAATTTGACTCTTTATTTATGTTTAAATATTTCGTTTTAATTATGATTAATATATTGAATATGCTACTATATCTTTTGATTGAGAATTATGATTACATTTATTCATATTTAATGCTTGTTTTAACCGGTGATTAGTTTTGGTTTAATTATAACTTCGTAAGTAATTTAACAAATTGGTTTGTCTAATATAACAAAATTTTTACGTTCCTTTTATAAAACATAATTTAAAGTAAAATATTTAAAACTGTTGTTTTAAATAGCTTAAACTTAAATTTCACATACAATTAAAGAGAGCGATGAAAAGAGTTTTTAATTTTAAAATTTATGAAAGATTTTTAATCTTTCAAAACCAATCAAACGACGTCATTTAAAAGTTTTCAGCATAAAAACGTTTAAGTGAGGAACACAGTTAAGGTGTTTAAAATTGAGTTAATAGTTTAACCCAAGAGTTTCGAACTCTGCAACAATTAACTATATATTAACTTTTTTGTAAAATAGTTTATTTTATATATATCATATTTTTGTCGTTTTCAGGCTTGAACAGTTCATTGCTACATTATCAACAGCCGCACGAAGAAGTTGTAAGCAATATCAATAAAATACAAGACTCTGATGTTCTGATACCAACTTCTAATCTTCAGAAGTTCATAGAAAATGCTGATCAAATTCTAAAGAATATAAATGGAACGTCGATACAAAGTAAAAGTAAGCAATGTTAATTAAAATTCTCTGTATTTTTAAATATAAATTTTTCCTTAGTCGTGGACAAAGAACTAAATACAAATGACAATGAAAAGTCGGTTAAGAATGAAAATCGATCCGTAGTTACGCCTGAATTGAATAAAAACATTAATAGTACAGCGAATATTACAATGGCTCCAAGCAAGATCAATGTTCAATCAGTGGCAACAGATCCGACTCAAGGAATTCCAACTAGAGACATTTATGAAAGCGGCCACTTAGACGATGAATTGAATATTGAACAGATTTGTCCTGATGAAGGAGTTGAAATACAGCTTCTTATATTGATCACTTCGGCTCAAGCACATCAAGATGCCCGCTTAGCCATTCGCCAAACATGGGGTCATTATGGCACCCGACGTGATATTGCAATGCTATTCATGCTAGGACGTTCATTAAATGAAACACTCAATGCTGCATTAACACATGAAAATTTGCTCTATGGTGATCTGATACGTGGCCAATTTTTGGATACTTACAATAATTTGACATTAAAAACTATATCTGCCTTAGAATGGGTTGATCGACATTGTGCACGTGCAAATTATATCCTTAAGACGGATGATGATATGTTTATTAATGTGCCCAAACTATTAAATTTTCTCGAGAAGCATTCCAAGGAGAAACGCGTCATATACGGTCGTTTAGCGAAAAAATGGAAGCCCATTCGTAATAAAAAATCAAAGTATTTTGTGTCAACGGAACAATTTGCTGCCCCGTTGTTTCCACCATTCACAACAGGACCAGCTTATGTGATGTCATCAGATATTATCAATGATCTATATCAAAGATCTTTGCAACAGACATACCTCAAGCTTGAAGATGTGTTTACTACCGGTATTGTCGCGCAGCAATTAGGCATCAAACGCGTTCATGGTAATGAGTTCCTTAATAGACGAATTGCATTTAATCCCTGCAACATTAGAAAAACTATAAGCGTCCATATGATAAAGTCAAATGAACAATTCGATCTGTGGAGAAAATTATTAGATCAAACGACGAAATGTAAATGATAAGAATACAGTATTTTAATTTACTGCAAAGTTACCAGTAAACTCTATAATAAAAAAAATTTTTTAAAATTATATATACATTTATATAGGTAAAGATATATTTAAGTGCAAAGGCATATATTTTGATGCCATTTGAGTTTTAAGATACAGTTATCACTTATTTTTAGTTAGCTTCATTGTTTTCAGGTATGATTTAGACAAATAATTTTACTTGATGTATATTACGTTTTTGAGTTTACCAGTCATTTTCTTGACCGCGTTTGTTGAAACTCTGTTTGTTGGAAGTTTTATCTGAATCCATCCATGGAATTAGTAAAACATAATACTGTATTTAATCAGGTATTTATATTGTAGAAGATTTAATAAATGTAAAAGCAGAGCAACTATAAGATTATTTTTTTCAGTTTTAAGCTTATTACTAGACTTTAATTTTGTAAATTCAACTAATTTTTTATTCCTGGAAACAAAAATCGTCATCTAATAGATACTTAATTTCAAATTAGCAAGGCATACCAATGATAGGGTTGTCAATCCGGCTTCGGGTTATTCGAGAAACAGATTTTTCTAATCTTTCAGTATTTACTTCTAAATCAACAATTCACGATTTTTCGAAAAGCCGTTTTTTTCGAGTCAGGTTCGACATTTTTAACATTTGAATTTTAGAAGTTTTTCGTTTTTAACTAATGAAATCAATTTTGATTCTTGATTTCTTAAATTCGATTGCCGCAATTATATCTAATAGTTCAAATAAAGCATGCTGAAATGCTTCACGTTTTCTGCCAGTACTTGTATCATAAAGAAAAAAAAAACAAATTTTGAGAACCTCTAATGAAAAAAAATGTTCTTTTTAAACTATGATTTGAATACCTTTTTCTTGAAAAACCATTAGAATTTATAGTATTTTTTAGGATTTATTTTTTCCGTTGAACAATTCACGCAGGAAAATTGCTTTTAAACGAAAAATAGCTGATTGAAGTAAGGACATTGTATGACGGGCTAATAATGAATGAAGAACAAAATTACGTTACCTTATTATTTTATTGAAACCCTGGTTTTATTTACAAATATTCGAAAAACGGATTGCTCGAGAATATTTTTTCTTCGTAAAACAAAAATAAATAGGAAAAGTTAACTTAATTTTGTTCATCAATACCAAAATTCTTCTCTCTTTTTCCTTTAAAAATTTATTCGCTGATGTATGCTAGAACCTTTCTGGCTCTCATTGGATTGACTGGATTTTTCTAATTCTGAAAATATTTCAGAGATTTTTAAAAAAATTTCATTGACAGTTAATATAAAGCCGTTAATTATTATTCCACCATATCTTTAAAATTACTACAATCAAAAATTAACTCTCTGTGGCCACACGGGTGCAAATATGGTTTTCACTTTTTGCTTGTGGTGCAATTTTTTCCAACAATAAAATATTAGTTTGGTGTAGAATTTTTCAAGGAATTTATTTATTTTATTAGCGAGATTATTAAATATATTAACAAATAAAAACCAGCTATCACACGAGCTTTTTTAAAACTTCTTTTATGAATATAAACCATTCACAAAAACACAAAACATTTCATGACAGTCGGTCCAGCCATTTCGGAATAGTTTGGTGACTATCGCACACATGAAGAATAAGATATACATGCATAACAAATAAATATTATTAAAAGTTTACCTTGAGAAATTTAAAAATTAGCCGATAATAGTTGCAGAAAATTTGCTTATCAATGCACTTAAAAAAAATTAAGAAAATTATTTTCTAACGCCAAGACCACATGGGTGTAAATATGGCATTAGGTAAACTTTCATTAGTCCTGCCCGATTTGCATCTCTATGGCTACAGAGGGTTAAACTTTGGTTAAGAATCAAATTTCTTAGGAATGTAAAAAGTATTGAAATATAAGAACAAAAGACAAACCTTGAAAAGCCAGAAAAATCGTTTTAATTGATTTAGTAGATAACAATGGTTAAAAGTATTAACGATTTTTATAAGAAGTTAGCTGTTTTCTATTGGCCAATGTATATAATTAAATTATTTTCTAAAATAAACAATTTGGTTGATCAAATTGTGCCACCAGATTAATATAATTTACCACCATAATTTAAAAATAATTTCCGTTTAATGAAATTAAATCAAGTTGGTAATGTCTAAGAAAATAATTAAATAAATTAGAAGATTCCTTAAGCAGTTTAAGAATAAAAAATTAATAGGTTAATTGATTATGATGGCCTATTTTTCATTTAGATACCCATAAAACTGTGGAAAGTTCCTATGTAAAATTACATGATTTTTGAACATTCGGTTGAAAAAATGAAAAAAATGAAAAAATTTCGTTTTATTTAGTGGTGAAAAATTGTTATTTATTTTATAACTGCAATACAAATTCCTTTTAAAATTGAGCAGATATTAATTAAAACAACCAAATCGATTTCATAATTGTTTGATTACCTGTTAAATGAATTGTAAAAATTAGGTAAATAGTTATATATTTATTTGTTGCTTAAAACGATTAGTTACGTTTTCTTGTAATAAAAATATAAATTAAAAAATTTGCATTGTTTGTAATTTTATACACAAATTCAATAAAACAAACGAACAAAAATTATTTAACTAAACAATTGTGTTTATTTTTATATTAACATATTCGAAAACCTATAACAATTTTCTATTAGAAAAGTTAGATTCAAAGCGACGTTAGCATTTGATCAACTGATAAAAAGCTCGTTGCGCTGCTAACAGGAAATTTAATTTAATTTGGAGTTAACATATCTTGAGCGATTCTTTTATGGGTAATACCATACAACTTTTTCAAAAACGAAACTCCTTTGGCGATTTTTCCTGAAATTTCGCACTTTTAAATTTGTAAATTTTATCTTAGAAATATAGATCGAGGAAAAAACCACCAAACACAAAACACAGTTCGCAGCAAGTTTGTATTCAAAATATTTATTTCATTAGTTTTTTAATATAAAAAACATCTTCATTTTTAGTGTTTGAAAGTAATTCAGTATACTTCAATTTTTTTTTTTTAATATATGTTACAATTAATTTTAAGTTTTGCTTTTTATGAAAATAATTATTATACTTATTTACAGACTATTTTTTAAATATATTTAACATCTCCAGGAATTCAGGGAATTTCTTCATAAAAAATAATTAGATGTACAGAATATGACAATCTTCTTTATTATTTATATTAAATTTACATAAATAATAAATAACTACACTCTTAAGTTTATATAAAATCTGATCAGTTATTTTTAATTTAAATTAATTTTGGATTAATTTAATGAAAAGGTACTATCAGGCAATAAGCTCACTGCCATTGCATATATTAATATATATTTTCGGAGAACGATAGTTTTTTGTTAAGGGATTCGTCTAGTTTTTGTCTCATTTAATTTTTTCTCATCAAACTATTCAATTCAATTTTAAAAACCGGCTAAACTTTTTACTGAGACATACAATATACATATATTTATTTTTACCAAGTCTTATTTTGCCAACAGAGGGCGCTAAAATTTTTGATAATAATAATATGTTGACTTGCAGTATCAACTTAAGTCTATTGTTAATATAGTTAAAAATATTTTCGAAAGTTTATTTTAAGTTATAATCAAAAAATCCGCTGAAGATTATTTTTCAACAACTCCGGTCTTTTCTGGATGAAGCAACAAGAGAAAAGATTTACAAAAATCAATAAATTTTTATTTTTAAGCTTGAATTGGTACCAACTTTCAAAGTCATGATTTAAGAAAAATGCCACCATTTTCAATTTTACTTGAGCTTGGGATGTGCGTATATCTTGGAAGAACTAAAAGCAATTCAAACATAATTTATGAATTCAAAAATCTAGACAAACCCTTTATATATATGTAAAACAAAATATTACAGTATTCATGATAAAAATATCGGCCAGTTTTATACACACTTACAGATAAAGCTAATACTATAATGGAGTTGTAAGAAATTTGTAATCCATAAAAAATTTCAAGTTAATTTTTAACAAATGATCGATAAGGAGGGACAATCTTGATTTTAAACAATTTAGGTATATATACATAAATTCCTGATTTAAAATTTGGAAATTAATATTTGTTTTAATAAACTTCAAAAACTTTATTTTGGAAAGATTCATAAGCTTGCAAAAATTACAGTGATCTTATTATCTCATAAATATTTTTAAATCTTTCATTGTTTCTTATACCATGCCAAAAGTATAACTACACTTCAACATAAACCTATAAAAATTAATAGTATTTAATTTGTAATGAAATTAAATATTTGTGTATGTAATTAAGGAGTGTCACATTAAAGAGCTTAGTTAAATCATTGGTTTAAAAAAATTTTAAATGACAATCCTCTATGCGGCATCAGTAGAAAGCCATAGAAGAAAGGAATTGGAGAAAAGTGTTTTAATATCTCTTTATTTTTTTTTTGAAGTTATGAAATCTTTTTCGAAATTAAAAAAAATCAGTATCCAAAGACACTCCTCAATTCAATCTTTTTGTATAGCTTAGCTAGTATTTCAATGCTAAATGTTAGTTTGCTTATTCCGTATATACTATGTACGGAGAATTGGTCTCTATTTCGTTCATTTCTACTTTTATAAAGTTTTGAGATGGTATCTGCATTGAAATGTTGGAATTATTGTTACTGTTGTTTCGACCACCAACTGAATTTCGTCTGCGTGAGTAAAATTATATATGCATCAATAGAATGAGTTATGCAAGCTAAACAACTAAAATCTAATTTCTTTTTTATGTTATGTTTCTAAGTACTTAATTCCGTTGCTATTAATATACTTACTTGGCCTTTGCGTGGGTTAAGATATGCGACTTTAAGTTAGTAGATTGTGCAAATTTTTTGTTACATCCATCAAATGGGCAAACATAAGGCCTATCACCAGTGTGTATGCGAACATGTGTTCTAAAAAAAACCCGTAAAAACACAACAATTAAAAAAGGCATTAAGCATAATTTAATTTTAAAATCAAAGCACCTCAAATTAAAGTCTAACGAAAAGCGTTTTCCACAGCCTTCAAAAGTGCACTGAAATGGTTTTTCTCCTGTGTGCACTAATTGATGACGCTTCAGTTTCGAACTTTCAACAAAAGCCTTTCCACATTCTGCGCAAACATGAACTCGTGGCCCGTGCGTGTGCAAATGCTTACGCATAGCAGAGTTATCACGAAAAAGCTTATTGCAACCTTTGTGTGGACATGCTATTTTTCTATCAGCGAATTCCAAAGCAGTGTGAGAGAGAGTTTTATCATTATTATTATTGTTATTAGCTATAAGATGAGGCGGAGGCGGTGATGACGAAGAGGAGGATTGAAGCATTAGTCCAATAGGCATACTGGCTGCCCCTTCAGTCAATGTTGCTAACGCAACAGAATTGGATAAAAGTAGGGCAGGTGTCGCTGTAGTCGATATCGTCGGATCCGCTGGTGATTTATGACTATTTACAGAATTAATAGGTGAGCTGTTTTGAGCAGTTCTTTTAAATCTCAGTTTGTTGCCGCCTGGGCGCGCAAAATCTGCAAGTTGTTTTGGATCAGACAAATCTAACCCTTGTATCAAAGTAGTGTCTGTTTTATCATGAAGTGTATGTGTTTGTTGTTGTTGAATGAGCATTTGGTGCTGCAATTTTTGTTGCTGCTGGAGGTAATTACTAGAATCAGCGTTAACTGTATGATTATGATTCTTTCCATTACTAAGTGCGGAACCATCACATATATTAAAACTACCAGCCATATATTCAGCATAGTCTGGATCAGGTTCGGGGTTCGACACATCCTCATCATCGGACGCTCCTGAAGCCCACATTGTCACACTAAATTCTCCTTCCATGGTCTTAATTTGTACTTGCTTCTGTTCCCAACGCCGAGGTTTTATAGCTGCTTCCACCATTACTACATCGTATGGTTTTAAATTTGTTCCAATCGATTGTGCATGCCGGTTTCTAATTGTATTGCTTTGCCTATTCGATGGTGCGTTTTGATTTTGCAAACGCTGAGAAACGTTAGAATTTGTTAAGGCTAAATTAGCAGAACTATGTACGTTTGAAGGCAAACTGCAGGAAACAATAGGTGCAGATATAGAACGTCCATGAGATTTTCTCTTCCTATAAATAAAATTAAAGAAATAAGGCTAAGGGAAATCAATGAAATTTTTTAAAAATATTTACTTCGTAACAAACGTTTGAGGTGCAGTAGGTGATGGCACAGGTATACTAGACTCCACGTACATATCGTCAAAAGGGGATGGATTTGGATATGTATCAAAATCCGTTTCGTTAGGCTCATCTAATACTTCTCCATCGATTTTTAAGTGTGAATCTGACTGCAATACAACTTCTTCCGATATGAAAACTATAAAAAATGTACAATTTAAAACTTAGGGATATATAGGCATATACAATATAAAGTAATGTAATAAAATGTGTTATAAGTCCTGAACTTAAAGGGTATATCACAAATCTCGTATCTCGTAGAGTATCGAAATTGATACTCTGATGAAAACTTACTAAACAATCCGTTCATTATTAGCATTGGAAT
Organism: Tetanocera ferruginea; assembly: GCA_958299015.1. Taxonomy (NCBI): domain Eukaryota; kingdom Metazoa; phylum Arthropoda; class Insecta; order Diptera; family Sciomyzidae; genus Tetanocera; species Tetanocera ferruginea. Next base: position 8,507,684 of record OY282645.1, on the reverse strand, counting down.
TATATTTTCACACTGTTCTGTGAAAAAATTATTGTAATCGTCCTTGGACAGCTGAGCGTCATTTCTTAAGTAAGATTTTGTGTAGAATCTTTTCTCAGAATTGACTTATAACGTCAGGATTTTGATATATTTGAGGTAATATATACAAAATTTGGCAATATTGGCTTTTTTAAAGTTTTGTTGGATAGTTTGTAAGTGATTATACAATGACAGTTCATAATGCGTTTTAATGATAAATGCCAAATGAATGCATTATTGCCATACATTTTAATGGTTATGAAAAATGAATGCATTATTTTGATAAGAAATTAATGTTATTCAAAAAAGATTAAAATTGTAATAGTTAATGGTAATGAAAGAATTTTTAGACTAAAGTAAAACCAGATTAATTTAATGACAGTGTCAAATTACTACAATTTTCCCGGCTTAATAGGTCTGCTTAATAGTAATTCAATTTTGAATTTCAATATTCTGCAATCCACAACTATTTTGTATCGCATTTGGTTAAAAGGGCGAAGTCCTTTTCAAATTCCCGATCTTGTCTTCCAGTAACAGAACATCACCAAATAGTAGCTTCATTCTGAGTTTCAATATTTTGCGGCCATTGTTTCTAAAGCTATTAGAAATAAAAATTTGGCTTGCATGGGCGGAACCACACCCTGTTTCCTAATGCTCGATTTAGTTTTACAGCATAAAGACCTGGCCAATTATTATCTTCATACTGATTTTCAGTGTTATGCAACATTTAGTTTCACATCTATTCGATGAAGGTGCCACAATACCACTAATACTTCTTCAAATTTGTTAGTGGAAGGAAATGATTAAAAATATTTTTTGTAGCATGTTTCATTAATGCAAAATTCCACGCCCAAAAAATGTTACCATGGAACGGCATTTGTAAATTGAGGTCGAAAACGAATTTTCGAGGCTGTAAGATCCACAATTCCAAAGTTGCTAGATGGAGACAATTTGAGTAATATGGGAGATGACGCGCCCCCTTATCGAATCAGAAATAACCTTTGCTTATAAAGCCAGAAAGCAATAAATTAACAAAGTTTTATCGCAATCGGATGAACAGTGTTACAGCGCTTAAAGGACGAACAAATATTAATTTGTATACACTCGTACAAGATTTTAAATATTAAAGCATGAAAAGTACTAACATTGAGAGTATTAAAATCGAAAATCTGAAAAGAATATTAAACATGAGAATATTAATGTTGAAAAACTTAATACTTAAAATTGTATGATTCGTTTAAGAAACAAATGAGGAGAACATTTTAAAATTAAAACTATTTATTGGACATTTCAAGTATAAAATGTATGATGTTAAAAATATATGGTCACGTCATGCGAACAAGACACATATAAATGACTATGAGAGAAGCATGTTAGTCCGAGATTAATCCAACACTCTTCTGAAGATTTTCCATGTGAGTTATTTTATCGTCAAAACATTTAATGTTCTCAAAAACTCTTAAAGACAAATTTGCATTCTTATCTTATGAGCAGTTTAAAAGTTTTTATGGATTTTGTAAGATTTCTACTACACCGCCCTCTGGTGTTCAAGATGGATCAAAATAAAAAGCCAATATTAATTCACCGTATTAAATAAAAAACACTTATATAAACATTTGCACGTTTATCATATAAACAGTTCAGGAGTTTTGTACCTTTATAAAGATTTTGTATTATAACGCCGTCCTGAATTTTTCATAAATTTATTTCCGTATACATTTACACGTGAAATTGGCCATCTATTGCGTTGTGTGTGTTATTAAATGTTTCTGCACAATTGACCGAGAACTGGACCTACATGTTTAAGGCCGACTACAAACGTTCTCAATAAGATTAACATGGGATTATTTATTCTCTGAGGTTTGCCACTGACTTTTGCAGAGAGGTGACGGCTGAACAGAAAAATGTATTTCTATTGAAAAATAGACGCACGACACACACTCAGCATGCACGACCATCGCCTCAAAAAAATGAGTCTCATCAAAAATAATAACCAAGGAAAAAAAAACATTGCCCTTCACAAAGTAATCTTGAAAACCGAGCGTAGTTGTTATGTTGAATTTCTTGATACATACCATCATCAATATTCTGCATCATAAGTCCCTGAGAGTCCTCTGTTTCGCAGGTCACCTCTTCATATTGATCATTGCTGACTAGGATACCATATTGGCAGTATGGTACACCGCCAATATTTGAAAAATGCTCAGAATCGACAACTTCTTCGGCTGAATCAGCTATTTCGACCTCACACATTATATCCGATTGAGACATTTTTTAACGTTGTGTTGCAGTTTTGATGACTTATGTAAAAACTAATATTTATGTTGCTTACTTTAATCGAATAGTACACAATTCGTAAAATTCCTGAGTTAAGCTATTAAAATGTACTTTGTTTTTAGAATATTCCTTTGATTGATTTGAATTTGTTGCTGTGTGGTTTCTTTGGTAGAGTAGCGATATTCTGAAATGAAGAATATATATATATATATATATATTTATTGATTATAAATATGGTATATAACATGAGTTTAACATATTTTTGTTTTCCATTTATATAGACTCCTGCATAATTATTAGATCAAAACAAAAGTTATAGATTTTGAGAAAAACGGGCTAATATAAACGAAATTATATATTGAACAAAATATTTAAATCTGTGTAAATATTAAATTTGTATTTTTTTTTAAACTTTGTATTTGTATTTTTATATTTTGTGCAATGCAAACAAATTAATGTAATAAATTTTAGTGTCAAATCTTAACTAAGTAGAATATTACACACAATATAAGAAAAAAATACTGACTACCTAACAGTGTGATATTGAAACAAAGAATACGATTAATCGTATACTGTTATAAAAACAATATTAATATATTTGTTTGTCATCGCGTTCTCGACGACGTCTCTAATAAAGATTTCGATGAAATTAATAGTGACCAAATTAACAACGCTTTTGGTCGAGCCAGTTGAGAAGTGTGTGAAAAATTATCGAGGGTTCGAGACCTACCGTAACAGAATTAATTCATATTTACTTTAAATGCAATCAATCAATATTAAATAAAAATATTCTCTTCATATACTCTTTTGAGCATCGCTTATTACGCTCGACCACCCAGGCCAGAAGTCTTGATTTGTCTTATATGAATTTTTTTTCAATTAACGTCTCGTATTTTAAAACAAATATTTTATTCATTTATAAAAAAGGCTGATTCTTCTTGAGAGCTCCTAACTTCATATAAGCTTCGTATTTTTTATTATCTACAGATTCGGGTTAGTAGGGGGCGTCAAAATTGTCACACCTTAACTAGTGTGAGGAGGTGCCTTTAATTGTATAGTATATAATTTTCTAGGATTTTTTTTAAATAAAACTGCTTGAAATAAAAAAATTATTTTACTTTATTCCAATGACAATAAATATAAAGCTCTGGGTGTTTTTTTAACTTTGACCCAGGAATTCAGGTACCAAACCTATTTAGTCAACTACTTTCGGAAATGTAGAGATAGACACGAAGAATAGAAAGAGAAATTAAGTGGAAGAAGTTTAGAAGGTTCTATGTGTGGCGCAGCGCTAGATTAACATGCAAATTTTAGTTTGAGGCAAGTGTTATGTCTGTACCCCAGTCCATTTCGAGCCATTAATCAATCTTATAACTAAAACATCTCTACCACCAACTATAACTCTAAAGCTATAAATATTGATGAATTTTTAATTCCAGTAGATTGCACAAAAGGAAAGGATTGAAGAAAGGTTTAGGCGTTTGATTCTAGTCTGTTCAGAATTCGAACCTGGGACCTCTGGGTTGGCAGTCAAGCATGCTGATCACTCCACTTCCGAGGCTGCAATTACATTTCTCCCAGAATTTTTCTAATTGGCTAAAACGTTAAACACCGTACGTTCACCTTTATTTCATACTTCTCAGAATTAATATATTCTAGTGGGTAAAACGTGCTCGATCACGATATCCGTTGATCTGTTTGTCAACAGTAATGAATTCATATGTTTATAAAAACTTTCGAAGTTTGTGTGTATGCAATGTTTGTATTTGGCCTGGAATGACTGCATCTTTATCAATGGTGAATCGAACGAGCAATATAGTTATCAAGATCTTGTATTGTTAAGATGCAAGAGCTTGAATCTGTCATGAGACATTGCAGCACGAATAAGAGGATTTAAAAAATGCCTGTATATTTTTAAAATGTACTTTTTCCTGAGAAAGAAGGAAAGTTATTGAGTTAGTATCTCACTGTTTCTCTTTTAGATTTAATAACTTCATGACAGCTCAACTCCATAGAATTAACCACATAAAAGAATTAACCCCCAGTGCAAAGGAAAACCACGATTCCTTGATTTTATGCCAAAACTCTTTGTTTTTTCTTTTCTATGTACCCCTTTTATTAATGCTTTGGAACCCCCCCACATGTCCTCTATAACACTGATTTTACCTCTTTGAAACAACTTTTTGTAAAGTTTTGAGGAAGCATCACTGTGTCAAATATTTTGACATAGTTCACAGCATACATGGTATCTTTAGATAACCCCATATGGGCATCTCCCAAAAAATGTCCACCAAAAGTGAAGAAAAACATTGAAATAAAGGACTCTAACAGCTTTTAATTTTATTAATTTTTTTTATTTTGATTAGTATTACTGCTATGTTACTTGAATTCAACTTATTATGATGTATTTTTATTAAGACTACCAGATGTATCATAAGACTACCAAGAATAGCCGAATAAAGGTATCGCTTTGTTAAAAAATACCGAACAAATAAAAAACGAACCGTTCGTTAAGGTTTTTTTTTCCATTCCCTGGTTATAGCCATAATTTGATATTTTTATTTTATCTTTGTTTATGTGCAATAAGAAAATAACTTAAAGTATTAAAAAAACTATTTAAATTGTGATTAAAACATTCAACACAGACGATTTTTGTTTTTTTTTTAGCTTTGAGTCAAGGATTTCAGATGTCAAACCTATTCAGTCAAGTGCCTGAATCAATCGAATTTGACTTCGAGGCAAGTGATATGACTTTACCTCAGTCAATTCGAGTTATTAATCTCATTCCGCAAACATCTTTACCACCAACTACAACTTCTAGTCATGTATATTGATAAATTTTTGCACTAAAACTTCTTTGGCGGCGAGTGCAATTTTAAGGTGGCGCTTATTCGTGACGCTTTTCAATTGATTTGAAAATTTTCAAAGTAGCTTTATTCGTGAAGATTTTAACAATGTCAAAAGCACATATTTATATGAAAATTACCACTGCCTACCATAAAAACTATTGCCACTAGCGGACATTGAACCTTGGACTGTCACCAGCACCGAATAAGAGTTGGAAGTGTTACCATTATGCTACATAGATACTTACAGAATTGAAGTTTTGCAATTATGGTAGTCAATGAAGGACTACTATTTCTTTCATTATTAATCGCATTTTATTAATTTTAATTTTTATTATCGAACGTTGTTGTAGTACAACATCCACTAAAATAATATGTACTAATCAGTTTAAAGTAACATTTAATTTTCCAAAAAAATCTTGCGGATGAAAGTTTCATCGTTGCAAAAGGTGAAAAAGGTTTGGATATTGTTGGCAGCCCTTGTTATTGGCAGCCCTGTAAAAATGTCAATGATAGTTTTACTAAGCCAGAAGATGTCTGACTTTTGCTGATCTAAGTTTTGTACTTTATATATCATTTAGAAATATAATAAACGGATCTTCTAATTTAAAAGATTTCAGTTGTTTATTCTTGCCTAAAGTAACATTCGAATAAAATAATTATTTATTTTAAACTACGATAAAACTTACCTAAAATAAGACTTTTTTTTATTATGGTTGTTATCTTTTGGAGCATCCCTTCTGAAAGCATTGTAGTTTTAGAATATATACTTTTTTATTACAATAATATGTTTATGTAAGCACCGCTCTTTTCGAAATTCACTTTTCAATGGCAAACTACAGTTAAAATAAACTGTATTAATTACCTCTCTATCCATTGCAAAAATCTATATAACATAGAATGTCAATGAAATGTATAGAGAAATGGTTTCAAGTAACTTTAAGTTACTTAACTTCAGTAAAGGAAGCATGTTCCTTGACTGAAATTGTTCGAAAAAAAAATCTTAAGTATTTATTAAATGTAAAAGATTTCATTGTGAAATATTACAGTTTCAACGATTGGTAATTTTCATCTTTTAAATTCATAAAAGCGATCGAATGGAACGCTTATGTTCTTTTTCTATATAGTAGAAAATTAAATTTTATATAGCCGATGTACACAGGATTGCCCGGTATGCATTTCAGCGTTACAGTAGAGAATTTTTCTTTTAATAACTCTTGTAAGAAAACACGATATCTATGGAATAAAACATAGTGTTTGCCGACTCTACTTAAGCTTCAAGCCAAAACAATTCATTTACTCAAATTATTCTTCTCTACCTTTAGTTTTATTTTATACCTAACAGTCGTTGAGAAAATAAAAGATCTCTACTGATATGGTCGTAATACCTTTTTTAAAATATTTAAGCTTATATATTTTCACTTGTAAATAATATCGCGATATGTATAGCCTATATCCGTGCAGAACGAATAAGATGTCGAATAGTGAAAGTTTCATCGAAATCTGTCCAGTGGTTTTTGAGTGAACACCAAACATATTAATAAACCCTTACTTTTTTTATATATTAGTATATTTTATATATTAGTATTAGTAAATAGGTATAAATTGATCGAAAAGGATTAGCTTTTCTGGAATGAATATACATGCTGAACGAAATATTAAAATTTCAGAAATAAAGGACAAATTGTTGTTATTGTCCCGTTTCTGTTGTTTCGTTATTTGTTTACAACAGAATTGATTCTCATTTTGAGTAGGATGATTACAAGTTACAATACCCAAGTGATATGTTTCATGAAGCCGCTGATGACTTACATTTGAAGTTACTAAATAAAATCTATACACACCCTCGTATTGTCATTCGAGGCCAATGGCAGAGGCAGCAGGATTAATCGACATAGTCTGCAAGCGAAAGAGGCTGAATCACTTTAGCTTCATAAATTATCGTATGCAGCATATAAATATTAGAAACAGGAATAAAACTGCTTTGATCCATGTCTGATTTTGTCACCACTGAGCATGAAAGAACTTAGAGCACGTGAAAGTCGACGATTGGAGCTGAGAATCCACTTACTGTTTTTGGATTATGGGATTCTTAGTTTACGGAAATAATTAAGACCATATTTGCAGTTCCGCTAAGGCGCTCCAGTGTGATTTTTAATTTTTTCAGACACTGGACATTTACACACACAAACTAATTTTTATTTCTTTTGTCATATTTACTGCTTTAAATTTCTATCATTTCGATATTAAGTACAAGTTTAATTACCGCTTTAATGTAAATAATTTTGTGTTTTTTATTAGAACTTCTGCAACTTCTACTGCTTCTCACACTTTCTTTAGTTTGATGAAATGAAGAGTGGAACAAAAATATAAAAAAAAAACAATCGTTCCAATTGCTACTGAACAACAATTAAATAATTCGTATTTTAGTATTGTTTATCACTAGTGTTGTTTTCAAAAATAAAAAAAAAATAGTTGTTAATATGTCATTCAGTGCTCAGACAAACATGGCGGCATTTATCTTTGTTAATTCTCAGTTAATTTACTAATTCGCTTCAAGAATTTGCTTGAAAGAAGCGCACAAAAAGAACATAAGGAATGAAAGACATAGCATCAAAATGGCGACGACTTTAATGGAATATTCATTTCTTGAAACCATGACAGGGTGTTTATATTTAAATTAAAGCAAAAAACTATTTACAATGTTTAGGGGTACTCGTGAAATATTACTATACCACGTTCAGAATGAGGGGGATACTACGATTTCCGTGGCGATGTACTGAAAACAGATATAAATTTTTGGTTTATAAATAAAAGTTGTATGATAATCTTTCAAGAATTCTAAAGCAGAAAAAATTGTGGTAAGGGGTATTTTTTGAAAGGTGTGCTGAGTTCTAGTGGAAGATGACAACACAGTTCAAAGATTTTAAAGCATATACATAAATAAATCCATACAATTTTCACATTTCAGGTTTGCCTAATTTTGTGACTGTGAAACCTAGTATGTTTACACCGAAGCTTAGTCCCCTTTTCCACACGGCAATTTTTCTTGCTGGTAAGTCGAGTTTTTCGGCATTGGAACGTGACGAGAGGGGACAAGCAAAGACTTGCTCGTACCGTCCATTTTTCTTCTGTGCTGCTCTTACTTTGAAGTTTCGCTTTAGTTTTATTCAGAATTGCTCAAGAAAACTTGCTTAGTGGAAACGCAAATGGCAAATTCAAACGAGAATTGAAAACTTGCTGGCAATAAAACTTGTCGTGTGGAAAAGGGGACTAACGCTGCAGCTATACGTTCAAGAAATTGCTTTCAAGTTGACCACACATAGTGCTTGTCAAAATTTATTCAAATTGATAGCTGTGACGTAGGCTGTGTGCAACTTGATGGTTAATTTTATTTTCAAGATGTCATCGTCAAGGCAAACACTCAATTTATTTACAAAAACTGTGATCAGCTGTTTAACTTGACCGTCAAGTTTCCTCACGATTTGAAAGGAAAAATTGATATCAAGTTGGTTGTCAAGTTCGAAAAGTTTGAGTGTGTTAGTAAAAAAGTGTGAATGAGTTGCAAATTGAAAGGCAACTTGAATGAAAAATTGAACGTGTAGACACCAAAATAAACACAGTTTATAGCGATTGTGTTTTATTACAAAACACAACTGTTTAATATTTATGTTTCTGCTTTAACTTCATCCATTTTTTCCCATTTTCACTTCCACTCTTCTCTTCTCTTTTGCTCATGACCCCTTTGGCGTTACACCCTTCATCTTCCCTTCAACTTCAATAGTGTGTTTTGACCTTAACAGTGTTTTAATGGTGTTTAATAATAAAACGCGCTGAGAGGTTTTTTAATATTTATATGGCAAAACACTCTCAAAACATCGTGTTTTGGCTCTTAAACTTGATAAATGCGTTAAACACGTTTTGGAGGTTCGGTGGAAACATACAATTAACTGCAAAAAATATTCATGCTAGTATAAATTGCATGAAGCAAACCATAATAAGTCGACGGCAACGCTACGTGGTTGGAAAATTCAATTTTGACGGTGCGTTATACTATGTTTGCATTGAAGCTTAAACACGTGTAATATCTATTGTGTTGTATCTCAAAACTCGATTGTTTACACCATCTTTTTCACTTTTTAGATTGTCGATTTTGCTTTACCTTCTTTCATTTGTTTCTTCAGTTTTATTTTCATCTTACCTCTTATCAGCTCAAGTTCCAAAAATTATGCATTTGGCGCTGCCACTATTCAAATTCCCTTAATTTTCTATGATGTGTTTTGACCTTTACAGAGTTTTAATGGTGTTAAATAATAAATCACGTTTTTTTGTGTTATAATTTTTGTATGCTAAAACACTCAGTTCAAGTACAATTTTTCTTTTGACCTTTACAGTGTTTTAACCCTCATTTTGGCACCAATCTTTTACTACTTAATTTGGCACTATTTACATTTGTACGCACTATTTCACGCCGCTCTTAAGTGGTTTAGAAGTTATAGGGTTCGCAAGTTGGGAAAATGGGCCTGGTAAAGTCGTGTTTTTTTTAAATTTCTTACAAAATCTAGCATTATGGGTAGCAAAAGAAAGGTTATGCTATACCCTATTCAAAAAATTACTAACCATTGAAATCCATGCATTACTTCTTACGATATTGCGTTTTACATACGCACTTTTTTTATGCACTAAATTACATATTACGAAATAACCAAAATATAATTATGAAAATCAAATTTAAAAAAAAATTTATAATACCAATGAATAAACAGAACAAATTTCAACAAAAAATTTACTTTTTTTTCATTAAATTAGCACTTCCAGCTACAATATCAAAACATGACATATTGTTATAAAAAATTGCGCTGTTTCTACACAACTTAAATTTTTTCTATTTTCATATATTCTGTGAGGGGGTTTTTGAACTTTGCGTATTTTTTGCATTTCAAAAGCACACTGCGCTTACAACTGTTTTTCACGTTTTCATTTCTGCGTACCGTTATTTTTCTTCCGAAAAGCAGAATTCAAATGTGGCGTGTGTTTCACTTAGTTGTAAAGAGTTGAAGTGTTATAGTATCAATAGTAAGAAAAGAGTTTCTATTGATCAGTTGTGAAACATCGTAGTGTAAACTTAGTAAAGAAAAGAATTTGCATTGATTAACTGTATTAATTGATTTGTATTAATTTGTATATTAACAAAGCGTATTTATAGCATTTGTTATTTCTGAAACTGTAAGACCCATTTTACATTGATCAAGACTTGAAATCAAGTCTGTGAGCTTGTTGGCAATTCGCCGCACTTCGTAAGCGCCGGAGGGGAAAAAGAACATTGAAGCTGCAAAAACATATATGTTTTTGGAAGCTGTACCGTCAATTTTTTCGTGTTCGTTATGTTATTTTCGCGTTGTTGGCTGTGCTCTTTATTTTATTTTTCGCATATCAACGTGCGTTTGTTGAGCTGCAGCTATAAATTTATGCTATTTCATATATGCAGAGCATTTTTTTTGGTATTGTTATTATTTTATGTTTAACAATTCATTATTTGTTGTTTTTAAGCCACAACAATTGTTTTATTTGCTTCTATTTGCTGTTTTTATTTCATAGAAAGCAAACAAAGAAGAAATAAACTTGAATTCAAGTCTTGAACAATGTAAAAGGTTTCGTCAAGTTCAAAGGAAAACGTCAAAAAAACTTGCTTTCAAGTCTCGATCAATGTAAAACGGGTCTAAGCACCTCAGTATTCAATAATTATGCAACGCTGTGACGTTTATCGTTAGTGTTGCCACACGTTAAAAACTCTTTGAAGGAGAAATTTTATTACCTGTGGGGATTATTACAGTATCTGATATATAAGGAGTTTATTGCAAAACATTGAGCTTAGGAGATATATTTTTATATATTTTTTTCGTGCATTAATTTAATAAAATGAATATTTACCAATTTTCGTTCCAACGTTTCCCGCTATTGTATGCTGATCCTGTTAATTGCATTATGTTTTCGTCCTTTGTTAAATAACTTGTTAACAACAAGGGTTCCATACAACTACCTGAATTTTTATATTGTACAAATGTAGTAATTTTCCTAAAAAAATTTCTATTTGGCTACTTTAACTTTCCAAGTTTAATTTCACTACCAAGCAATACTGGTTCGCACGATGAACAGATAGCGAGCTGGAATGAACATAGTTTGCAACTAGGTCGCTAACTTGGGGCTTACATTAGACAGTAGTGTTAAGACAGTTGCAACACATTCACGATTTTCTACACACACTATCTCACTTTTTCAACTGTCTGGTCAACTGGCTGAACTTTTTTGAAGACAATTGACTAGACAGTAGCTGGGACAGTAAAATTACATTTTCTATATAGAAATAAACGGAAAAGGGAAAAAGTCAAATAATTCATTGGAAGTTGAAGATAAAAAGTAAAATATATTTTTTTAAAATATTAGCATCGCAAACAATTGCAATAATATTAGGAAAACTGAATATTTGATATCAATAAATGTCAAATTTGTTCAATGTTTTATCTACTGTCTTGCCAATTGTCTGGACGCCTACATCATAGACCTAATTTCGAAGTATTTTTGACAATAAATATATATTCTTGACTGTCTTAGCAGTACTGTCTAATGTAAGCGATATGTAATATGTAAACCCTTTAAGAAAGCAATGAGCACTTCTAAAAGAAAGGCACACGTTACATACCACAGGGCATAGCAAATGCCTTCACATACATTAAGGCATGAGCGTCGAATGACAAAATATATAACATTATTTCTTTGGTGGCTAATGCCACTCCATGGCATTAAGTACAAAACATTTTCCCTAACAGTAAACAACTTCGGCAACATTTGCACTTAATGTTCTGAACAGCCATTAATGGCATTGAAAATGGGTTATTTATTTAGAGACAACGTTATAATGCATTGAAAAACCAATTCTTATTAAGAATTATTATTAGAAAGTTAGAAAATGGCAATGGCGCACCATCATAAAAAAACCAATTTCAATTTTAGTGAGATTCAGATATGTTCATGTTCAGACTGTTCATGCATTGAGATAAATGCAAAGAGATAATTCAATGCATCTATTACAGGGCATAAGATATGCCATGGCATATGCGGTCTCCACAAGATTTTCGTATGCTTTGATGTATATGGTGGCATGTGATATGCCCTGTGAAGACGTCCTGTTATAGCCTGAACACATTGACGACGACTGCAAGTAAAAACCACATATGGTTTTTGCTGCAAGCTCCTTATCAGATTCCTTCATTGTCAGCATATTTGCGTCAAGTTTTTCTTCCGCTTTATCAAATCTTGCCACCCGATCGTTAAAATTAGACTTTTTTAATTTTGCAGCATTTCTTGGTAAAAACAAAGAAGAAGAAGCAAATGAATTAAATGCTGATTCTTTTACCTATAATGCTCTTCGACGTCAATGCAACAAAATTGAATGTATTCTCTCAAAGAGCGGCCATTGAAAAGGGCTGTACCCTGTCGTGTCTTGTTCTTTCCTATTAAAATATAGACTTGCAATAAACCATTGTATCATACCATAAACATTATCGAATAATACCATTATTCTCACCTATATTTAATTTTGGGATTATTTAGGGCTCCCACACTGGTCATTTCATATATAGCTATAGCTATAACTATTTTTGTGTACAACGCTCCAGCTTCTTCTCCTAAAGCTCGACAAATATAATTTCCTGCAGCACACTCCATTTCACAAGTTCTTGGCTTTTGCTTTTCCATGTTCCAATTGGGTTTCTGATATTTATATATCTTTTGATAATGTTTGGCTTAAATCTGTCAGAAATATACAATAGACGGGCGAAATGTCAAATATCAGTGATAACTTGGATTTAAGTAATGAATTTTGGCTTAACTTCAACCAGGGTACACAAAATAAGGTAGCCTCAAGACGGAGAGCGCGACTGCCGAAAATGTTAAGCCGAACTGCTTCAGCTGTTGTTGTTGTTTCTTTCAGCAGCCAGTTGATTTCGAATTTTCGGATATGCGAAAGAGAGTACTGTCAGTTTTGCAGCAACCTTGTTATTCAACCATGACTTCAACGAACAGTCTTCAGATAAAGTGTTGTTTAGTTACTTTTCATTGTTTTTCGCTGAAAACAAAACAAATCGCAGCGTTTCATTTGACAGTTCTTTTATAGCGAAATACTTAAAATCATGTAGCGGCTTTTTGACTTTTCTGATGGTGGTGAATGTGGAAAAATGTTGCAAAGAAAATGTGCCATTGCAACAAAGTCTGGATCTATTTCTAATTTAATTTGACGTGCGACCACTGTGGGAACATCGCCGTTTGTCTATGTTTTCGTAGCTGCTTCCTTTGCTGTTTCTATCGTTCGTTCTCTAAGGAAGGCATTTCGCTCCTAAAAGTCCAATTCACTAGGTTTCTAACCAGACGTTCCACTGCCCGAACGAACGCCATCTTGTTCGTTCGAACCGTGGAAAAACCTAAATTCAAAGCTTGCAAACACCAGCGTCGATCAGTTTCTGTAAATAGAAAAGAACATAATTTTGGTTACTTTCGTACATATAAATTTTTTCGTTTACAATGTTCATTGTAATGGACATGCATTCGAAAGGACTCTCTTAATTCTATGCATTACAAACATTAACAACGAAAGGAAGTGAACGTTTTTGTTTTCTTATTATATTTATAAATTAACATGTTTGTTTTTTTTTGTTTGATGCTATAGAAAATAAATGTAAAATAGAAGTGAATGTGATAAAAAATATATTTGTTGTTTAATTTGGAAAAAAAAATAGTTAAGAGTTATGTCTATTGTAACATCCTTTTTATTTTATTTTTTTTTACTTTATTGAGAATGTAAACATATATTTAGGCTTTCCAAATTTGTATCGTTATTATTTTTTTTAAATATTCTGAAAGGGTTAGTAATATATATAATGCTTATAGTTTATAGTATGTTTACACTGAACCACGAAACCGTGCTATAAGCATTTATAGTGTTTAAGATACAAAACACTATTTATTTTAAAATAATATAAAATGAACTGCATATATATTTAAGTTTTATTTTGTTTAAAAAGTTATATATATTTTATGTTTTCGTATAAAATTAGTTGACTGTTTTTTCATTGCATTGATTGAACGTTGTTTACTCGCCACAAATATTTTGAAATGGAAAAGCAGTGTGTTGGCAGAAAATGTTGGATCGACCGTTGGTTAAGTTTTCGTATGATACTTATTGTCGTCCAACATGCCATGTCGATCCAACATGATGGACCATGCGAAAGCTCATCTTAAAAAACTTCAATTCAGTTCAGTTATTGTGTGCACCACAATTTGAACGAAGAAGGTATTGAACGCACCCCTTCTACTACTGATTTAATTGAAAATGGATTATGACAATTCAAACGTAAGTTTCTTATTATGTTTTGGTCTACTTTTCTTTATTTTATTATTATTTTATAGACATGTGGAAGAAATATATATTGGACGTGGGGAGAAAAGGAGTTCCTTAAAGAGGTTCTTATTCCATTCTTTCAAACAGTAGACTCTTAAAATAACAATTTTTTAATATTTTCGTACCCTGCTATTTGTGGTATAATTAATTTTTACAAAATCATGAAATAATTCTTCGTTCAACTATTCAATTTGTCACTTTGAATTGGACTTAAAAAGCAGAGCCACATCTAGCAATTTACTTTTTTAGAAGTGAATATCTAAGCATGTTTGTTATTGTAACTACCGATTGAATACTAAAGTCGGCTTTAAGAAAGATTCGTTTAGTACTAAGTGTGTTGAATGTTGGTTTGTTTGTGATAATTATGTGTTTAATTATTAAAAATGCATGCAAATTACTTCTTTTTCTGTTTTTGTTGTTCTTTCTCATTGTTTCTGTGTTGAGTGTTGGTTTGTTTGTAATAACTATATGTTTTATTATTAAGAATGTAAGAAAACTGCTTCTCTTCTTATTCGTTGCCATTGTTTCTGTATTGAGCGTTGTTTTGTTTGTGATAATTCTATGTTAAATTATTAAAAATGTAAGAAAATACGAGTTGTCGTATAGCATCCAAAATAATCAAGTTGCAGACAGCATGACAACATTTTCATATCTTATTTTATGTTGTACTCGTTCTCAATGTGTACAGGCTATCAAACAACAAAATACAAAAAGCAACATAACCAACGGATGGCTGCTGCCAGTTGAACCAATTGACAAGTGAAATCAGACTCGTTCGCAATAACCCAATGTAAACACTTTTGAATGAGTCATTTGAAATGAGCTTTTCGCTCAATGTAAACATAGTATTGTGTTTCTTGGAGGCTACACTTTCAATTTTTCTTTGAATTGGCATCACCCTCACATAATTTTAGAAACATACTTTTTGAACTGACTACCAACTTGTTATCAATTTTGCCTTGCAAGTCGTGAGGCAAAATGATGGTCAAGTTCTTGCATATACATTTTTGTTTTTCGTTTGCAAAGAAGGTGCCGCATCGAAACGATGGATAAAACTTATAAAAATAATGTATGAAATTTTGTATTTCTTGCAGCACTTTCAGTGAACTAAGAATACTTAAGAATAGAAAAAAATCTATTTTGGTAATATTTAAATCAAATATTTCTGCTCTCATCTTATCATCGCTATATGTTTTTTAGCATCTTTTTTAGAATTAAAAAACCTACTTACAGCAAAATTGTGATTATTAAACACAAATATTTATTTTTTTCTTTCCCACTTTCTTTCCAATGCAATTTTCATTGTTTTTTGTGTCATTTTGACATAATATGCCTCAAATGACAGTTAACCCCTCGCGGTTTGTAATACCTGGTATTTAGTCCCTGTTTACAATTGTCATTAATTGGCTATCAAGTCTTGTGTTCGTTGGTGCGGGAATAGTAACAGAAGAAAAAGAAAAAAGTCACCGTACCGTCAATGCTTGGGCAATTCGTTTTGCGTTCGCTCGTGCTCCCGTTATTTTTCGGCGTAACAGCGCATAAATTGACCGTCAATTCTTGACGTTGTAGATGGAAACAACTTTTGAAAAGTGTAAACGGGACTTATATCAGGTGTGCAGCAAAACCTTGAACGTGTAGGTACAGCTTAATATGGGTCTTATATTCATTACGCATGTTTTCGAACGAAGCTGAAGTTTCTCCTAGTAAGTGGTTATCGGGTTTTTATTTAGACTACTTAGTTCCGTTTCTTCAAGCAATTGTTAGTTGTAACGAATTTGTTCTGTCTATCATTATTATAAGTAATAAACAAAATTCAAGTGATTTCGTAAAAATTTATCGCTTAATGGATGCCCTTAAGAACACGACGCTCTGGAAGAGTAAGTGTGAGTGGATTTAACTATAAAATCTTGTAAATCTTTCATCATTTCGGAAGTGAGGGCTAAGACCATAAAATTGCTTTTACACACATTTGTCATATGTACAAATATGTTCTTTATTACGCTCGACATTTGCGTATAGATGCATTTGTGCAAATAAATGTGTGTAGTTTTGTATAAAAAGTCGATTTTAAAGACATGATCCATAAAATTGACAGAGGTAAAACAAAACAATTCTATTGAATATGGATATCATTGCTTTTTGGAGCGGTTCTTGACTGCAATTTTGGAGTTAGTATCTGACATTAACTGAGAGATTGATTTTTTAAGTAAGGTATGATGATAACTAACTGGTGAGAACATCATATATTTTCGAACAGCACCCATGCAAACAGTGGTTGGTTTTGTTGTTGTCGATGACACGCGTTGATGAAGACACGTACAAAATCACCAGGTAGCTGAATTGTGCTTTGCAGCCGGTCTGTATGCTAAGTTGTTGCCAATAATATTTGGACAATAGTATCGAATAAATCCTTTTTGGGTAGATCCTTACAATTTCATCTATTTTGTTTCATGTTTGATTGCAGGTGTCTTTGAACAATGGATCAAGACAAAACTCTGTTCTAGCATGGAAATCAATAATTTCTCGCTATTGAATATGAGTTTTATATCAAAAGCAATCAAACCTTAAGACACCTGATACAATATTGTATATAATAAAAACAGCCAAATGAAGGTAAATATTTTTTTTTATCTTGGGCAAGATATTGGGAACTTGCACTAATGCATTTGGGGTAAAGGGATTAATTTAATTAGATAACAAGTATCAAAAATGTTTTCGATTGATTTTGAAGGAGCATATATTACTGCCAGAAACTGAGGAACTGAACTGTTAACTATGACATATTAAATGATTTTGAGATAAAGAAGTATTAATAAAAATGTATCCTTATATTTGTAGTGTTCTTCAACATTTGTTTGTTTTACCTTTTTAGCGTTCTATTCTTCAGGCAGTAGCAAAATAGTTGCTTACAAAAAACTGTCTGTTACTTCTTAGCTGCATTAATTTTTGTTGGTAATTATTCTGCAACAACAAAAATGCTATCAACAAATACTGACTACAGCCAAATAGAAACAAACAGTAGAGATACGGAAGCTCTAGATGGTGAAACGCCGTCATCAACAAAGCGTACCTTACGCGATTGTGAACAGGATATGATGGGAAGCAGCACAACGTCTTCTTTGTTATCAGTGTCGTCAAGCCTGAATAAGGCATACACCATCTCAGTAATGAGCGCACATCAACAAGTTATAAGCAGCAACGTATTAACAAAATTACAGGGACAGAGATGGCAACAATATTTCGACTTTGAAAAAGTTTTGAAGCAACTGCGTTGTGCGGAAAAAGCTCAGCTAAAATTAACGGATATGGAACATCATAGCGGTAGTAGTAGTAGTGGTAGTAGTAGTAGTGGTGGTAAATCATCGTCCTTTTCACCTTCTGTTACATTAAGTCAAAAACCTAAACATGCACACCAGAAGCAGAAGCAGGTGCAACGCTTAAATGGCAGCGATATGCAATATTATGAACTAGCGCCAAAACAAAAGGCTCTTGAGATCGTTATTTGCAATGTTTGCAAAGGAATTTATACAAAAGTTGGCTTCAATAATCATATGTTACTCCAACATGCTGCTATTTGGAGTACAGTGTCAACAAAAACTTGTGCGAAAGTGGAGGAGCCAACGACGAATAGTCTGCCTGACAGTCGAGAAGAACACTTGAGAGACCTTGAGCGTATCGAGTTGGTAGGCATATCTTCCGACTCATCTGCAACAGCTTCTAGCACTATGAGTTCATCGTCCTCCTCCCAGGCATCATCGTCTTTTGGAAGTTCTACCCGCGCCGCAAAAGGAAATCGCAGCAGTAATAGCAGTGCAAGTAGTAATGGACGCTCACGCTGCAAAGTTAGTAAAATGCAGCATCTTCCGACATCCACGTCAACAGTGAGTGTGCAGAGCTCTCCGCAACAAACCGTTTCGCCAACAGTAGCTCAATTATTGTTATCATCTTCAAGCAATTCGAAGTCGTCCAGTTCGACAAAGTTGTCCAGTACGACTACATCAGCTACAACTCCTATAACAACAGCTGCCGTACAAGCAAACGTTACCGTCAAAATGTTGCCTACATTTGGTAATTCAAGCGCCACACACACAAACAGTACTCCGCCTTCGGTATTGGGCATAAGTGGTTCGTTTTCAAATTCTTCGAATTCTTCCACATCGTCTTCATCGATGTCTTCAACATCTTCCAAATCGTCCAGTCAAAGCAAAACTTCGTCTCCATCAATTACGTTTCCTACATTATTATCACTGCCCTTAACGGAAGCATCCAACAATGCCTCAGCTCAGTTTGAGATTGTTTCAAGCTCCACACCCTACTACGTAGGCTCTACAGGCAAGGGCAGAAAAAATGCAAACTTTAGCACTGACTCCTTTGAAAAGACTGACGACAATGCAACCATTACAAGCATATCTGATTTGCGAGTTTTAACTTCAGCGGCTTCAGTCGTAACACCAAAGTTGGTAAGCACGTCAAACTCAGATGTTCTACAGACTTCAGATATGGACGCCGAACAGAAGGTATGTATTAGCTGAAAAATTGTATAATTTTTTTGTAACTTCTAGATCAAAACTTAATCAAAAGTATTTGTAAACTAAACCATAACTAATATTGCGAATCGTAAATGTTTCGTATATTGTGGACTAAACCGTAAATATTATTATTATTAAAACCGTAATAATATTGATGTTGGTAACTTTTTTTCTTGATTTGTGAAGTTTCAGTGGATTATTTTTTGATGCTTATACATTGGAACAGAACCGTCACCTTCATTAAAAAATTTTGCTCGAAACATTTAAATAAAATTCTGCATTAATGATGTACTCAAATTTTTGTTATATCTCTTTAAGATACTCAAAGTTTAAATTTAATCACTATATATTTTGACTAGAATTAAAAAGACACACGGTTCAAACGTTTTAAGACACTGTTAAAACTTAAACACGTAAATTGAATTACAACTGTACTTTTTTTTGTAATAATGGATCTTTACCGAAATCTAATATAACTTACTCATCCACAAAATATATATTAAAAAACATTGGAATTGGGCGATTCTTTTGTTCTATGCTGCTAAATAAAATATATACCTATGTAGACATATCGTTTGTTTTTTTTTTTTAAACACAGCTCAACAACATACCACTTGCATCATTAATATCTACACCAGAGGAAGACAACTATCAACAATTGTCAGTTTCTACTAATAACCGAATTGATAATGCCGATGCTTGCTCAACTTCTGAAAGTATCATTTCATCTACTGTTGATATTCTGCAACCAACTCCAATCATAGCGCAGCATGATTATGGTCTTAACAAAATGAACTCCAGTATAGAACGATTGCAGATGTCCACTGTTTCAACATCATGCATGTCGCCGACATTGACGCTAGCAAAATCAAATCCATATGCCAAGATGACAACGACTATGGTAACACCGAATAGCTCCGGTAGCAAATTGAGTTTTGATAAAATTTGCGGTGTTAGTACTAGTGATGAATTTGGAAACACACCATGTATGCGCCCATTGACTTGTAGCGTGCATTCGCATGCTTCAAAACGACAAGTTTCTGGACGCAGCAAGCCATTCGATGAACTTCTCGCATATTATTGCAGTAGTAAAGAGGTGCTATAACGTTACATAATTTTATTGGAAACTGTAAATTTATTTTAACATATTTTTCAGGGAAAACCCGCGTTTTTAGGACAAGAAATTGACTCTACAAATTCTTCATCCAGTGCTAATTTTGAACGCAGAAGTGTGTTTGGTACATTAGTAGCTGTTCCCAACATGCCATGCATAACTACAACTGAACCGTCTATGGAAAATAATTCCTTTAGTAATAATGTGTCAACATTAAAGTTCATGAAGCCAATACCGGAGAAAACTATAAACCATATGAACTCACAAGAAAGAAGTGAGTTTGAAGCTAGGATGACATTATATTCTACCTCACAAGCTACTGCTCATGACATGTCAAAACTTGAACCCATACATGCTACAGGTAAATTTAAATTTTCTTCTCTTCTTCATTCAGTACACAATTTTAGAAATTTCAGTTACAAATTCAAACAAATATTGTTCTATTTTATTTACACCGTCAACAGCGACTTCGAGTAATTTATCACAGGTACAACTGGACAGCGTTGAACAATCTTGTGATGAGCGTGTACAGAACCAGAATTCTTCTGATGAAAATTCCATACTAACACTTGAAGGCATTTTTGATCATAACACACAGCTAGAAATGTTAGATAGCAAATTTATTACGGAAATTTTAAATACTGCTGAATCAGATATTAATTTTGATGAACTTGAGGGGTCTTCATCAACAGCGACTGCAAGTGTGCAAACTCGTTTACCACAACCAGCAACAAAACGTTTACGAATAGACGACAGCGTTATTCAACAAAACCAAGAAATTGAAAAGGCATTTTCTTCCTTCGAACAGCAGCAATTACAAACATATGTTGCTGAGCAATCTGCTATTTTGAATCAGTCAATTGAGCTTAAAACTAATAATGTTTATGATAGAAATGGTCAACAGCCAAGCAAAAAACAAATCGAAATTCAATATCAAACTGAGCTCAACAATGTACTGCAACAACATCAGCAAGAGCAAATAACCGCAATCGAAGCAATGCAATTTCAACAACTACTTTATCAACAATGCTCATTTAACAATGTGGACGATAATATGCTAGAGCAACAACACCAGAAACAGCAATTGCAACTACAAAGTGATAACAGCAGCAAAGAAGTGATTGATTTGTCCGTAGTGAATGAAGCTTTGAAGACGGATAATATGGGTAAAATGTTGACTTTGGATAACTTCACCACCGAAGTCAAAAGAAAAGACCCAACAGCATTTAGTGAGTACGATATTGATGAGGACAGCTGTGAGGAAATGGAATGGAATTTCAATGTTCTTAACGTTCCTTCATTGACTGATGAAAACAATGAAGAAATAACAATAGATAGTTTAGTTGAATTCACAACGAATTCCCAGCGTGATGGCACAGAACAATACGGATTGCCCACGGAAGAAGATCTTCTTTTTGAAATAACCGCAGATAATCCAGTATCATTGCAACAAAAACAGGTTATTGCAGAACTATTAACACAGAGAGATTATAAAGCGGTAGCAAATCTTCATTTTAATAACAACAATAATAAAAGTAATTTGTGTAGTATGGACGAAAATCAGGACAACAAAAATGAGAATTCTCGTAAAGCAGCTTTCCTAAGCTTTGACTTTTCTCTTATTGAATCTACTAAGTCCTTAACGATGTCTCGCAATAGCTTAGAATCGAAATGTAAAATTTCCCAAAAGCAAAATTTTGATGAATTAAATTTAAACATTCAAATGTTCAATTGTGTACCACGTCCGTTAACAATTAACCACTTTGGTCTTATTAAATTTCCATTATCATTAGCTACAGCTTTTCGTAGAGATCTTCTCACATCACGTAAAGCTAACAATAATCCGATTACACTGACTGGAAATGGCAGCTCCGTTCTTGGAAATTGCATCAATGGTTGTATTATCGGTAGCAATTCAATGAATGCACGCTTCTCTTCAGGAAATGCAACAAAAAATATAAGCAATGTAGCTTCATTAAACAATAGTGGCTCTGCTGGCACTAATTTAATCAATGATTTTGCTATTGGCAACGTTTTAATATCGAATTCATCGAATAGTTCCTTGCCAAAGCAGCAAAGAAATGGTAATATAGAGCTTGTGCAAACCATTATACCAACCTCTAGTAGCAGTATAGTGTCATCATCAAATGGCACCATGATTGCCCAGGGAAACACACTGCATCGTCTCCAAAAGTCCATGCTAAACAACACGCTCAATAGTTATCCTTGCGTTAATGGTAAAAGTAAGGCTGCCATAAATAGTGTTGCACCAATTGCAATAGTTAATCCAACAGCGCGCCTGTCAGTCACAGCGCAAAATAATCAAACCAACATTAATACTTTCAGTAATAACAACTCTAATTTTGCGAAAAATGTTCAAACAGCTTTAGACACTGATCGCGTTAAACTAGTAAAGCGCTCTCCTATAACAAAATTGAATAACCTAAAATCGACACTTTTTACACCAAAAATATTGACTGAACTGCTTATGGGAAGCGGCGCATTAACTGCCAACTTTTTAGGAGTACCAAATGGAAATTGTGATAATGCAGTCAAATCGCGTACAATTAAATATTATCGAAATAAAAGCGTGTACGCCAAGCGTAGGATTAACAAATTAAGCCAACAACAGCGTACGGGAATAATGAATTCAACGTTAAACATTACCAGGGAAAAGAGACATAAAACGCTTCAAGCGATACTTCCTTGAGAAATCAAATAGATTAACTGTATTTTTGGTTTTGCACTTTAAACATAACTTGCTTGCTAGCTACATGGTAAATATAAGTACAATATTCGGAGGCAAATACCGCCAATTCTAATGGAATTGGCATGAAATTACTTCAAGTTTGTTTTGCGAAAAAATCGATCAAATCAAAAATAAGAAGAAAATGAAAAGAAAACGATATGTATAGCAAATAATAAGGATACCTTCAAAATGTTAATTGAGCAAAATTTCGTTAGTGAAAATGGCGTGCCAATGAGAAATGAAGCACACTTCGTTTCTCGTTTTGTACTAAAGAACGAAAAATGTTTCACTTCTTTTTGACTTGTCATCTTCTCTACCGCTATTTTGTTAAAAAAATAACATTTTGGAGATATTCTCACTGTATGTTTTTAAAGTTTAGTAAAAAATTTAACATGGCAATTGAAATATTTAAGAACCCTTGATTGAAAAACACATTGCTTGATTTCTTCGTAATTTAAAAATTTATAAAGATTTTTATGGAAGACATAAAGTTGTGTGTTTTTAACATTGTTAATTAATTTAATAAAAAGCTTTTCGTCTTATGGTTGATTGAATATAAAAGGAATACAATTTTATAAAGTAACCTATTCATCGCCCTTTATTTAAAGATGAATCGCAACAAAAGTGCAATCCAAGTCACGTTAATTTCCATTAGTGCTAGAGGTATTTGCTTCCTTAAGTAGTTAAGCATTTGAAAAAAAAAATTAAGAAAAAGCGTTATAGGCATTTCAATATATTCATTACATACACAGTTGATACTGCATTCTTTTGGTTAATCTTCGTTTTGTAGGATTTGAAAAAAACTGCTTAAACTATAGAAAAAGCTAAATTCATTGTTTTTACTTTAATGGAAAAAATATTTATTTTAATGTTTCGTTACTTATTTTTAAGATAAAAAAACGTTTATTTTTACTTTTTTACTTTTTTACTAAACTAATTCGCAGAGAAACGTCCATCATATGAATATATGGCGCGGATATATTTTTTATTATTTAACATTTTTGCGTTCTTTTTATGAACATTGTTCATTATACTGGATGAGTTCTGATCATATTGCCCCATATTTTGGAACCAGGCCTCCTGGTATTGAAATATTTAAGTATTCCCTGAACTTATCATTTCATATAACTCAAGGTTATAAAATTACAACACAAGTTTTCTTAACATTAATGCTTATTTTTCAATTCTTACACACGATATTAATTTTGAATATAGTATCAACTTCATAATTATATTAACCTGTATATTTAAATAGACCCTTTATAAAATAAGAAAAAAAAAGTATTGGAAATACAGTTGAAAACGCAAATTTATTGTGAATCTTTATATATGTAACCTTTAATATATAGTACATATTTAGAATTTCTAAAATATAAATACTATAGAAAGCATAGAATTTAAGACGAAAATATTTAATGTAATAACTAAAGAATTGACTGTAATTTTAATATATGCATGTATTTTTATTTGCGAACGTACATATTGAGTGAATTAATCGAAATAACAAAATGAAAAAAGAACATTAACTATGATATGAATAAAATCAAAAAGACCTTGATCTTATTAAATTCACATGTATATTAAAAGTAAAAATGATTTAATTAATAAATGGAGAATGGGCTAGTTTTATTTTGAACAGGCCAAGAGTGCTCTTTAATCTGTTTCTGAAAATTGAACACGTGTGCTTGGAAACTTGAAAATGATGCAAATGTGTGTGGTCAAAAAAATAGTAGCGTTTTATTAATACATACAAAGCATTGCAAAATTTCGCTTAATTATATTATAAATACCCAAAAATGTAAGTATTGAGCTATGTTCCCTCAATTTATATAAAAACTAAATTTAGTTGTGCCGTATTTTTCCAGAAATGGGACGAGAAAAACATTTTGTTCTGTTCTGTTGAAAAGCGGGAATTGATAAAAAAGTTAATTTAAGAGAGCAAAACATACAAAGAGGTTGTAAATCTGCTCAAATGTTCACCAACCACGATTTGCAATGCCATAAAATATAATAAAAAACTAGAGACACGTGGACGCAAGGCAGTTATGGCGGCGAAATTGATTAAACGAGTGGTACGGTACTATAAGGCCAATCCATTTGCCTCTGCAGTATAATTATAAGAAGAGCTTAATGTAGCGCAAGTATTCGTACTTTACGTAGACTTCTTAAGGAATAATATTTGAGTACGCATGGTCCTCGTAAAGGGCCACTTTATGGTGGCCCACTTTATGGTGGTCCCACCACTACATTTGATGGTGGGACGAGTTCAAAATTGTAATGTACGGTGGTAAAGGGTCTAGCCAATATGTTCGACGTCCCAAAAAAAATTCAGTACAACTCCCGAAGTCTAACACAAAAACCATTAAGCACGGTGGTTTAAAAATTATGGATTGCGTATGCTTTTCTTTTTATGGTGTTGGTCTAATTTATTGTATAGAAGCAATAGTAGATCAACATCTGTACTTCAAAATGTTACAGGAAACTATGCTCTCGTATGCCCAAGAGGAGTAAGATAACAACACGAAACAAACGAGAAAACTTGCGAAGAAGTATTTCTGAGACAATCGGATCGAGCTCTTGATGTGACCTGCTCTGTCGCCGGATTTGAGTCCAATTGAAAATTTGTGATGTGATGTTAAAAAGGGCATTGCTGACTCTAAACCTTCAAAAAAACATCAACTTTGGAAAGAGGTTAAGCGAATTTGGTACTCCATACTTATCAAGACATGTCAGGATCTTGTGAACTCCGTTGAGTTTACTAGACTCGTCGTTGCAAACCAGTATTTGCTAAAAAAGGTCATACAACTAAGTAGTAAACGCTAGAAAGAATTACAATTTATCCAAACTGTAAAGTAAATTACCAAATTTTTTGTTATTTTTCTATTTTTGTTGAACTTTTTATAATAGGTATGTTTCCGTACGCACTTCAAGTAAAGTTCGAGTAAAGTTCGAGTAATAGAGAGTAATTTGATTATTTGTAAAAATGAGAAAATTTGTCAAAAAGTACGGAAACGCTTTCATGTAAGTTTCAAGCACAACAGCTGTTTTTTGAAAACAATAAAATTTAATTGCGTTGTATTTGTATTTAAAACACTTTCGTAAGTGTTTGTTTTGGTTATTTTAACTATTTATACTAATATGCTATCCGATTCCATACATTTTTTTTACAACACAACGCAACAATTTAAATTTATCACTTTGGTAATCAGCTGTTCGAAGCTTGAGATTTGTGCTCGAAGAAATTTTTCAAGTAAAGTTCAAGTAATAGAGAGCCACAAAAAATGACATTTTGCTTGTTCTTCTTCTCTCGAGCTGGAAAAATGTGTACGGAAACGCTTTCGAGTAACTTCAAGTTACTTGAAGAGAGTACGGAAACAGACATAATCACTACTATTTTTTTGACCGCTGCAATATGACGCAAGTGCCAAATATTTTAAGTTATTTTGAGCTATTAGCTTGTTTTAGTTCAGAGTTTTTGTTAGATAAAAGTTAAGATGTGGAGAATACTAATTCTTAACAAAAATTATTAAATACAAGAACATACGAGTTTTATTTTATATTTTTGTAGAAACGTTGTGGTTACTACTATTATTTTGACCGCAGCTGTGTATTATATTATATTATATTACTATAACATAATTCCGTAAAATGTGAGTGTGGAACGCTTGATTTTTTGAAAAATTTCATAGAGTATTTTAGGCATTTTTTGTTATGTGATTTATTGAAACTTCAAAAACTTTTTATATATTTTCATCTTAATCAGTGGAATCGACGGATATTCATAGTATCGGCATTTTTTTTATGATTCGGTATAACAAAAAAAAAAATTCAAAGGAGAGGAAGTCCTTATCCCATGAATTCCGATTATTACATTTCAATTCAAGTGAACTCAGTTCCTTCTTCGATTGGCTTTTGTGATTAATCTTGGGATTAATCTTTGGATGTTTTTCGCACGGTCAGCTGTAGCTACTTTGAAGGTTCGCATATTGGCAAACCGTCTTCGTTGTTTGTTTTTGTACCGGAAAACAAACCGAAAAACATTGTTTATCATATCGCTCTCTATATTATCAGCCTGGAGTTAATCTGAAGGCTATTAATTTGGGCGAGATAAAGTTCGCCGGGTCCGTTAGTATATTATATAAATATTTAGTGTAAAGTAGACTTCAAAACTACTGGGATTTTTATGAAATAAATTTTAAAATCTCGTATTTGTACTACAGACGGACAAAAAAGTTAATTTTAAAATAGCAAAGGAATGTTTCAAAAGGTCATTTTAAAATGTTTGTTGTAGAAAATCAAACGAACGTTTTGAAGCTCATTTTAAAATTTCCATTTTTAAATGAAAATAAAATGAAAAGTCACAGTTAATTATGTGCAAGTCAATATATTTATTTAAAATTTCTTAGAAATTTCAAATTCTTAGACGAGACAAAACCAACCAACGGTAGGCGCTAACTAAGTAAGATAGTATATTTATTTAAATTTAAGGCCTGTAGCGGAATTCCCCATGACATTTTAATAGAAAATAACAGTTTTAACAAGCTCACGTCAACAAGCTAATAGAACAGAACACTGATATACAACTTGTTTTGCTGTAAATAATCTGTAAGCGTATTTATCTTCCTGAAGATAGCTATAGGACCTAATTAAAAAATAAAATTTTTCGTCCAGTGCTCCACTCTTAAGAATTGCTGCTTGGGTGTGGTTCAATCTAATAGTCTGAAACAAGTTTTGAATGAATAATATAGGAATATTATTTATATTTTTCCTTAATAACATTCAATTCTGATGAAAAAAAAAATTCTACATGATGAAAAATGATTCTACAAAAAAAATATATTATTTCATTCCTAATTAAACATGATAACTCATTCAAGCTTTAAACGATACGTCAACAGCAATGCGCCGGGTACCTGCTAACAGAGTTGTGACTGTAACGCAAAGTAATATAATATATTACGTACAAGTATTACGTATTTTTTCCTTAAATCGGTAATATAACTTATTACCGTCAGCGAAAGTAATATCACCAGGCAATATTATTATACCCTAAACCTGAAAGGTCACGGTATTTTAACTTTGTACAAACGTTTGTAACGCATAGAACTAAGCGAGCCCGGTATAGAAAAGTATATATATTCTTGATCAGAGTCACTTCGTGAGTCCATCCATCCGTCTGTCCGCCTGTGTGTCGCGCGTAAACACAGGATAAGAAGAAGTTGAGATAATTGCACGAACCTTGGTGCAAATATTGACATGAACCCAAGGATCTGCACTATTGAATATTTTTGGAATAAGCCTGCGGACACACCTTCCACCCATACAACTCAAAAATTGAAAACTGCATAAATAAGCTCATAATAAACCTCCAAAAATAAAATTTGGTATGTATGTATGTGTTTTATATTAAAACAAAGATGTTTTCGAAAAATGAAAGAATTGAAAAATCTATAAATGAGCTTATAATTAACCTATAATGGTACGTATGTATTTTCAATTAAAACAAAAATGGTTTTAAAAATGGGCGTAATCCATCCACGAACACACCCACATCTCATACAACCCACAAAATTGAAAACACTATAAAGGCATTAACATGTGAGCTACAGGAATAAAACTTGCTGTGTGTAAAGTTTTCATTAAAATTGAAATGCATATAAAATATGGGCTTCATTCTCCCACGGACACGCCCATTTTCAATACTATTATTGTATTTTGAAAAAGTAGGTTAAGCGTATTTCATAGTCGGACTAGACTGACTTAAGACTTTCTTTATTTGTTACTTATTGCATATTATTTTGAAAAAACTTTTTTAAAAAAATCAATTAAATCTTAAATTTATCTTTTGCAATTAATGAACAACTCGCGGTGTTCAAATTCTATTCTGTTTCGTTTGTGTAAGGATCTCACTTTCACCGTGTAATCAAAGACTGTGAACAATATGTATATAAATATATATTTTATATATGCATAAGAAAAACAAATGATTTTAAATTCTATCTTTATGTCGAAATTAAATTTAATTTTATTTTTAAAACAAAATTTGCATGTCTCCGTTACATTAAATTTTTTAACTTGTGAACTTTTCAAAATTAAAAAGTTAAAAAAGGCAGACTTTTTCAAAATTAAAAAAAAAACTAATTTTCAAATAATATTAACTAAATGGCTTTCAGTTGTATTGAGATTCAAGCTTATTTGAAGCTGAACAGTTCTTCAAAAAGAGTTTGTTAATCATTTATTAAACTAAATGTTCTCGAAAATTGAAGAAAAAAATGGTCAAAATATTAAAGGGAGAAATATACAGTTATAAAGTTAGATTTTGAGACTGCCTTTCAAAACAAATCTTGCCTCAAAATTAATTCCCGAACAAAACCGAATAGCTGCAACATAATTGTTTACTAGAATATTGCTTATTGCTTGTAATATACAAACTATTATTCATCCCCAATTTTGCCAGGATAACCACTTCAGTTCTTGTCATGTTTAAGAGCCAGTGCGTGAGGGTTGGCAGTGGTTCTGCAACTTTTTATGCATATCGATATACACTCTACGTTACATGAAACGTCACAGTGAAAATACCTGAGAGAAACTTTAAATTGGGAAAAAGGGGGGGGGGGGAGCGGTTCAAGCTTTATGTAAGCGTATTAACATACAAATATGCGTTAGGTAAGTACATTAACTGATTTATAACACAGGCTTGCATAAAAATGTTTGTTAGTTAAAAGGGACCGTATTTTGTTCCATGAATTCAGGTCACCGTGACTATTGTGGATTGTATGGGAGGTAACGAGGGCGTGTACCATAGTTTTGATATAGAATACTCCAATACCAAGTTTTATCCGTGTAGCTCAAATGAAAGCTTCATCATAGATTTTTTAATATTGGGGTTGTATGGGAGTTGGGCGTGTCTTTGGGCATATTAAAAATATGTGAACTACGTTTCATGCAATTATCTCAACTCTTTCTTCTTGTTAGAAGAAACAACTTACCGCAGCATATGTAAAAATACATTTTTTTCACTTTTGGGTTCAGACAAAAAAAAAAAACGAAAAAACAAATTGGCCATTTCAGCCCTTGAAAGGACTTTGACCGAGCTTCTTATGATCAATTGTGTTGTGTGTGTTATTAAATGTTTGCACACAATTGACCGAGAAAGGGATTTACATGTTTTATGCCGACTCTGAACGGCTAAATTTCATGTTCTAAAGAAGCTTTACATGGCATTATTTACTCTCTGAGGTTTGCCATTGTCTGCAGAGAGGTGGTGACCGATCAGAAAAATTTTTTATTGAAAAAACTTTCGCCGCGGCTGGTGATCGAACCCGGGCTCCGAGCATGCTAAGCCACACACTTAACCTGCATGCCACGGTCACCACAGTTTGGGTTTTTAGTAAAAAAGGGCACTTATTTGAGAGAAACGGACAACGAAATTATATTTTTTATAATAAAAGGTTTTCCAATAAGAGGTGTTGTATAGATATTCAAAGAAAAATGTAATTTTTTGAGATAAATGATCGGATGTTTATTTCATAATAAAGAGGAAGGTATGCAGTTAATGATGAAAAACAACATCAAACAAATGGTCACCACGACATCGCTTACAGGGCCATATGGCAGTATTAATTTATCGGTAATACATATAATGCTTGATACACAATAAACCAAAACACATAAGCGACATGCTGTTAACAAATGCTTTGTGAAGCCACTTATCGTCATCTAAAATGCAAAAAAGACGTAAAAATTCTTTTTATATTATGTTAGGAGAAAACGAAAACTTTACATAAAATGCGCATATTTTTGATTTAAGAATCACTCCTTCTCTTAAATTTCGTTAGCAAAATATCCATTTTTAAAATAATGAGTTTGAAATTTTACTTGTTTAAGTTTAGTTTGAAGTTTAGTCAAATTTATTGAAATAAATCAAAAATTAAATTTTTAATTTTTTTGTTGTAACGTCTTTTTGCATGACGATATGAAGCATTCGACGATTATGTAAACAATATCAAATATTTTAAACTAAACAAAAATAAATGATGCAGCCTACTAGACGATTTGTTTGGTTTTAACTAAAGCAAGAGTGACAAGTTGTAATTCCATAAATTAATAATTATTGAAATATTACAATTAATATAATAAATATTACATACAATTTTTATTGTATGCGAAATGCTGAATTCCATGCTATAAATTTTGAGGTGAATTAGGATTACATCTCGTGTAGTTTCTGTTGGAAAATTCCATGCTATAATTTTTAGGTGAATAAGGATTACATCTCATGTAATTTTTTTTGAAACATTAGGTATCACTATTCAAAACTTTATTAATTTTATCATTTCACTTGAATCAACTATTGTAAGTGTACAATACAAAAAATCAACAAGAATTAACACTAAAAATGAACACGACAAACCGCTTAAGCAAAGGTAGTACGTACTCAAATGAAATCACAAATCAAACTGATATTCTTCATTTTTTGTAATCTGTTAAGTTGGAAAAAGGTATGTGGCAGCAGCAATTGTCATCGCTGCCTCCCTTTGGTGTGTTGTCTCCAAA
This sequence comes from Tetanocera ferruginea, assembly GCA_958299015.1. Lineage (NCBI taxonomy): Eukaryota > Metazoa > Arthropoda > Insecta > Diptera > Sciomyzidae > Tetanocera > Tetanocera ferruginea. The sequence goes on along the minus strand of OY282645.1, from coordinate 8,476,141 downwards.
AAGTTTATTTACATAAGAAAACATGCGTTTATGTTTTGATAATTGACGCTCGCCTCATATTGCATTCATTGTATTTCAGCTATAAAGCATGTTTACTTTATAGCCGTTTATGTTTTGCGAATACTTGGTTTTTTGCTTGTGAACCCAAAACAGTGAACCCAAAAAAAAATTTGTACAGTATACTTACTTTTGTTTATGTTGCATTATTTCTGAAAATATGTGCACCAACTATATAAAATATAATTAAATTTTCGAATAGTTTCACTGTTCCTATAAAACTCAAAAACATAAAAAAAAAAAACAAAAGGCACTTTTCACGAAGCCTTGATTGTCAAAAATCAAAAAAATTTATGGCAGAGAATAAGAATGTTTTGATACAGATTTAAAGGTTAAACGGTAATTAAACAATACAAACAAAAATTGTTTCTTAAGGAGAGACATAACAATCGCGCCAGAGAAAACATACCTTTTTTTTTAAAATTCATAACTCAGTCAAAAACAAACATTTTTCCAAAATTTTTTTATTATTGTAGAGAATTGAACAAACTACAAAAACAAAATCAAAAAATATATTTTTCACTCCAACATGGTTTTATAGAGCTCCAAACTGGCGGCAGAGAAAAAAACGGGGCCTCGTGCTAAAAATTGTCTGATGGGAGTCGCAAAAATTGTCCGATCTGGATAAAAAATTACTTTTTTAAATCTTAACAAAATTGGTTATCGTATAACAGAAGCTTTTTTTTAAACATTTTTTTTTTAAATTTTTGGTGATGTTCCAAATTTGAAAGTGTGTTATGTCGAAAAAAATATTGACTTGAAAAATTCATAAAAAATCGAAAAAAAAATTTAAAAAAAAGCTAATGTCATACGATAGAGAATCAAGTTTAAAAAAAATAAATAAAAAAAAAAAATTCGTCAAAAAATAAGCCCGCTAGTGCCGCAACCAGTATGAAAAACATGGTTTCGAGATAAACGCGTTCAAAGTTTGTGAACAAAGAACAATGCAAGGAAAAATAAAAATGTGCTCTTACTTATCCGGCTGTTTTTTTGTTTAGAATCTTAAGAATATTTATTAAAATACAAAATTATAAAAAAAGTCCTCCATTAATATTTAAATTTACGCCCGCTGCAGATGGTGTAAGAGAAAAAATCTATGAAAACTAAAATTTTTGAAAAAAATAAAAAGTTTTATTTGTAAAAAGGCTGATTTAAAATTTTTGAATTGTTAAAATAAAATTATAAATTGAAATTTTTACTTCAAAACTTCAAAGTTAAGGTTTTTTATAAATAAAATTGTAAAATTACAATATTGCGAAGACATTTAAAAAAATATGCAAAAGTTCAAAACGTTTTGTTTTTCATATATCATTAGGGTAGACTTTATACTAACAAGAATAAAAACATCTACTCCGCTTTCGTCTGCCTTTTAAAAATATTACTCATTTTCCAGACATCAGTTATGTTGATTTTTATGAATTTTTATGGAAAATGCAACACCTTCATCAACAAAAGAATCGAAACAAATAGTTTCGATGGAGAATGATAACATGGCCATAAAGATAAATTATCTTGAGTGTGAAAGCTTTTTAAATAATGGTGAAGTTGCAGTGGTGACCGTGGCATGCAGGTTAAGTGTGTGGCTTAGCATGCTCGGAGTCTGAGTTCGATCCCCAGTTGCGGCGAAAAGTTTTTCAATAAAAAAATATTTCTGATCGATCACCACCTCTCTGCAGACAATGGCAAACCTCAGAGAGTAAATAATGCCATGTAAAGCTTTTTGAGAACATGAACTTTAGTCGTTCGGAGTCGGCATAAAACATAGGTCCAGTTCTTGGTCAATTGTGTGCAAACATTTAATAACACACACACAACACAATTGAACATAAGGAGCTCGGTCAAAGTTCTTTCAAGGGCTGAAATGGCCAATCGTCATTCACTTACTAACACGCCCACCTCCTAAACAACGCCAAAATTGAAAACTCTCTAAAGAGGCTAATATTGTATATTAATATTATTTTATGTCAAAACTGAGGTGTTTTAGAAAAATGGGCGTCATCCACCTACTAACACGCCCACCTCCCATATAACCCCAAAATTGAAAACCCTATAAAGAGGCTAATATTAAAGGTACAAAACTGAAACTCGGTATTCGTGAATTCTAAGTCAAAGCTGAGGTGCGTTAGAAAAATATGCGTCATACAGAAACTAACACGCCCACCTCCCATACAATCCCAAAATTGCAAACTTTATGAAAAGGCTTATATTTAAGTTGCAGGAAAACAATTTGATATGTAAGTATTTTCGACACATAAAAATAATAAAATCTCTCAAAATCTCATATAAAAAGCTCTTCAATTTAAGATTCTTTTTCCCTTAAGAATCGGCCGTGGGGTCATTTTAACTTTGGGCAAGTCGAAGATATACCTTACTAGTTTTTTTAATTTGAAACCTAGGTTTGGGTAGGTATTTCCCAAGGGAAACAGCAAAAAAGGAATAATTTTTGACGAAAAACTGTTTTTGTCGAATCAAAACCGAAATCCTTTTGGATGTAGGATTTTCTTGAATACAGTTTTCTCAGTATATGTAAATAAGTGTCGAAAAAATATTATTTTTGAGTCACCTTAATGATCATGTATTAAATTAATCTGATGTTTTTTGTTCGAAAAAAATCGAGAATCGATGTTTAACTTTCGATCGAACATCCCTCATACCTCTCTTAGACCTATATTAAATTTTTACATGATTTTGTATGGAAGGAACATACAAAAGTAAGCCGATCCTTATGAAATTCAGTGAGAATGCTATACAAATAGAGTTATAGATGTGTACTGAAAATGGTAGAAATTGGTAAGACCTTGAGGACTCCTCTCTTTCATCTATATTAGTTTTTTTCAAAACTTTTTAAAAAATTAACGTTTAGGCACATTTTATTTTAAAATATGAAATAAAAAAGTAGCAAAAATTAATGTGTGCTCATATCACTATTGACTTTCATTACTAACTTTTTTGTCAGAATCACTACAAACAATTTAAGGGTCATCAAGTAAGTTAATAACCTTTTCAACTCTGAACATTGCTAAATTTATAATTTTTTTTCCATAGAAAATTAACAATTTTTCTCACTTTCTTAAACCTGCACAACTTGCTTGTTTATGAAAAAGTGCTGATAATATTTTGGAACTAAAATGTTAATATTTCAAATCAAATTACAAAAAAATGACTTCAAAATCAAAGAGTTATTTTTTCTGTAATTCCCTTTTGAACTTTGCCAATTTTTTAATATTTTTCCATAGAAAAATGACAATTTTCTCAAAAAGTCTCTTTTTAACTCCACTTCCTTGTCTTAAATGAGTTCCTAATTCTCTATTGGGGTCAAATTTTATACTATTAAGGAATAATCGAAAGAATTAATATTTCTACTCAAATTAAAAATCCGAATCTTCATTATTATGTTTATGCATTCTCAACACAAATTAAACTTTTGGAAATAAACTGGGCATAACACTTTGCGACAGAAGCAACAGAAGTTACCATACTTATTTGCCTTCTCGCCGTATGGACCCAGGACGTGTTGAGCTAGTTTCTTTGACAGTGGTTGATCGTCTACGTCAAAACGACGCTTGTGCCTGGCTGAAGGCATTTTATTTTTCAATATATATACTCTTCTATATAATTAGGGGTATTCACACTGACTTGGGTAGTTGGGTACGGGCAGATTGAGTACTTTTGATTACTGCGAGCACCCTTAACTGCAATAGAGTACTTTGTAGAATAATTTTGGGCAGTACTGCATGTTGTTTTTTATTCCTTACTTTTTCCTTTATTATAATTTACTTCGTTTACATTTTTTGTCAATTCAATAAATGCCTACTCAAGGAAAAGGTGGTAACCCATGAAAAAAGTACTCAGCTTGACATGAAATCAATCTACCCAAACAAGTCAGGGGGTCAGCTAGAGTAGTTTGGTAGTTGGGTACTTGGGTACAATGGCACTTTTACAAAAACAAAATGTACAAATACCCAAGGCAGTGAGAATACTCCTATTATTTTAATTGCCAATTATTCGCTACAAACGATGGCGGCTAGTATAATTTTTGATACTGATTGAGGAATTGGAACTTTTTTGTTTCGTAAGAGAAAAATTTAAAAAAATATTCAATTTTATTTTCGAGTGCATTTGCCACAAAGCTAAATCACAAAATTTTATTTTGGAAATTTGGTGATCCGTGCAAAGAAAAAATATAAAACAAAAAAAAATATCAAAAATGATACTAGGAAGGAAGTAGGGTTATACCTACATATCTTTCTCGTTAATGATAAGGTACAAATAATATTTTGAAAGTTTTTAAAAAAAAAAAAAATATATGCTCAAAAATATTACTTTCATAATAAAATATGTGCTCAAAATAATATATTTAAAAATAAACCGCTTTACTGGTTTGTAGAAAAAATATGCTAAATTTTTTGAAACATGAACTCAATTTTAAATTACTTGATTTTCTTCAAATAAAGAGTTGTGCTTTATACTATATCGCAGTTGCTTATTATCAAAGACATATTAAAAAAAATTTTTTAATTTTCTATAACTTAATAATATGGTTCAATATTGTATACTTTAAAAAAAAATTTTTTTGTTTCGTATTTTTGTAGCATTTTAATGCATTGTGCAACATGTCGAAAACAATATTTTTATCGGAACAGTTCTAATGTGCACCCTGTTACAGTTGTGCGACCGCTGTCTTTACTATTTGTTGTAGCATGCAACGGTCCTTGCGCGGGTGCGTATGTATGGCAATGTATGTGTATGAGTGTGCCACTAGAACGTATAAGGATGAACATTTTATTCGCTGCTCAGCGCGTTAACAAAAATAGAAGCATGAGCAAATTATTATTGTTGAACGCGCGAATTTATAATTAAAAGAAAAATAATAATAAGAATAATAATAATTAAAGCATTTAATTCCTAAAAAATATAAGTGTATTATTCAATAAAGCAGTTAATCAGGTATATGTCTAAACAAAGAAAACCAAACATTTTGTAGATATATATATATATATATATATACATATATAAATATATATATTCAATGAAATTTATACGTAGAAAAATGTTTGCAAGGGAAGAAAGAAAGAAAAAAAAAAGTCATTTGTGTATACAGTTATACTGGTGTTTGCTTAAAAATTTTAAAATGAATTTACAAACCGTGATAAAAAGCAGAAATTTATAAATAAAACTAATCAAAATTTGCATGCTTTAAAGTGTCGGTATTTTAGAATATTTCACCATAAAAACAAAAAAATACGAAAAGTAAGAAAGTTTGTAAAAAAGTGTAGTTGCAACATAGTAGATAATAATTGTCTATCAATTTGGAATTGGAATTTCTATGGGAATGCAATTTTTGCAAAAAGCTCAAAATTTACAATATTTTAATTTATTTATGTAATCTGTTGCATATGAAAAGGAAAATGAATAAAATCCTAAAAATGATTGTCGATAACAATAAAACATAAATTTCTACACGTACATTTTGCATTACACGTTACAATAACAAATAATTACATATGGGCGTGCATTTGCTGCAGTTCTGTAGAATATCGAAGTTCTTGTGTGCCACAACTAAAATTTTTTCAAGGGATAATTTACGATTTAGTGCTACACACTTGAAGTTTAAGATATTTTTTTGATAGCACTGACATCAATAGGACGTTTAGCAGTGCACTTATATATAATGGAAATGCAGGCAGGTACAAAATCGGGATTCATGCTGCATGTCCACTATTGATTCATGATGTGACCGGTATCATTGGGCCACTCTCTTTTTTCTTAATGAATATTATGCATGAAAATAAGTGAAATCAAGTTATCTTGAATCCATTAAAATATGCATATTATTAAAGAATTTTAATTTTGGTTCGTATATTTTACGATAATTTCTGCAGAAAGTGTCAAAATATTTGCACCCTGTCTTGAGTGAAATCTTGTAATGAAGTAAAAATCAGTTAAATATATCAATAAAATTAAAGATGTGATGACAGACAAAGTTAAATTATCTGCTCTGCAGAATCTATTGCATTTTTGGCAAATTATTTTAATATAAACTTCGAATTGGAATAAATCAGACAGAAGTAATGTATCAAAGCAATGGTTGAAAAGTTGTTGTGATAATAAAATTTTCGCTTAATTTTTTCACAAACATCAAGACATAAAGACCAGCTGCAAAGTAAATAGCCATACTAAAATATATTTATATTTTTTTAAAAGCTTTTTTGTAATTTCTGAGCCCATGTGATGCCAAACCCATATCATCAAAAAAATTTAATGTTATGAAAAAATTTACCGACCAAAGGTTTGGGTTGGGCACAGGTACAATATAGTACCATGGCCGGCACGAAAATTTGTGGAACCCCAGGCAAATGTTCTAAATTGCGCCCCATATTTTTTAAACGCGCTACGGGCAGCCACACACTTAACCCCCCGACCACACGTGCAATACAAGTTCGAAAAACTCTAAAGTTCACACATACACACAATATGGCCACTTGCAGCTCTACTCGCAACGAAATTTCGTTCTACAATTTCAGTAAAAAAAAAAAACAAAAATAAATTGGACATTTCAGCCCTTGAAAGGATTTTGACCGAGCTTCTTATGATCAATTGTGTTGAGTGTGTTATTTAATGTTTGCACACAATTGACCGAGAACTGGACCTATATGTTTTATGCCGAGTCCCAACGGATAAAGTTCATGTTCTCAAGAAGCTTTACATGGCATTATTTACTCTCTGAGGTTTGCCACTGTCGGCAGAGAGGTGGTGACCAAACAGAAAAATTTTTTTTTTTAAAAAACTTTTCGCCGCGGCTGGGGATTGAACTCGGGCTCTGAGCATGCTAAGACACACACTTAACCTGTATGCCACGGTCACCACAATTTCAATACATATTGTTTAAATTAAATACAAATGAAAGTGCTTATAGAATTATTATATATGGTTTTCATTCTACTATGAAGTTTCACAAAATTCTATAAAATTATGTTTTTAACAAAATTTTGTTTGTTCTTTGATTCTATATAGCTTTTCGATTTTGGAACGACACTAGATGCATGTGGTTTTAAAAACTGATACAAAGCTTTCGTTGTCATAAATTTACTCAAATTTAAATATTTTATAATTCATAAAGGGATAAAAACTTAAGTATAAGAATATAACATGGAAAAAAATTTGAGCTGAAATCAATCCCAAACCAATTAATTTTGGGAGTAGTTCTGAGTTAAGTCATTATATTCTTGATATCAAGCCTTAATGTGATTGTTCATCAAAATATAAACACGCCCATTCGTGCATAATGTAAGTGATTTTTGGATCATTTATCAAAAAATGAATATATCCGACCGGCCCTGTACAGTACATAACTAATAACTATGCTTAAACACATGGTAGACTAATTTCAAGGTAGCATTGAAGTTTATGTTGCAAACTTTTATTTGTCAAAAAATTTAACAAAGAAGAGAGCGCTCACAATCCGCCATTGCATATAATTAATTTTCATTGGTCACATTCAGCGTACTCAACAGTTGACAACTGGTAAATCAAAAGTTGAAAAAGGATTCAAAAATGGAAAAATTATTTTTTGTAAAATTTAAATTGTCAATTTAAAAATTTTTCTGACAACTTCGTGGCGATAACAAGGTTACCAAATGTGTCGCTATCACAATAGTTGATACAGATGAATGTGGTCAACGTAAAATGCATATATTTGATAGCAACAAGTTTGCTCTAATGAGAAAATAAGCTGCTGTCAATGCATATTTGTAATTATTATATCATGCGCCTAACCGTATGTGAGCATTGACGATCATGTCTGTGTGAAAAAAAAACGATTTGTGCCGAACTGGCGAGGTTATGGAGGATGGATAACACTGGTCTTATTACACTCGTCAACTTAATCTTAGAGCATTAACCAGACCACACTTTGCAAATGTTTTTGTTGCGCTGATAAAACGCTGAATATGAATCCGGCCTTAGAATTACTCAAACACAGGTCAGGTTTGAGATATCCTAACCTAAAAGTGCAAAACACACTGTTTGTCACATAAATTTTGCTTTTCCGTTAAATGGCGCTAAAAAAATTCAAATGTCTTGTTGATTCTACTGAGATATCACATATAGAAGAGACCGAAAAAAAAGAATAACCTTAAGAGATTGGTAGAAATCACTTCTGAATTAAAATTGCTGGTTTTGACTCCAGTATTTGTAAAATATCAGTTTTGTAAATAACTTAAAAATTTAAAAAAGGTGCATAAAAAAGTTAGCTGTTAACCCCCTTGTCTACGATAGCTTTAAACTTTTTAAATATCCTTAAGCCCAGAAGCGGCACCAATGCTTCTGTTCTTTGAATAATAAATTGAACTACTGAAAATTCTCGAATTGTCCTTGAGACGATTGTCTGATGAAATCTTACATCCTACCTCTTCCACTTTGAAAATCAGGATCAGCCAAAAATCTTTAAAACAATCGTATTTTAATTGACAAGCAATTCAAGACATGATTTCAATCATGATTTGATTCAAGCAAAAATGACCCGCTTTTGCAAACAACCCAAATTATATTTTTTCAACTGCTCAATTCGCATAAGAAAATTTGATGAGTAATCATATTTAAAAAATTGTTCCTCAAACTTTTAATTAAACAATCGAGAAAATCAAAATATTTTGATATCATCAGTCGATTTGACAAGCAATTTCATGATGTTTTCAAAGCTGCGGGACGTCATTGGTCGAATTTTATAAAACTAATGGATAATCCATCCAACGATGGATAGTTTTTAAAATTTGTTTTCTATTTAATTTTTTCATATTCTAAAAATTTTACACCATTGTGTATTTTATACAAGTCGAATTTCAAAAAAGTAATGATGTCATTTGACTTCATTGACGTTATTTTGTAGCTTTTTGTTGACGCACAATTGAAAATGGGTTAAACATAGTGATTTAATACCGAAAGACAATCGGATCAGAAGTAACTTCACCTTATCCATATAAGGTCCTGGCTATATTATTATTGCAAAAAATACATGATTTTTTCGTAAACAAATTTATGATTATGCTATTGGTAAGGAATAAAACCCTTCCCGGCGCAAAAAGCTAATAAGTAATATTAGCTGTGTCTGATTGCCCCCTGATTGATAAATAACCCTCTTCTTAACTTGAAATTAGTGTTGTTATATATTTGACAAAATGTAAAAACCGGTTTTTCGAATAACCCAAAAATGACATTTTTTAAAAAAACGGATTTTCCAATACATACTTTCAATTTTTCCAATGATATTTCAATGATGAAATATCAACAATTTTAAAGTGTTTCCAATGTTGAGGGTTGCATGGGACGTGGTTACAATATTTGCTAAAAAGTTCACATCATTGTTGCTTTGTATTGACGTGTAACGACTATTTTGGTATTTAGATGACCAATATTTACTGAAACTGCTTTTGACAGGTATCTATTTTAAGGTATTTTTTTAATTAGCTAATTTTATGAAAAAATAAGAAAAAAAAACAAAATATTGATACTGATAACTCAAGTCATTGCTAAAGATTTGAATTTCTTTTCTTATATTTTATGTAGAATCCACATCAACAGAAATGATTTATCCAAAATTTCCACAACGTTATCTGGCTGCTATTGTTTTCTGTCTTATACTAACACTGGCTGCATTAGGCGGTATATTTTTAATCTATCTCTTTAACGGGAGTTCCACACCACTGCTTTTTACTGCCGACACGAATCCTGCTGTTGCCAAGCCACCAAACTATTTCTATGGCAACGATGATAAATTTAGCAGCTACCAGCAGAACTTGTTGCACAAAGAATCACAGCTTCAGGAGTCGCATTCTATTAAGGACGAACTTGTTACACTCGATGAATTGGCATCGGCAACTTCTGGCAGCATTAGCTCAGAGCAACAATTACCAAGAAGCATGAAGCAACAGCAAAAGCAACGTGTTGCGAATAGACGTGAAAATTATCATCGCATGATTTCCGCGGCATCCGGCCCAGTGGTCGCCAACTCCGATGAGCTCTCACTAGAGCATCAGCAAGCAATGTTTTCACAACAACAAAAGCTACAACACCAGCCACAGTTGCTGCAACCTAGCAGCGACATAGCTGATAGTGTTGAGGCAACAGCTAAAGAGGTTTCGGCCGAAAATGATGACGATGTAAAGCTTGTGTCAGCACTCACATCGATAGAGGGTTTTCAGTATCAAATTCCAAGCAGCAGTAGCGAAAACTCTGATACTATCTATATCGACGATTTCGAGCGTCAAAGCAGTAGTGGTGACATTCGCTTTGACGAAACAAGTGGCAGTGATGATGTTCCGAGTGACAACACCAACAATGACAACAACAACAACAACATGCAAATAAACAACTTCACTGATGTAGTTGTCGAGGAAAATGAAACAAATTCAGCCATGACTACAGCATCCTCAGCAACAATAATGGTTGCGCAAAACAGCAGCAACATTCATAGATTTAATTATAAAGCGCATAACAAGCAACGCAACAACAAGCGCAGGCAGCAGTTGACAGCGTTGGTTAAAAAAAAACGCAAACAGCAGCGACTGCTTAGCAAGTTACAGCATAAGAGTTCCAGCAACAACGTTGTTAAATTAAACTCCGATAAGCACCTCAAACATCAGCTTTTGCAGTACTCTACACAAAAAGTTAAAAAACATCTTAATCTTCAGCACAGGGAAAATCGCTTTTCCGCCTATGACAGCAACAGCAGCGTTAACGATGTTGACGACATGATTGTTAACAGTGGCAGTGGTGATTTTAATAGTGACGATAATAATGATAACGATGACAGCGATGATGATTACGATATCGACCCAGACACGACAAACTACATAAAACGCATCAATATCAAAATGTGGCGCAGCATGAGTAACGTGGCCGATAACTCAAATACGCAACGCAAGAGCAAGCAGCGTCAGCAGCAATTAAGACAAATACAAGCCTTTAACAACAAAAAAAAAAAGCATCGACGATACAAACATAAACAAGCACAGTCTGCGGATAACAATATCTTCAATAAGCAACAAAATTTACGCGATGTACCAAATGATGTTGACAATTTTTACAGCATAAGCAGTGAAATTGTTTCAAATCTTTCAGCGCCGCAGCTTAATCATGAACAGGAGACGTTGGCACCAACGGTAACAACATCTCAACAAGATAAAGATTTCACGGTGAGGAAGAGTAACATCAGCAGCAGTAGCGGTAGCAACAATAATCGCATCAATCAGATATCAACGGCAACAACAAGGAACACGGTCGCCATAGCCAATAACAATCAATGGTTGTTTTCGCCAACTTATAGCGTCAACAATGTTACCAGCAGCACTAGCATGCAAGTAAACAATACGTCCACACCCCAACACCAGCAACAGCAGCAATTGTCATCGAGAATGACTGATTCAGCAGCAGCAGCAGCAGCATCAGAGCCAGTTGTAAAATCTGCTGACAGTGGCGGCTCAGCTGCATGGTTAGAAACGCGAACGCGCCGCATCATGGGCAATGTGAAGAAGAGCGAGGAGCGCTCAAGACAGTTACTGCTGTGTGAGGAGGCGGGAGGTGGGGAACTGTGCCGAATGCTATTCAAAGGACACTTGAATGAGTAGAATAGAGAATCAAAAAAATTGTAAACACACGACGAACATACATACAAGCACACTTACTCATACACATAGATTCACCTTGATTGGCAACAAATAATATCAACATTCAGCTGTTGACAACATTAGAAAATGTGAAGATTTGTTTTCTTATTGAATGTCTAAAATTCCTATGCTACAGCTGCATAAATAAGTAAAAATATAAATCAACTGTAGCCAGCGCAGGTCGCAGTAGCGCATCCCATGCTACTCTTTACTGCTACATAACCAAACGGGATCAAACAATTTTAGGCACTTGAACAGCAATAAACGCGAGTAATTTTTGTTTTAATAAATGACTTCCACGAACTATTTGAGGTAGTTCGATTACACAGCCGAAACATTGATGCAACTTCATGTCTCATCCTGACATTTTCAATATCCAACAATGTTAACGGATGACATAAATGTTTGTGAGGTCGTTCAGCTTGAATCCTAAGAAGATCTTGCCACATCACGTCTGGTTTTCGTACAATATTTATGTAGTTTAATTTTGAAAATTATGGTGTTTTAAAAGACGTTAAAGAAAATAATAATTTTTAAAGATATATTTGATGTTTGCCTGATTTATTTCCACATTTAGTTTAAGGGACTTGCAATGCTTATCTTCGAGCAAATTTGACTTTGGAAGTAAAGTGTGAAAAAATATAGATATAAAACACAATGAAGCACAGTAGGTTGTCCCATGATCAAAAATCAGAAATATTTATATTAAGAAACCTTATTTTAGCCGAGTGTCTTTCGAGCACCTATTGAAATTCTATAACTATTGTAAGCAGAAAAAAAAGTGATATACACATTACCGCTATGGCCCGCTCACACGATAACAAAATGTATAGGAACAGTGTTGCCAAAGTAAAGTTTAATATTTGTAATGAAAACTATCGAAAAAATTGCCATCTCTAATCTAAACAAAATAAAATTAAACTAAAACCAATGGCTAAAAGGAAATATTTGTTTTCTTTTACTATCTTTACATTTATATAATAATAATGGTTTTCTTAACGTGAAGACACACTTTATGGGCAAGTTATTTTCCTTAAAAAATGTAAAGCTACTAACGTTGATTTCAAGACAGTAAACTTGCTTTACTTTATTGTTAATGCTGTAAAATTATAGTTAAAAATTTGTAACGAAATCAAGTCTTATAGCTTGAATACAATGCTCACAACAAGCGACGAATGGCTTGTCTCCACACTGTCGCTGTAGAGAAATGTTAAGAGACTTGATTATAATAAACACGACAGTAGCAACTTCAGCAGCAAGTGTTTTTGGAATTTAGTAACAATTAATTGATAAAATATATTTATTGAAATTGTAAACATATTAGAAATAAACGAACGAACACAAAAACAACCACTTGAGCAGCCAGCACGGAACAAAAAAGAATAAGATATGTAAACAATGGAAGAAATTTCCGTCTGTCGCATATCATATTAGAATAAAGTTGATGCTGACGACAACGACAATCGATGTCGCACAATAATGTCGTCGAATAGTTTTCAAAATTACGTCCCATAAGAAATACATGTAAATTTAAAGTGACCTTTGGCGCTCGTCGCTCGTCGTGTGCAATGTGTTCAAGCCATTAACGAATCAAAAGAAAAATTGTGAGTATTGGCTACATTCAGAAAGCACAACATGTTTTATCTCTGATCTGTTACCGATTTAAGCTACTTTGTGAGCCTGCTGAACGCGTTTCGCACGGTATAATATATGTTCTGTGAATACGATTGTTTAGAAAAAGTATTTTTTATATTACTTTATGAAACCACAATAGTTTTGTAGCTGCCCAATTTTGTAACTTTAATCAGTTAACATTTTGAGTTCATGTATCAGAAAATTTTAACGTACTTTTTCACAATATGTGAACTCAACGGTTGCTTGCTGAACATAGCCATTGGAAAGGAGAATGAAAAGAGAATGTTTTATATTCGATTTGGAGTTCGAAGTAGTTTCATGCATGATACAAAAGACTTATTCCAACATCCAAACCCGATTTGCATACAAAACAAAGCACAATTCTGAATCAAGATTTCCACAAATGTGTTGTCATCGCGAGAAGTTATCATAACGATCGTACAATTGTTAGTTTAATGTTTTTTAAGTGAAAAGAAACTTTAAAAATTAAAGTCAAAAAAGTTTAACGTATGTGCATGAAGACATGTTTTTAATATAATAGTTTACTTACTTACAATCGTTGGTCGGTGGAGACTTGTCGTTCATTCTCTCGAGCAAAGTTTCTCGATTTTTATACGCTTTAACGATGTCGGCAGAATGCTAATACAGCTCCAACGTATGATTCCACCGTATTCGCTTCTCGTCATTGACGCAGATTAAACCATAGATCTTGCAAACGATTTTCCTCTCGAACGCTCCCAAAGTCTTTTCATCAGTTCTGCTCAACGTCCAGGTTTGGGATGCGTTTAGTCGGACCATAAAACAATAATAAGATAGACTCATATTTATTCGCCTCCTCAAATGTCTATTTTTACACTTACAAAGCTGTGAGTCCTAAAAATATCAAACAACAAATCCAACAACAAGAATTAGAAAAACTTAAATTCGAACAGTTGACTGTGACATCTAGCTCACTTCCTCTCCAATATGCACCTACCTTGTTATTCTATCACGGGCATGATTATTGTCTTATAGAACGTGAGTTTTATTCGTCGAGAGAGAGCCATGCTTCTCAACTGTCTACTAACACCAAAGTAATTGCCAAAGAAACACCTGTTGGTAAGCGTTATCCCTCGTTTAATCTCAATACTCAATATTGATATAGTTCCAGGTAAACTTAGACCTTCACAAGACGCTGCAACTGTTTGTTTGTTGACACAAGATGCTTCGTTTTGCCTTCGTTCGCCACCAGACCCAATGGGTGTGACCCATGCACCACTACTTCGCGCATGCATTCTGTAATTTATTTCACCAAGCGCGGTTAGGGCTTGCTCGGGCTGGTCAATCCATCGAAGTCATACTCTTCCTCTCCATCATCGACCTTTGGCTTACGACTCAAATACCTTTTTCGCTGGAGCTTCTTTATCCATACGATAGGCATGACCTAGCCAGCGTAGTTGTTGAATTGTAATATGCTGAACTAAGTTAATGTCGTCACAGAGCTCTTACAACTCAAGGCTCATTCAAATACGATAGTCATCGCCAAGAGTGGCTAAATCTTACATGGGAGCCTAGACGAGCTTTCCTATTTGCAGAAAGCACATCTTTGTTTTGACCTTGTTCACCGTCAAACCCACACTCAGAAAAAAGCTGTCATGTAAAATTAACGTTTTTTAATGTTATTTCCAATGTAAATCAGAAAATGTGGATTTTACATTAGAAAATGTTAAGTTAACATGTATTGTGTTGAATTGATAAGAAAAATATCAAATTGATAATGTAATGTTTTACGTTGCAATATCAATTCTTAATGTTAAAATAACATTTAAAATGTTATTAGTTCATCATTTTTTACTGTAAAATTGATAGTATTTCATATCCATTTAACATTATAAATGTAGATGCCAACAACAAGCAGATGTAATGTTTATTTAAGAGCTGAGCCGTTAAGCCATACAGGTGACCGTGGCACACAGGTTAAGAGTGTGGCTTTGGATGCCCGGAGCCCTGGTTCGAATCCCACTCGTGGCAAATTATTTTTCAATACATTTTTTTTTATCTGCATTTATTTACTGATACTTTTTGATATTTTAAGTGTTAAAATAACATTATTATGTGACAGTTATACATTTTTAAATGTAGGTTTCGTAATGTAAAAAGTACATTAGGATAATATCAATTTTAACATTTTTTAATGTCGGACGACTTTTGTCAACTAAAAATGTTAATTTTACGGTTGTTTAATGTACTTTTTTTTCTGAGTGCACTATGGCTGATTTTGCTTCGATAGCGGTAATTTCCTACCTTGACGGAGCTAGGTGTAGTGCGCAACATTATCCTGCAGAGTCTTATCAACTTTCCAAGTATATCGAACTCAGACATTGCATACAGGCCATCTCGAATCGGGCTAGCGAACGCAGCTTTTTAATACGCAAATTCAAATCCGAAAGTGTTGGTATCGTCACCAGCTATATGATGTAACCATATCACCATTTTCATCTCTACAAGTGGATGTTTCAACTTGAAACCTTGGGCTAGACGCTTAACCAGTTGAGAATATTTTCACGCATCTTTATGGTATTGCCCTGGTATTCCTCTATTTCCTCATGCTCAAGCTTTTTCTGCTCTCTGTTTTTGAGTCTGATGGTGACCGTGGCATGCAGGTTAAGTGTGTGGCCTAGCATGCTCGGAGCCCGGGTTCGATCCCCAGCCGTGGCGAAAACTTTTTTTCAATAAAAAATTTTTCTGATCAGTCACCACCTCTCTGCAGACAATGGCAAACCTCAGAGAGTAAATAATGCCATGTAAAGTTTCTTGAGAACATGAGCCGTTCGGAGTCGGCATAAAACATGTAGGTCCAGTTCTCGGTCAATTGTGTGCAAACATTTAATAACACACACAACGCAATTGATCATCAGAAGCTCGGTCAAAGTCCTTTCAAGGGCTGAAATGGCCAATTTGTTTTTTTTTTTTTTTTTGTTTTTGAGTCTGAAAACGGCTCTTTTCCTTCCCCTTTTCGTGGTAGTTTTGCGCATGGATAACATGTAGCTTTCGTTGCATGCCTGTGCGTATATTTTTCACATTTTTCAATCGCATGCGGATCTTGGCTGCAACAAGAAAGTGGTCGGAGTCAATATTGACCCCCCGAAATGTGCGCACATCCAGTACGCTTGAAGCATTCCTTGTGTCGATCACAACATAATCAGTAAGGTTTAGCGATTTTTGATCCGGAGATAGACAGGTGCTTTATCGGTGAGATACATGTTAGATAAGACTCGCCTTGAGTGCTATGTGAACTTATTTTTCAAGACGCAGCGCTGTCCAACACTCTGTTCCACATCCTGGCAGGTCACCCGCTACTTGTTTGGGACCGATTAGACGCGGCTAACCTCTATAACTAGAGGCCGTTCACTATCCGCAACCTCCGTCTGGTGGTTTGTAGCTCAGCTCCCGCAGATTTCCCATTGAATCAACGGAACCAGATGTTATAACAACACCATTTTATATTTTTATCAAACCTTCAAACCTATCAAATTGGTCAAATTTTTTATCAATTTGACAAAAGTTTTCATTAAATTGACAAAAATTTTATTACTTGATAAATATTTATCAAATCAACGATCATTCTTGTTGGTGGTATGAATTGTTCATATTTTACAATTGTATCTATTTGATGAATTCTTTAAAAATTTTATCTATTTGATGAATTCAAAAACAAAACAGTTTTGTAAAATCACCAAAAGGACTTCAGGCTTTCATCAGATTGACAAAAATGTTGTTAAATCAACATATTTTTTGTCAATATTACATATGTTTTATTTTGAGTGTAGTCAGAATATATCGACTGTAGAGTATAACCTTCCTTATTTGTTTAATGTTCGTCATTTACATAATATTTTATTTAATATTTGTTAATGTCAGACGTCTATTGCCAACTAAAAATGTTAATTTTACAGATATTTAATCTTATTTTTTCCAAGTGTTGTGCTGAAAACTTGGATTAGAATTACAAAAAAAAAAAAATTAAAAATCATGTTATGGAAAATTATGAATTTTATTTCGCATTATTCGAAATAATTATTTTTTTCGAAAACAACAAGAAAACAACTTTTGTATGTTTGACGCAAAGAAGAAAACGAAACATATATAAAACACTTTTGTTATCATTTCTGAACTATAAAAACTAGATTTTAATGACGTCTCAAGCTTTAATACTTAAATTAATGAACACTTGATTTTGAGAAAACTTGTTTGTTTTTTATTAACTTAGCATAAATCTAGTAAGCATTTACATAATTTACGCTTAAAGGAGTAAAAAAACGCCTCCTCACATAGAAAATATTTCACGTTTTTTTTGCGATTTTTGGATTTTCTTTTAATAACCGGAAGATACTTTAGAAATATTTAAATAAAATTTAGTTTTCAAAACAACAGTAAATGAAATAAGTAATCTACTTGGAAATGTAGTAGCTGTCAGCTCGTTTTTACGGTTAACATCTTCAAATTTTGTGCTCATACAGCAATGTCGCTTTTTAACCATTACAAATTTCGACTAACGGATCAATATTTTAGTCGAATAGGAGCAGTTTTAAAATTTTTCAGAAAGTTGGACAATTGGACCCCACCGCTCTCAGTGTGCCCCTAGAAGGGTAAAATGTTTGACTGACCCCCCGTTGTTTTTTTCTTTGCAACATTTTATCTCAGCAAACTTACTCTGTATTTCCAACTCCTATATTAATTTTTTTATTTTTTACAAAATTTTTTTATAAAATCGGCTTACATCGCTCCCAGGTTGCCTTCCAAAAGGCTGAAATGAGAGACCGACCCACATTAACTTTTCTTCTCCAATTTTTTTTGCAACGTAAATGAGAAATAATAAATTTTGTGACTATAATTGTAAGAAAATTTGAATCAAATCCATTTTTTTGTTGTCATGAGATGGATATTTTTTTCGATTTTCGACGACGACTTGGGGTAACAATATTTGTTCCTCCTCATTTCGGCATAATAAATTGCTGTAGTCCTCTATTTGTCTAAAGCCTCTTTTGGCGGTGTCGTTCACAACGAGCAGATTACGCAATATTTCTTGCATATGTTGGTAATTTCGCGCACAGTCTAGGTTTTTGGATCCAGGTTTGGTGAATCCGAATCGTGCGAAAATGTTGCTGTCTCAGATGTGACGAAGTGGCTCAAATCTTTTTTCAATTCCTGATAAACTCTCTTCGGTGCCAATTGAATCCTTTTTACACCTTTTAACTGGACGACCACGTACTTGATTTCCGTTGCCATCGCTATCTTACCTTATTGTGTTTTCCCGAAATATTTTGAGGAAGAAAATTGAATGGGAGTTGGTCGAACATTGTACCCCTCTAGGAGCAACACTTGGGTAGTTTTGGAGGTTTTGGTTTAATTTTTGCACTTTTCACCAACCTTTTACCTCGTTGCGGTACAACTTAACTCCAAGCTACCCCAAATTTTTTTTTCAAATGCATTTTTTTGTCGAACGTTACACAATTAAGGTTTCCTGAGTATCAAAATCCAGTTACTAAAGATCGCCATACATCACTATCCCACCCCTAATGAGCACAGGAAATTAATTTTTTCCACAATTTAAGCGATAATCTGCTAGATAAATACAAACATACTGTTAAAAATTTGGCAGAAGTCAACCAACAGGCGCTTGTTGACAGGAGCAGTGTTTCCCTTCCAGTTAAAGGGCGGGAAATTCAAATAGACAAGAACTTACAAAAAGAATAAAGTAAACCTGTTAGATTTAGAAATAAGCTTTGTTTGGCCAATAATATAATCTAATGTATAAAAATCTCGTGTCACGGTGGTAGTGTTTGAACTCCTCCGAAACGGCTGGACTGGTTCTTATGATATTTTTTTTGTATATTTGGTAGGTATGAGAATAGATCGTAAGGTACTTTTCTTTTGATTGACTGATTGGTGAGGCCTTTAAATTATAAAACAGACATGAGCATTCGTAAAAGGGGCGTGGCTACACCCATACAACTCGAATTTTCGATACAGAATACCTATGCAAATAAAAGGATCTGTGCTGACATTTTAACTCAGAATAAAGTTACTATTTGGTGCTGTCTTGCTAGTGGAAGACCAGAATATTGTACAGGAGCGTGGCTCCACCCACATAAGACAGATTTCTTAAATTTAATCGTTTTGGAAATAATAGTCTCAGATTAAAGAAACTCGGTTTTGAGTCACTATTTGGAGATATTCTACTACTCGGAAATACTCGCAAGCTAAAACGGGTATTGGAAGAGGGTTGTGGCTCCGCCCATAAAAGATAATTTTTTATATTTAATAGCTTTGAAAATAATGGTACTATTTGTTGATGGCCTTCTATTGGCAAACTGGAACAGGCGTTGGACAAAAATGGCAGCAACAAGTCGGGTGCCAGCTAGTAAATAAATAACAATAAAAAAGATACAAAAATAAGAAGCACTTGAATGTTGAAAAAGTAAGAAACTTTTTCTATTTGAATTAGTCTTTAGAGTTTCCTTACTTGTTTTTGCAATGTTTTCATCCCTGACTGACAGATGGAATTGCTCGAGTTCGAGCAACAGGTTTACTAAATAAATATAAAATAAATAAATGTCATTTATTATTATGAAATGAAATTTGTTATATATGAAATAATAACATTTTCAAGAAATCATAAAATAAAAAATGAATTGGCCATTTTAGCTTTTAAAAAAGGACTTTGGCCGAGCTTTGAGCAAAGAGAATATATTATAATATATTCTCTTTGCTTTGAGTTAATGTTTGTACATAATTGACCGTTACCGGAACCTGCATTTTTCAAGCTGACGTCAAACGGATGACTTCGAACTCTAATGTTCATGTTCTCAAGAAGACATGCATGGCATTATTTGCTCCCTGAGGTATTTCATTGTCTGCTGAGAGGTGACGGTCGATCAAAACAAATTATTTCTATTGAATAAAAATTTCTGCCTGATGTGTGAATTGAACTCGGGCTGCGTTAGTTTTTTTGCGTTGCACGACATACACTTAGCCCGCACGCCGCTTTAATGAAATAAAATTGTTTTAAAAAATCACTTCATGTTTGATGCTTAAAAGTGGTTAAAATTTCCTATAGTGCAATTCCATTTGCACTTCAGCTGAAATTTTTTTCCATCTCAACATAGCAAGATCAGATTGATTTTATTTTGTACAAACATAAAAAAAGAAAAACAGAACATCTTTAAAATCATTTCATTTCTTTATTAATGTGGGGTGTGGTCCGCCCGATGTTTAATAATATTAAAAGCTAACACTGCAGAAGCTATCGCCCTGTTGCATCTGAACAACACTCAATTAGTTTTGTATTGTTTTAAGAAACAACAATTTTCTTTTTATTTCCTTATAAAGTAATGTAAGATGTTAAACAAACACATGCCTTCTGTCGAAAATTCTTTCAAATTCCCTTTTCCCATTTTTCGAAATTCTTCATCGGTAACACTGTTGCACTCATAACGCTTGGCCGCACAAAAATAATGCACTCTGGCGTCGCTGAGACGTAATCCACTCCACTCAAAGGGCACTCTACGCATGCTATTGGCTATTATTTTGTTTTCATCTTGTTGACCGGCATATTTTCAAATCGAGGAGAGCGGCAAACGAATTATAGTCGTCTGAGTAGAGCGTCGCAGCAAAGGGAACAACAGTCAGTCGTTTTTGGAGCTTGGCGCGCGGTGAACGTGCGGTATTTGAGTAGCATGTGTGTTTTCTAAAATATAAACAAGATTTACCTTGAATCGTTTAGCAATAAAAGCAACAAATTGCGATAAATTTCGATTTCCCTTTTAAACTTAAATGTATTTTTATTAAATATTTTATTAATAACTTGAAGTGAACTGAATAATAAAAATATGAACTGAAGGCGTTTTTAGTCAAGTTTATTATCGAATAACTAAGATAAATTCACGGAAATATTTAAATTCTAAGAAACGAACAAGAACCAATACAACCAGCCAAAATATCAACAATGACTCAAAACTCGTAACATAAAATAAATAAATTAAAAAAAAAAAAAAAAATGGAAAAGCACAATCTTGGAATTCTTTAGAAGTCGATCAAAATATTAATAAAATTGAAAAAACCAAAAATAAACTTACACTGAAAAAAATAAACAAAATTGGAGCTGCAGATAAATAATGTCATATCGAAATGTAAAAAATTGAAAGAAAAGCTACAGACTTCTTTTGGTTTAAAACATGATCATCATGATTGCTAGCTATCGTGAGTTTGTTTAATTGAAGTTAAACGAAGTTTTCCGGTTTGTTTTATTTTTTGTTATTTTTTTGTTTTTTTTTTATAAAACCGATATATTGATAATGGCGGTCGAATGGTCAGACAAACAATGTGAATCGACGACAACAGTTAAGAAACGTAAATATTATACAAATATATGTTTGCAAAATAAGAAATTTGATTTGCATTTAAGTACAAAATTATATTCAGAAATACTGATTTTAACGCTATACCAGCCACAACAACGTAAATATCGCAACGTAACGAATTGTCAACAAATGTTATTTGTTTCAAATTAAATATGAGTGTTAATGGATCGCATTTTTACTACCATCAAATGGAATTCCTGGTGCCAACTGTAACAGCAACAACGACAACAACAGCAAAATGTCCTGTTACAAAAGAAATTTCTAAATTTAAGTTGCAATTGTGTCTGACAGTATTACTGATGTGGTCATTTCTAACGGTACAATGTGTCAGCTGTAAGCAACTTATGTCAATATCGAACACTACACGACACAATCATAAACGTCTAATACAACACGACAGTATAGGCGGCAATACTGAGGAACATAATAATAATTTAAAAAGTCAACAACAAGAATTACAGCAGGAAGAGCAACAATTGCATTATATACCAAATATCGTCGTTATGGAAAATAGTTTTAAACACAATCATAAAGAAAATAGCCATTATTTTAACAAATACCGTCTAATCAATAACAATCAAATTAACTCGAATCGCAGTAATATTCGTCAGAATAGTCATAATAGCAGTCAAAGTGCTATATTTTCGAATAATACTCAAATACTGATAGTTTTTAATGAAACGCTTCATAGCAGACACATAAATCTTAAAAATAAATATAAAAATAATAATGTAGACATTAATAAACATTTATATCTAAATATAGTTAACAAATCTTATATGTTAGGAAAAAATAGTTCGTACAACAACAAAGAAAACAACAGCAAAGAATTAATGAGCGAGTCTTATTATGCTGTCGCCAACGATTTTGTTGAGCAAGATCCAGATGTTATCTATGTGCTGGACCAAGCACCTAATCAGTTTACAAATAATATAGATAATCAAAAATTGCTGGAGTTGGTGATGGACGGTCTGGGAATGCAGAATTTACCTGACATGAAAAAGGTAGGACATTATTTAATGTAGGTATTTAAGCAAAATTTTTTAAGCAAAAAAAATAAAGGATGCATTTGACTGTGTCCAGTGTTGGCATTTTGGTAGAATTCTACCAAAAATGGTAAATTTTTTTCGTTGGTAGGTAGATTTCTATTTTGGTAACTTTTCAGACAAAATATTAGATTTTAAGAATATTGTTGCCATAAGTTCTGTTACAAACTAAATATGATGTAAAAATGTAAGAAACGAGTTTTTAAACTATTTTGCATTTTTTATTTTTTATCGTATAGATAGTCTTTCTAAGAACACACAAAATTATTCAAAATGATGGCCTTCTGCTTTGATGCAGGCTCTAAGACGGTCAGGCCTTTGGCATTGGTGATGCTGCTGCAATTAGATCTTGATGGAGACTTTCCAAATTTTGGTTGCGAACTTTGCAAACCATACTCTCCAGCTCTGACCATAATTTGGAATCAAGAGGATTTTAGTTTGGGCTTCCTGAAGGTCAATCTTCAGCAGAAACAAAATCTGGTATATTCTCCAACCACTCCTGCGTTGTTCTGCGCTTTATGAGCTGGTACAGAGTCTTATTGAAAGACCCAGTGTTCTCCATTGAAGAGTTCAGTTGTTAAATTTTTATAACGCCTGCCAAGACATATTTTACATTAGTACTCTTTCGCTCCAGTTTTTTTTACCTTTTTCACAAAAATGCAGGAATTTAACGCCTGTGCGCGATACTCCCCACCAAACCATGACGGATGATGCAGGATAATGATCTCTCTGAATCCTATGCAATGTATATTTTGCTTCTTGTGATGTTCTAGCATAGACTGTTTTTGTAAATGTAAAACATTTTGTTTATTTAAAACTTTCTCCACCGTAGAAATTTTTTCATTAGTAAAAAGGATATTTTGATGGCCATTACTTGCATGCCACTGCAACAGCTTTTTTCATCTTTCGAAACTTATTTGCTTTAACCGTGGAGTTAAAAGATTACTAGTGCTCCTTCGAAAAGCTTTCATATGGAGATCATCACGAATTAGTTGGGACATGGATATGGTAGACATGTTCTCTAGCCATAATTTTCTACTTCCTTACGAGATTTCGTTGAATTCGCTCACGTACTGCTTTTATGACTCCAATGATACGAATAACATGCGCACGTCCAATTCTGGCCTTATCCTCTACTTGAGATGATTCTAAAAACCGATTTATGATTGATTATGACCGATTATGATTTACGATTTATTTTCACACTCGTGTAGCGCAATCACAGCAAAACGCTTTTCTTCTTCGCCCCACTCCATATTATCGCGGTCAAAGTCTAAACCAAACTGGCATGAATTAAAAAAAATTATACAAAAATTATAACAGCACTTTCTAATTTGAAATTTCAACCGCATATTGCTTTGAAAGTCTTGTAACAGAACGTATGACACGACTAGGTATATTTAAAGTTCATGATGCTGCCGTGTGTCGGTCTCGGCAACCCTGACTGTGTCATCTGCCATTCGCACCTAATCATACAGTTCATTAAAATGAAACACTTTTTAAGTAATTTTTATTTATTTTTGCTTTCTTATTCTTAATACTTTCTCTAAAGAAAAATTTCGATACAAACTTATGCTGTCTTCTTGAGACTTAAATAAAAAAACGTCATATGCATTTTGAGACTTACAGTCTTATTCTGGTGTTTGACAATTGCAAAATTATTGACAATGTTATCTTTCATGTGCTTTTTTTCGTACATGAAGTTGACAAGTCAAACAATTTTTATTGAATGTTGATATCAATACCTTTTCTGCTTTTAGTATTTAGTGTTTATTAAGTCTTTGGATGAATCCTTACAGACTATAACAATGTGACTTTACGTAAAAGGAACTTAATATACCTAAAGTTACAAAAGAGATAAATGTAAAAGTCTTAAAAATGCTTTGGTCATACAAAAATCGATGGAACTGTCTTTATATAAATAATTTAACATAAATAAAGTTCTTTTTATGGGCTAATTGAAGGCATGGTTCGTCTGTGACATTTAATATGAAAATAGTCCAATGAGCCGAAAGGAGCATTGGACAGTCAATATTCCTATTAATAGTATCATAAATAGACATTATACTTTAAATACCCCGCCTCGTTTCAAGCCATTCAAGCCTTATTAAAATGCAACGAGGCGTGTAAGTGGGCATAGGAAAACCGATATCTTTAAAACTTTGAGATTTGTGAAGTTAGCATATTTTGATAACGTTACTCTATTTGGAAGGGTGGCGTTTTATTTGTTCTTGTTTAAACTTGAGCTTAAGTTTGATAAGAAAATCGTTATATCAAATTTCAAAGCGATATCTTAAAATAAGGTTTTAGGCTTAAGAAGGTTTAACTATTTTGATGACATCACATTATATGAGCAGTAGACGTAGTTCTTATTCGATTTGGTTACGTTGTGATCTTGACTTACAATTTACCACAAACAATGTATGTAACGATTTCAGAACAATGTCTTGAAACCGGTCAGATTTATAACTATTTTAGTGACGTCACTTTATATTCATTTATTTATTTCATAATTCATTTATTCATTCATTTATTTATTTTTCCGCTAGTCAATTATTTTACAATTGTAAATCATCAGAATAAGGCTGTAAGAACCTAATTTGAACTAATGAATATGAATTATTTTTGCTGTTTATCTTCTGTTATAATTGTTTTAAGGATAGTATGTAATACAGTTGAACCTCGATTATTCGGTTCGGACATCTGTTAACGGGGTAGCTTGGGGGCTAACCGGTTTGATGAGTGGTTGATTTTAAGTCTCTTTTAAACATAGTTACGAAAAATCGTTTTAAATAATACCTGTATCGTTTTTTTTAGGATATAATGTTAATGTTGTTTCTCTGGTTAGAAAAACCATTTTAAAAAGTAGCTCAATGTGAATGTATATATGATTTTATGATATTTTGAAATGATTTTAATCTCGATAAATGTTTTTTTAACTAGGGTTATTACCTTGATGTCAGACGTTACATATCATCTGCGACTACTGTAAGGCTCGCTGGTTTTTTTATAAGCAATTATGTGGCTGGTTTAAGTTAATACTTTTTCGTGAAGATTTTTACATTTTTTAATATTTTATGTGAGTTCTTATTGCTATGAGTACCAGTTGGATCTTTTTGTATAAACTATTTACCTTTATATATTCCTTTGCCTAGTAGCAACCCTCCAGAGTTCATCAACGTTATTCGGCGACGGATTGCTTAGTACAATTTTTTTTCAATATGTTCCCACTAATTTTCGTCGGACTTAGGTCGTACTAGTGTGGTTCCTAATCCAAACAATAAGTTTTCTAAAATTCATTCTTTGGTTATCTTCACCTTATGTTTGGTACCATTGCCTTGCATAAATAGCGTAGTGCTCACAACATAATTCACATGTGAAGGGTGGGGTTGCCAATGCTGAATATATCGCACACAAAATACAAAACAGTCATAGCTTAAAAAGCATAAATTTTCAGGAGTGTGCGATATCTAGAGATTCCAGTCCCGGGACTGATTTAAAATTTCGGAATTGTTAGTTAGAAATCTCGGGATCACAGGATAGTCCATCATTTCCATCATTTCCATCATTTGTGTTAAATTTAAATTGAGTTGTTTGGTTGGAAGTTCGGAAAAATCAACCAAATCCAGAAATTTTAAGGCAATTCCAGGATACCGGGACTTTCGGGACTGGAAAAATTTCGGGATCCCGGGATCGGAATTCCTAGTGATATAATAGATTATTATTCTAAATGCATTGAAATATTTGCTTTGATTTGAGTCGAATTAAATATAGTTTTTGAAACGAATTAAGACTCCATACAAGGCCTCTAACATTTGCCATATTGACTAAGGCGACTTAGAAAAAATTTAGAGAGCTTGACTTGATAATTTTGAACCATCCTCTTAATGGACCTTACCTCGTCCGACTATAATTCATTAATTTTCATTTATTTTTAATTTTATCATTTTGTCTCTAAGTCGGTGAAAATCACTTGTTTAAGTTGTTTGCCCAGAAATCCCAGAAGTTAAACAATGGCGACATAATGGTTTTAAGTTCATATTTATTATCCGTAAAATTTTACAACACTCTTGTATTTTATAATTAGGTGTTTCACAAGCTGTCGTATTTTGTCAAAATTATTATTTATTTTGTCAAAATTTTTTTCCATACCAAAATTCGTAAGAAGGGACAAAATGAAAAAAGGCCACTTTGTTTTGCTTCTATGGCATTTTTCTTGTATATAAATATTGCTTGCAACATTATATTTATGGAAACACATACTAGAAATTGAACGCTTCTTTCGTTTTCTAAGCGTCAGCAAAAAGTGCTTGAGCTTAAATTGCACTTAAAAAAATGTCATAAAATTTATCACATATGGGTATGACATACGAGATATTGTGTAAACTTTTAATATAAAATTCAAACTTCAATAAGACAAAAACAAACTGGTCATTCCAGCCTTTAAAAGGACTGTGTCCGAGCTTCTTATGATCGGTTGCTTTGTACATATGTGTTATAAAATGTTCATAAAAACACGTTCAAATTGAGAAGTCTGACGAGCAAGGGCTAATCAAATTACAAATATCAACAAAAACAATGTTTCCCCCTCATCGTAGTTGTGTCATTCGAAAACTTATGCTGATTTATGTATTAATGATAATTTTGTATAGAGTGTCCATTAACAACTGTTGTTAGCATCATCAAATTTTACAAGTCTCTGAGAATTGCAGCAACTATACACACATATACATTTAATTTGTAAAGAAGCAAGCGTGACATACAAGGATTTTATGAAATTCGAGATAAACATGTGTCAAAATGCAACAATTTCCATTTTCAAACATTATCTTATGTGTGGTCGTAAAACATGAAACTGTTTCTTGATCACGTTTTAGCACCTACCATATTTGTTCACCTTTTAGAGTGGTCACTATAATGATCACTATTTGAATAAACCGACAATGGGAAATGCACGTTGGCAGAGAAAAGTAAACGTGCTTGTCAAAAAGGGTGTTACTGAAAAGAAAGAGAACCGTTCTTAAATTGATTTCCTTACGACGATTTGTTGAAAAAAATGTATAAAGTAAACATGTTAAATTGTCAATAAACGAGTGATAACATTAACAGTAAAATAAAATGAACCAATAACTAATATCAATATCTTCCATATTTATTTATGAAGATCATGAAATCCATAAGGTTGATGTTAATTTTATGAGAGAGAATTGTGAGTATTAAAAAAATATAATTTTAAGTCTCTTTTTCAATCACCTTGTTTGTCATATTAATATTACACTTATCGAAGTTATTAGTGTAAGTTATGTAAGTTAATAAGTTATTTCATCGACTGAAATGAAATTGAACAAAAAATATTTTTTTTTCTATATTACCAGTAAAGTGAATGTCATATGAAATAAAAAAATCCCTAAGCTACCAAAAATTCGAAATCGACTTTTTGATTGATTATGATGCACTGTATAAAAATATATGTATGTTAATTGAATATTTCACACTGAAAAAATTTTGAAAAAATTTTGTTTTATTTTTCAATTTAGAAAGTTTTTTACTTCTCCTGTGCAATTTTTTTGAATGTAACTTAGGACTTTTTTGATTTCATATGATGATATGTACTTAAATTTTCAATTGATTTGTTTGGACTCTTATTTAACATTTAACGTCTAACCTAAATATATCTTGTAACATTTTTTACTTCAATATTTTTTAATGAACTTAAAACTAAAAAGAAAATAAAAACAAGTATTTCGACTAGTCATGAATTAAGGTATGATTACAGTTGTGAACAAAAAATTGGCGTATTTTTTTTTTAACATTTCATACCTTTAAAAATCAGCTCTTAAAAAAGTTTGTAAAGAATAGCAAAAACAATAGTATAAAACGATGTAAAGCGTGCGCGCGTCTTGAGTCAGTTTAAACGCGTTTTTAACTTTAAACGGGTTTTTCTCGAAAAATGCGGTTGATTTTTTTTTATTTTTTTTAAATATTGCCCAATTGTTTCTTTCTTCAATTTCGCAAATATAATGGTATATTGCCGGGCGGAAGGCATTCCTCTTTAAAAATCTTTTTTGTTTTTTGTCTTAGACGTCCCATTCCAGAGAGTAACTGTTCGCCATATGGACACCGGATTTTAGAGTACTTCACTTTGCCGCCATCTATTACTCATAAAGTTTCTTTGTTTTTTTTTTCAATCTTCAAAGATGTACAAATTATAAAAACAAAGAATGTTAATATCTAATAAAAGGGCCTTAGTTATTAACTTTAAAGATTTTGCATTCCGAAGAAATGAAGAAACTTTAAAGGAGTTTTATTTTGTGAATAAGGAATTCGAATTAAAATGAGGCTAATTCGAGGTAACAGGGTGTTTCATTCGAATCTTTTAAAAGAGAAATTAATATTGTTGTAAAAATCTCGCTTTTTTATCAATATGAAATTTGGTTGGTCTTATTTGAATTTTTCTCAAAAGTTAACACTTTCTCATCATTCTTCAAATTTGTAGAAAGGTCTTTTGAATTTAAAATGTTGGCTTTCTATTTCAATGTCTTAGTCGAACTTTAACGGTTTTCCAAGTTTTTCAATTATGTCTTAAAGTTTTTTTAATTTTCTTTCAAATGTGATAACAATCACTGTGAAGCTCTTACCAAAAGTATTTTTAATGCATTTTCTTAATATTGTCGTTAATTATTTAGCCTGTATTTCGACCAAATGTCAAGAGAGAGAAAAAACTGTCTCAAATTGACAGTTCTAAATGTTCTAAATAAGGAAGCCAATATTTCTGTGGGCCGCCCCGGGCGGCATTGTTTTAGGGCGGCACTAAAGCTTAATTAAGCATTTCACAAAATAAGTGTGTGTAAAATAACATTTGTTAAAGCAAGGGAAGAAGAAATTAAAATTATTGAAGGTAATTTACTGAAATACGTTAATCGATAATCTAGTTCAAAAAGTGTTTCTGAAGAAGTTTTCCTAAACATACCATTGTTAAATTCAGATGAGTCCTCAGCCAGCGATGAAGAGTGTGACGTACAAGGTGGCGCAAAATTAATCATACAATTTTGTGTTTGAAGAACTTTTTAATTTTTTGAAATTAATTTTTTTTTAATGGAAATCTTTATTTAAACCATTACAATTTTTTGTATTATGTATTATTATTATTATGTATTGCGACTTCAAGTAGTTCCATAGAAAGAAGTCAGGGATGGTTAAGTCGGGTTGACTTAAGATGGCTTGATCTTGCTGGCTGTACAAAATCGTCAAAACGGGAGATTACGCGGCCAGGAAATGCTTCTTTCACAATATCCATCGTGGTTCGTGCGGAATGTGCGATTGCACCGTCCTGTTGAAATCACATGTTAACCAAGCTCAGCTCATCCTCTTCCGGCAGTAAGAATTTGTTTATCATGGCTCTGCAGTGTTCTCACTGTTGCTGATGGCGTCCTTTACATTATTACATTATAACATCTTCCGATAGGATGATTAACTCTGCGCCAAGGCGAGTTAAAGAGAGTGAAGCCGCCGTACACAAAAGGAAAAAGCTATGGAAGAAGGAATTAATATGCCATTGCTAAATTTAACAGAGTCTTCAAACAGTGATGAAAAGTGTGATGTACAAAATTAGGGACCACACACATTTTTTTTTAACAAATATTTCATTTGTCTCTAAAAAAGTGATTAGAAATGTAATTTATTTTTGGGATCAGAATTCAAATTGTCTTGAAATTTTTTTAATATATAAAGCTGTTTATTATTAAACTATTTATAAATTTCTTCCCGATTACTAGTATTGAACTAAAACTGTTAATTTTGGAATTTAAATTTAGATTAATGATTTGTGAATTAAGGTTTAAAGAAACACATTAAAAAAAATCAACTCATTCACAAAGTCTGTTATTTGAGTTGAACTTCAGCAAGCATAAAAGTATTCTTATGGTTTCTGCACCTGCATCTTTTTGCCGATCCAATACCATTCCATGCTTTGCAAACGGACAACAGCATATAGAGCGTTTTGTTTGAATGAGTCAGTCATTGCAGAAACGAAGAACAGTTAAAAGACCAAAAAAACACCCATTGATACAAACATTTTGGTATGGCTTGAGCTTATCTTAGGTTCAACAACTGCATTAATGTTTTTTTTAACACATGGCTTTTGAGGCTTTATGTTTTTTTTTACTTATTTTTCTTCGAGGTTATTTGACTGCTTGAATTAATATCATGAGAGCAAGTTAAAACATAAAATTAAAGATTTGTGCGAAAATTTCCAATAAATGTTAATTTCATTCACATTTCTTGCCATAGTTACGTTTGTTATCTTAATTAAAAATTTTTTTTTAACTTTACTCGCAATAAAATCTGCAATTGTAGAAATAGAAAAATGCAGTATACCTAAGATTTGTTGTATTTTTTAAGTTCACAGAATTCCAAGCTTTTAAAAATATGTTGTATAACGGAGTTTTTTTAATTTTGGAAGCTTGTGTTATATTAAAATATACAAAAAAACCTCTTGTAGCACCCAAATAATAAACTCGCTAAACATTAACATTTTTAAGAAATACCTTCATCACCAAATTCAAAAACTCATCATGACTCAACTATTTTGTCTAGAGACCATGCTGAGCTAAATGCCAAAGTCAGCTGTTCGAATTCGTGTTGTGTGTTGTTCAAATTGTTGTGTTTATTATTGTATTAGGCACTCACAACTTGTTATTGTATCATGTTAGATACTTACCTCTATTGACCCAACTGAGGAAAGAGCGTTAAATAAAGAATTAGCCTTACATTTGTAAAGAAAAAACTTCGTTATTTCTCTATTCAATTTAAGTGACTCATGGGACTTTTGTTTGAGTTACGGATACCGCTAGTGATTCATTAATACAGGTGTGATGAATGTGATGAGGTGTGATGAATAAATATGTACACATTTTTCATACGTACGTTGACTTACGAGTTATTCTGTGGCTATACAAAATGTTTAGATTATGATGTATGTACATAAGTACAAAGCTGAGTTAAGTCATCTAGCTAGAAATTACTCTGGAATAATCAGTTAAAAAATTATTTAGTTTAACCAAACGACTGCTTTTTAGAATTTTCTTTTTAAACTAATGCATGGAGTGTTAATGTGAATTCTAAAAGGAATGCTTTCTAATATTGAAAATTGGTTCAATTGATGAATGACAGAAGAGCACAGCTGCTATGATATACAGTTTTTCGCTTTAGTGGGAACATCCCAGTAGCGAAGAAAAATAAGAAATTTAAAACTGAGGGCGCCATGCTTTCATTGCCGGCTATGACCTAAAATAAGTGCGGCACTGCATACAGAGAGCAGCATAACTTATAGGAACTCAAAAGTAAAGGCAGAAATGTCATATTTAACTCATTTCTTCTGCCTCATATCTCTCATATAAACCTTCGTTTAAATATTGCATACAACTATTATTACTCTCAGTGTAGACATAGCAAAAGAGTGCTTCGTGAGTGATTTCCAGTGAGTTACTGTTGTCGCAAAAAATCGAACTTGTCGTAGATCATGGTGCAATTACCAGGTGAACGTGACGTTTAAAAAATTTCCCGTTTGGTTTGAATTGTTACAAAATTTGCAAGAGAGGAACAGGCGATAAGTGTCGAATCATGTGTATTTTTTTCTGCTTATACAGCAGCAAATGAAAACAAAGATTGATAATATAAACAAGTGCAAGTGGTGTGACATAAATAAATAGTCTATATTATAAATAATATAATGAATTTAACACAAAATTGTACAATGAATGTAATTTTTAATTTATAAACAACAAAGCTTCAAACAAATATATAAACTCGTTTAATGCATGATACGCAGTCAGTATCTGCATTTGTTTTTCCACAATGCACAGCGTTTAAGTACATAATTTATTATCAACAAATTACGTTCACATAATCACTTGCACTATAAAAATTATTGTTTTTGTTATAAAATAAATACCACTCATTGACTGTTTTGCAACTTTCGCTTAAAATCTACAATCAGCTGCTTTTGACAGCGCAAGCCAAAAATTATTTTGCCCCAAAGAGAGAGAGAAAAAAAATCACGCTCACCTTCTTATTACTCCATGTCGTAGATCGCTTTGTAGTGTTGCCACATTTCATAAAAAAATTTATGTGTGACCGTACGAAAAAAAACTTGTAATTTTCAAATTCTAGAATAAATATGTATGTAAATACTTACATTTATGTTTTATAATGAATGAGTTTGGTGAAGTAGAAACAAGTTGATATTAATATTGCTATGTAAATTTTAAGAATGAAACAATAGTTGTGTGGAAGCTGAAATCTGGCACAAATACACTGAGAAAACAAAAAAAGTAAAAAGCACATTTTAAAAACTGCTAGTATAATGTTTATTTTAAAAACTTTCTACGCCTTGCAAAAATGAAAATGCTTCATTTTAAACACAAAAGTAGTATGAAACGTTTTAAACAGAAAAATGAACGTTTAACTAAGATCTAGTAAGGTAAAATTAATATTTTCAAAAGCATTATACGCCATACATATATGAGAACGCATATTTTAAAATACAAAAGTTAAACGAAGCGTTTTAGAAACAGCAATGAACGTTTTAACATATTTACTTAACTGAAAATGGTTTAACAAGAATTTTATAAAAAATTCATGTTTTGTCTAAAAAGACCGTATAAGGAGTACACAAGATAAATTTCAATAAAAAGATAAACATTTTAAAGAGAGCTTCTAAAACTTTCGTTTGATTTTCTGCAATAAACAATTTAAAATGAGCTGCTACAACGTTCGTTTGGTATTTTAAAATGAACATTTTAAAAAGAGCTTTTAATTGCCTCGATTGCCTACACGTACCTAATGAAATTTAATTACCTTTTATAAAGTTCAAGTTTAGTCAAGCTTAATACTCAACCATCCAGGGTTCAATCGCTGACGATACCTGCAAGAATTTTTTTTATTTAAAACACATTTATTTTTTACATCTTTTGATAGATTGTTTTTAAGATTGTAAATGTGAACTTATTTCGAGAATTATTTTGTTCAAATTATTATTGTTTTAAATTATTAAATTAATACTTTTTATGCATACGCAGTTAGGATGCGAACCTACGTCCTCTGCTAGTCTCGCACACTTCCACTGAGCTATTGTTAACGATAAGTTAACTGTAGCAAAACATTTTTAAAACTAATTTTCTAAGAGATAAAAAGTAAAAAATAAAATGTGATGTTAAACCGGTTATGGTGCCTTGATGTGGGTGGACATCTTTGTGGTTTTTTAAGCAGCTATTCGAGCCTAATAGGAACTGTGTGAACAACGTTGAAAGCTTCGCAATTCGTTGTATGATTAATTAAATGCCACGTGCTTCCCAGCTTTCTGTTCCATTTCACGAATACACTCCCACAAATTTCAGGAAACCGAGCGGTAAGATATTGCATATCAAAAAGATTGCAAAAATGTATAATTATTAAGTTTTTTTTTATTATAGTTGAGAATAAGCTATTTAAAATTTCCAAAAAAGGATTAGTATAAAGTACTATGACCTTCAATAAAAAATAAGTCAAAATATAAAAATATGTGTTCTTGTCAGCAGTTTTGTGGGTCACTGTATATTAAAATACTGATCAAACCTAAATCCATGCATATCTTTAATGGTTTATAAAGTTGGGCGTGCTCATAGAACAATGAAATGTATTTTTTGCACACATTTTAGTTTCGACATTACATACGCAAATACCAAGTCTTATCCGTGAAGCTCAAATTTCAACTTCTTTCTATAGTTTTGACTACCATGGGCTTTATTGAAGGTGAGTGCATTCGTAAGCGCATGACGCCTATTTTATGAACATATCTTAGTTTTGATATAAAATAGAAAATCTTATTTCTTAGCGTAAACATAAGTTTAATCTTTATAGAGATTTTACAATTTTGGGCTTGTAAGGGAGGTAGGCACGGTTTTCATTCGCCCATTATTTTTCGGACCAAATTTTGTACCAAATGTACCAACTAGAAAATAAATTTACCAAGTTGTGTTCATCTCACATGCTCTGTTGGGTGCATTTATCATGTCAACCGAATGGACAGCGCCATCTATTATGTAATGGCATAAAACGAAATCAGTTGATTCTGCTTTTACGCGACATATTTATTTGCGAATTTTTAATACGCTCTTCTTTAAAATTTTTGTTTCTTTTTGGATGTTGATGTTGTTTATGGTCTCATAACTTTGTGTAATAAACATGTACATATCCAAA
Organism: Tetanocera ferruginea; assembly: GCA_958299015.1. Taxonomy (NCBI): domain Eukaryota; kingdom Metazoa; phylum Arthropoda; class Insecta; order Diptera; family Sciomyzidae; genus Tetanocera; species Tetanocera ferruginea. The sequence continues at coordinate 8,441,101 of OY282645.1, read as the reverse complement.
AACAAAATAAACTTTAAAACTGAGCTGGGACGAGTAAGACACTTCCTATGAAATTTCGATTTTTTTCAATGAAAGCAGTTTTCAATGAAAAGTTGGGTTTTTATGCGGTTGTTTTTGTTGCAATATTTTTCGTGTCAGTATATCGCGTAAGAACAGGATTAACTTATGATCGAAGTCTTTTTTTCATAATAGTTCAATCTAATCGAATCACAGACCCATTTCGTTTAGTTTGACAGATTGAGTTCATTGACTGAGTTGAAAAGAATTTGTGATTGACCCCTTGTGTTAAAATAGAGCACTCACTACATTAAAGAATAGTACAAACAAGAACCCAATGAGCCTTCTGAGCGTGGAGTAGTGAACCAATGCTGCGAATCAGTTCGTACAAAACAAAAACAACACAAGCAAAAACAACGAAATAAAAACGAGAAAGCAGCAGGCACAACATAAGCAGCTAATAATTGATTTTCTTATATAAAAACATGAATTTTTCTTCTCAGAGTTTGCTATTTTGTGCCTTTAATATAATAGTGACAAAATCCAAAATTAAATATTCGTTTAGCGCTTGATATAACTGATATTTTAACAAAAATATTATCTTTGAACGATGAGTTTTTAAAGCTGTAGGTATACCCTAAAGTATTGGTCAAAAACGTTTCATGGCCTTGAAACAATTTGTTAAAACGACCTCATGCAGTGGCGTACCGAGAGGCTAAGCCGCCCGGTGCGGATTCCAAATTTGCCGCCCCTCTCATATGCAATAAAAAAAAAAATCTTTGATATTTATATAGGGTTTTGTATGCATAGTTTTCACTTTAGAATTTGGTCTTTCATTGTTCTCAATTATATAAAAAAAATTCTAATATACATATCATCAACCTATTTCTAATACGACGCAAGTTTGGAAAAAATGGAGCAAAACGCGCGCATGAGTCTATTTTTGCTCTCATTTCTTCCGTGGTTTTGTTGTTCTATCTATGTTTAAAAATCTAGAGCAAAAAGTCTACGAGAAACTTCAATCCATTTTCGCCTATCTCATTTCTAAACACTAATATTAAAAAAAAAAATACAACAAGTAACTTGAAATGCCTTGATTAGATTAAAATGGGTTACAACAAAACCAAGTTACTTCAGTACTTTTCAGCACATTACTTAAACGAAGTTAAATTTTATGCGAAAAAATTCACTTCAAAATACCGCAATCGAAAAATTATTTCAAAAATTTATTGAACATTTTTTCTTAGTCACATCTTCTTCTTCAAACGTATCGAATATAATCAAAAACAGCGTACAATTTCGTCACTTGAAAAAAATTTCGATTTAATTGAAAATTTGAAAGTCATAATCTATCAAAAATTATATGATAAGTTCCTTGAATTTTTTTTTGGAAATTATTACAAAAATATAAGTATACTCTCCAGTGATTTTTGCGTTAATAACGGAGAAAGTAAAATTGATTTTAGTCCTGCATCGTCGTACTATGATCCTGATTTTGATCCACAAATGAAAAAAGGTGACGAAGAAGAGCTCATGGACAATCATTTCATGGATACTCGATCTGAAGGTTCTCAAACAATCTTTTCCAATCGTACTACAAAGGATTCTCAAACATTCGTTTTCAATCGTGCTACAAAGAAAAGATTATTGCATCCAGCATACAGCAATTGCCGAAAAAAATGAAATGCAAAATTTTCGAAAAGGATTATTGTAATTTTTTATAAAACTTCCATCGAAACCGATGCAAACTTTTTTTGAATGCACATTAGTTCATCAAAAAGATCTTCTGAAATTTTCAAATATGTACAATTAAAGGAAATCGTGAAAAACCCATCTAAAAAGAAGGATATTATAGATAAATTAATTCCTTTAATACATGATAACACAAAAATTAATTTTTGGGAAGATTTTAAGGAATGTGCAGATTCTAAGGATCTTTCTATTGGTTTTACAAGCCATGAGTAAATACCAACATTCATGAATTTATTTATATGTTCCATTAATTTTGTTAAAAATAGTATCAAAAGATTTTTTATTGAGTTTAATGAATAGATTTATATTTAATTTACTTAATAAGATACTTGTGTAGATACTTAATTATAATAATAAAAAAAAAAAAAAAAAAAAAAACAAATTGGCCATTTCAGCCCTTTGACCGAGCTTCTTATGATCAATTGTGTTGTGTGTGTTATTAAATTTATGCACACAATTGACCGAGAACTGGACCTACATGTTTTATGCCGACTCCGAACGGCTCATGTTCTCAAGAAGCTTTACATGGCATTATTTACTCTCTGAGGTTTGCCATTGTCTGCAGAGAGGTGGTGACCGATCAGAAAAATTTTTTATTGAAAAACTTTTCGCCACGGCTGGGGATCGAACCCGGGCTCCGAGCATGCTAAGCCACACACTTTACCTGCATGCCACGGTCACCAACCAATAATAATAAGATACTTAATTAAAATTGTAACAAATGTTCAACTTATTTTCTAAACAATTGTGTTTTAATTGATATTATACAACAAAACCAAGCAACTTTAAAGTTACTTGATTTTGAAAAAACAGCAACGAATAAAGTGTTCTAAGAAACATATAAATGTTTTATTTGCTTTTAAGTAACTTCATAGTTGCCTGGTTTTGTGAAAAAACAAAAATCTTGTTTATATGAAATGAAAAAATATATGACAAAAATTTTCTCAGTATCTTAAGTTCGACTGAATTGTTAAAAAACTGCAACGCAAAATAATTTGGCTAGCACAAGTTTCAAAAATTTAGAAACTTAACTCTTAACTCTTCAATAATTTAACTTTTCAATAATTTGAAAAAACTTAAAAATCTTATATACGGAAAGATTATATCCTATAACACAATACCTCAATTTCTCACAATTTTCAAAAAACAAGTTACTTGGTTTTGTTATATCACGGGAGAATTCTATATTTACTAAAATATAAATATGATATATTGACACCTGAACAAGTATTTTTTAAGGAGTAACCTGGCATAATAAAATTTTGTCATTGCATACACACTATACTTATACCCTACATTTGAAAATAAAATTTATTTATGATATATAAAGTGGTGAACAAAACATATGAAATTAAAAGCGCCATGAATTTTTTAAAAAAATTCCATCAGCAGTATATGTGATAAAAACAATAAAAAATTTTTTTGCGTAATATTTTTCCGAAAAATATATTTGTAATTTTTCAAAATTATATCTATTTTTATAGAACTTATACACATTTTTAAACATTAAAATAAACAAAATTTTGAAGGCGTCAGGTCCCCTTAAACGTTAATAATCGCTATTATTCCAAATGTTGACTTACGCCATATTAGAATTAGGCCAACGATAAAAAAGTTTATTCCTTAATGACACCGAAAAGGAAATTTATACAAATACAATTTTTTTTATAATATTTTATTAAATTATTATTTTTCTTGTTTTTTTATTAGCAAAATCGGTAATTACATTTAGGGTGCTCACAGTTCTGTATTATCTGCTCTGTTTACTTTGCCGTTTATTAACTTTAGAACATTTTAGCACGTGTTAACTTTGATTGTTTTTGTTTTACGTACAAACTTGAGATCCCACTTGTTGCTAAAGTTATCTCATAATTCTTCCTTTCCGTTCATTCGAGGCATGTTTATGAACAAATTTCAAATTTTTGAAAACTATTTTTGCAATTTAGCTCCAAAACACAAAAAAATGTGCTCACAGTTCGATCTAAATATCTTTCTAAAGTTGTCAGGTGTTAACTTTAGAAGCAAACTGTGAATTCCCTAATTGTCAAAGTCTATTTCATTACTTTACTTGTATTCTATAGATAATATGGCAAGATTTTGTAGGCGAGAAGTACTCATTGTAGTTCTAATGTAGGTTTTTATGAATAAAAGCTTAGAATAAAGCTTAAAAGTATAACAATGTTTGGAACTGCGTTTTCTAGACTTAATTTAAAAATAAATTTTAAAAGTTCAAGTGGACCTTTCATACAAGAATCAGTTTCTTTGTGAGCTATAGAAACAATATGCTGAAGTATTTTTCTCTCAACGAGAAACTCTTCATTGTCAATTTCTTCGTGACAGAATTCATTCAGTTTACATTCCAACTTATCATTCAGGAGAATCAAAGGAGTAAGAATTGCGAATTTTTCAGCAAGAGCATGAAGCTGCTGAAACCTTGTGGTCATTTCTCAAAATCAGTTCTTGAAAATTAATAATTAAATTATTAAATTAGAAAATGACCTAAATCAGTTAAGACCACGCCTAACTCCTCTCCAAAGTGATTTTATTAAAACAGTGAAATCCCTTAAAAAATCAAAAAACATTATAAAAGATACGACTTAAAATTATACGCATAAGTCTTATTTCTTAATATGCACTCTGAACTTACAATTCGCCATAATCAAACGAAAATTCCGCCTTTCTCCCACACTCAACACATCAAAGCACAAAACAGCTATTTTTACCAAATATACCTAAGTTGAAAAACGTTATTCTGTTAAACCACTTTTCTACTGGGCATTTCCACTGACAAGTTAAAGCACTTAAAAACTCAAAAAACTTTGAGTTACTCGAAAACACCAGTTATTCAATGCTTGTTTCAAGTCGCAGCCGAGTTATTCGAAAATTCAACTACTCGCACATGCCTAAATATTATGTCTTTTTTTATTTCTTTGGCAACTAATTTTGAGACTCGAAAAACGATTTTACATTTTGGTTGTGCTCAATACGAAGCTCATAAATATAGTTACATTTACTGTGGTGGCCAAATTTATTCATTAAGTTTAGTTCTTTCTTTTGTTTGTACACCTTAAAATGATAATGTACACATATTTATTTTGTAAAAGGCTTTATTTAGCTTCAGTGCCGCCCCTAAACTAGTGCCGCCCGGGGCGGACCTCCCCCCCCGCCCCCCCACGGTACGCGGCTGACCTCATGCAAAATAAATAAAATCCTAAGAAGTGGGTGGCTATTATAATTTATTTGTCAGAAAATTTTCAAATTCCTCGGGAATTTCCCACACTAGCTAATCTGAATTCCACACATTTTGTGGAATTCCCCATTAAGTGGCAACAGCTAGTGCAGGATAAAAGGTAAACATGTTTGAAAAGTATATGAGTGGCGGTCATTTCTGCTTGACAGGTTGAGTATCTACTCTGATCAACTGAGTGACATCAATTAAAAGTGTGTCTCATAAGAAAAACCAAAAAAATACCTATAAAAGAGTTCGTGTAGCAAGAAGTATGGCATGCTAGAAAACAGACACAGCGCTAAGAGCATTCATAAAAATATATGCTCTTTGCACAGCGTATGTTGAGTGACATAATGACTCACGAAATTGAGTGATTCGAATTGTTTGCGTCAGCTGATTTTGTTTACATTTTATTTATGTTTATAAAAAATTTGTTTGCTTCTTTAAGTTTGCTTGAAACCTCAATAGAAATAAATTCAATTTGAATTTAAAATTTTATATTCTTCAGATTTAAATATATTCTTTTATGTTTAATTGTTCCATGAGTAAAATTTGAAAATTTTTTATCCAAATATGCATTTGCTAGATTTTCATTTCGAATATCATTAATCAGCATCACTGTTGCACACACACTTTATTTATTTATATTGATTTGCACTAATTGTAGACGTTGTGATTTCCAGCGCAGTTGCTACACGTGGATTTGCTTATGCATTCATCGGATTTTTTTGTATTATTAACACACCTCATCACGCTTTCGTGTTTAACCCACTCCACATGAGTCAAGTTCTATTTTAATTTGTTTATTTTTGAAGATTTGCTTACAAGTTATAGTCGGCAGCTGTTGTTCTAATGATAAAGTTACATGCTGTATTTTTCTTAAGAATTTCAATTTATTTTACTTTTCGTTCTGCAGATTTTCATTGGATAATTGGTTTTAGTGTTTGAAGGAATTTAAAAAAAAATAAAAAATATTATTAAAAAGTAAGCCACAGTGGCGCAAATATATGGGTTTTATATTCGACTAGCCGCTTAACATGGCGTCACACATATCGAAAAAGAGAATTCTAGCAATAAATAATTATTTTCATGGCCTTAAAATAAAACTTCGATATCACTATGAGATTTAAAAAATGATTTTTTCTTAAGAATAGTTTTTCAGAAAACATATTTTTTTGCACTTTTTAAGTTATTTGTTTATATCTCTGACTTTCAGCAACTTTGCAAATTTCTTTCGACTTGCAGACACTCAAATTACATTGTTTTTCTTTGATTCGCATTTTTGAAATCTCCCCCTCAAAACACAAAAAAGGTTTAGGAGAAACCAGTTATTTATACAAAAACAAATGTTGTTAACAAATAAAAGTAAACAATTGCAATAGTTAACAAATTTTTTGTAAACAAAGTAAAATAAACGACAGCTGTAGTCTGATGGCTAGCATTTCTTCCTTGAAATCGCGAGATAGTTCGAATTACGGATTAGTAAGGTTTCTTAGTAAGTAGGTATTGTTTGTAAGATGTTGAATGCTATGTAATATGAAACTAAGTATGTCGTAGCAGTCGCTTAGCAAACGCGTTTTTTAGCTGGCCGCATTATTTGGGCATAACGTTGAAGATGTAACTTAGAGATTTTACTATCCAAGTGCGCTGAAAAATTAACAATATTTTGAGAATTTTTTTTTCGAATATTATTCAATGGATTAAAATTAAATTAATCAATTGACGAAACCATGGTCTAGTCTGTACAGTTTGTTCTCCAAAGAAGCAACATTTTAGCTTCACAAATTATTTGACATCAAGCTCTAAATATAATTCTTGAAAAATATATTTTTCAAGAAATATAAACTAAAATGATTGAAATTAAGTTTTCAGATTTAACAACACATGGATCACCCTAAACCTTCTCCTATAATATTGAAATCTTTATACAGGGTGGGCCAAATTTGTAAAATAAGTCTAACCACTGTAAAATAAGTATAACTCTTGTAATAATATTTTGTTTTCATAAATTTTTTTTATATGTATATAACATATATTTCATGGAAATTTAGGGGGGGCTATGTATGGAATATGACATCAGAAAAATGTCCACCATTTGCTCGATTCAAACATTGGCTCATTTAAGCTTGCTTTCCATAACACGATTTTTGGAAAAAATCATTACTAAGTCTAATTTATAAAAAAGGTTTCTGAAATGTTGTTAATAATTATACAATTAAGTGTACGATCGTGTTAAAATTCATTGTGGAGAAGTCATAACAACTCGTCAGCATGGTTTTGTTAATGGAAGATCCACTGTGTCTTATCTTCTCGATTTTACAACATTCTGCTTAAATTCAATGGAATCTGTTAACCAGGTCGACTGTATTTACACTGACTTTAGTAAAACATATGATAAATTACATCATGATTTAATTTTATTCAAACTTAAATTAATGGGACTTCCACATTATTTTGTGTGCTGGATAAAATCGTATTTGACTGAGCGATATTACCAAATACGATTGCGAGGGGTGTTGTCTTCTGAATTTATTGCTGAATCAGGTGTTCCTCAAGGTAGCCACCTTTGTTCACTTCTGTTTATTTTAGCAATTAATGACGTCTGATTTAGGCGGACGATATGAAATTTACAGAAAAATAAATGCTAAAGATGATTCCAACCTACTCCAGGCTGATCTGAAATTATTTGAATTTTGGTGTTCTAAAAATAATATGTTTCTTAATCCTGGTAAATACCAAACTATGACATTTTCGCGAAAAAGGAACAATTTATTATTTAATTACAATATAAAAGATACTGCTTTAAGTCGTGTAGATGCAGTCAAAGACCTTGGTATATGCATGGATCCTAAGTTATCGTTCAACATTCATATTGATAATAGTTGTAAAAAAGTGTCTTCAATGCTTGGATTTATAAAACGCTGGGCCAAAGAATTCAATAGCATGATAACAATTACCACCTTGTATTATGCAATTGTGCGTCCTCACTTGGAGTACGCAAGTCAAGTTTGCTCCCCAAGTTGCAAAGTGCATGTTTATTGTATTGAAAGAATCCAAAAATTTTGTTTAGTTTGCTCTAAGGGGCTTAAGTGTAACGGACATTTTAAACCTTCCTCCCTATAAGGATCGTTTGAAACTGTTAAGAATGCAGTCGTTAAGTTATCGAAGGAAGTCTGCAGATATCGTCTATTTACATCAACTATTAACCGGTGTTAAGGTTAGTAATGGTTAAGGTTATTAATAACCTTAACACCGGTTAATAGTTGATGTTAATAGACGATATCTGCAGACGGTCAAGTGGTTAAGTGCAGGTTAAGTGTGTGGCTTAGCATGCTAGGAGCCCGGGTTCGATCCCCAGCCGTGGCGAAAAGTTTTTTTCAATAAAAAATTTTTCTGATCGGTCACCACCTCTCTGCAGACAATGGCAAACCGCAGAGAGTAAATAATGCCATGTAAAGCTTCTTGAGAACATGAACTTTAGCCGTTCGGAGTAGGCATAAAACATGTAGGTCCAGTCCTCGGTCAATTGTGTGCAAAAATTTAATAACACACACAACACAATCGATCCTAAGAAGCTCGGTCAAAGTCCTTTCAAGGGCTGAAATGGCCAATTTGTTTTTTTTTTTTTTATTAACCGGTGTATTCAATTCTCCAGAACTCGTTTCTCTACTTAATTTTTACACAAGCCGTAGAAGCAGTAGAAATGCAAACAACTCTTAATTTATTTACCATACAGTAGAACGAACTGTATGCTAACTGTTGCTATAAATCGCATGAGTACCTTTGTTAACAACTGTAGCGTTTTTGATATTAACTTATCAAAAGGGCAGTTCAAAAGTATACTAAAAGCTATTCTGTAATAAGATATTTGTATGCCTGAGTAGTAGTTATGTCCTGTGTTGTCCCTGAGCCCAATCCAAACTTTGGTGAGTACTTGTTTGGAGCCTCTGAAAACCTTAACTTTACATTACTATGATGCTTAGGTTGTGGTTTCAAATGGGTTAATGCTGAGAAAGTGCCCTTGGGTTTTCAGAGCCCCACAGTCTACACTTTTGCTTATTGACATAACCGTTTAAATGCAAATGCGCTTCATCCGACATCAAAAGATTATTTAAAAGATAATTTTTGACAAGAATAAAAAAATTCGATAATTTCAACACGTTGTTGTGTACTGTATGTATCCATTATGAATTTCCAAGAAGTCAATTATAACCTGCAAAAAAAAAACACAATTATATTAGAAAACCAAAAAGTTATTCGGGTTTAGCATTGGTAGGTCTTATTTGGCCCACGCTGTATATAAAAATGTATAGTTATTCATCAATTGAGAGCGCAATTTGGCGCAAATTTATTTTCAGTTGTTTGTAATTACCAGGAGAAGGTTTTTACAAAAGAAACTTTTAGGAAAACTCCACCGCAAAATTCGGAAATTTTAAATAGCGAAAATTGATTTTTTGGTTAGAATCTTGTGAGCAACTGTACCGGAAAGGCTTGTCGAATGGAAAAATAGAAAACTCTTAGGAAATTTCACATGATTTGATAATCTTGAACAATGTAATGTTGGAAAATTCGTTGTGAAGCTTGGAAATTTTCGGATAATTGTGAAATTCATTGTGATAAAAGACGTTTTTTGTGAATTTTTGGTAGAGAAGTTAACGGGAAATGTGGTCAATATCTCAAATTGCGTTGGCTATTGCATCCTCTGGCATTGCTGCCACATTTGTGGAAGCAGGTCGAACTGCACATTCCGCTTTGAAGTTGCCGATGAATCTTCTCACGGTTGATAAGCAAACGTGCACAATGACCAAGAATTTGGGGACAGTGAAATTGATGGGAGAATGCAAAATCATCATTGATGAATGTATGAAGACGCATAAATGAGCTTTAAAGGCAGACCGAACGATGTAGGAAGGTGATTCGAGACGATTTGGTGAGGCTTTGATATTGCTCTCCAGAGAATTTCGACAAACGCTTCCCGTCATCCCGAAATCTATTGCTGCCTATGAACTTAATGCCTATCTGAAATCGTCGTTTTTGTGGCGGCATGTCAAGAAGTTGAAACTGGCCATTGACTGCTGAATTCTCGTGACAACTGCTGGCGTTTGGCAATGGCTAAATTCCTGTTGATGCTTCGACCGGATTAATATTGTTCCCAGAAAATTTTTGCGAGCTCACATCGTCGAAGGAGAAACTCAACACCAAAGTGCTCCCTGGTATTGGACAAACTTAAAAAAATCTCGATTGGATTAGTGAACGGACAATAAGCAGCGAAGAATAGGAACGTCGATAGCTTCAACTTAATTATTCAAAGTAAAATCCCTGGAGAATTGTGTTCGTATAAATCCCTTGACAGCGTGACCTTTGGGGTTCAACCAACTTTCCGACGGAATATGATGTACCGAGAAATCCGCAGCAGCAATTTACAGCTAAAAGTGGGATCGACCATTATCAGGTTGCGGAATCTGAATCATCCGAAATTGTGCAACGGTACGCGGTTTTCCATCAAGAAACTGATGAACAATGTGATTCAAGCTACGATCATTATCGAATTCCAATTTTTCCAACTGATCTCTTTGCGATTACAATTAATAAATCGCAAGGCCAATCGTTGGAAGTCTTTGGAATTAATCTCGAATTTCCCTGTTTTTCTCACGGTCAGCTGTACGTTGACAGTTCGCCGTAAACAAATCGAAAAACATTCTCTATCATATCGCTCTCTACTGATTTCAATTCCATTCAAATAATCACTCTGGATTTTATCTGAAAGCAATATATTGGGGCGAGACGAAGTTCACCAGGTCCGCAGGTATATCATAAAATACTAAAACAAGTAAAAAATAACTTCTTATAATTCGTATTCTTTTCATCGTTTAAATCCATGCTTCTCTTTATAGGCTTAAGCAGGTTTGACTAAATGGGTTATATGGGCGGTGGGCGTGTTCGTGGGTGGATGATGTGTTTTTTTGAACACAAATAAGTTTTGATATAACATACAGACATAGGTACCAAGTCATATCTTTAAGGCTTAAATAGTGGGTTTACTAGTGGGTTGTATGGGAGATGGGCATGTTTGTAAGCGGATGACGCCCCTTTTTTGTATACACCTTAGTTTTTATATAAAACGCATAGATGATAATTTGATCTTGGTAGCTAAAATATAAGCCTCTTTACAAATTGTTAAATGTTGGCGATATATGGGAGAAGGGCGTGTGCGTGGGGAATCACGCCCATTTTTTGTGTAATTCTTAGTTTTAATATAAAATGCAAATCCCTTGTATTTTCAATAAACTATTTTACTAAATAGAATTTTGAAATTTTGGCTTCGAGAAGACATTATTTATAATTGTCACTAATTGCTCGAATTTTCTTGTATTTGATTTCGAAGGACGACCTTAATTTGTTCCTTTATTGGTTTTGGTGAATACAGCGAGTAGACAATTATGAATCGATATCCTTTTTAAACAAAAGGTGGTGTACCATTCGGAATAGACCGTCTTATAATTGCTATTATAAGATATTCGAGTTTGTTTAGTTTAGTTTCTGGTATTCGGGTATTTATTATTGTTTAGTTTCGAGTTCATTTGTATAAATCTTTGATTCGTCACCTGTTACGCTGTCATATACATACATGTTTTGAAGCACCCAGGTTGTATTTTTTATCATTTCTTTCAACACGAGCCTGTATTGAGCGGTTGTGAAATTATGCGAAATCCAATGCGAACAAACCTTTTTAACTGCTAAATATGTATGCAATGTTGAATGTGAGCTGGTTCTACTAATCCCCAAAGATACCTCTATGTCACGGTAGGTCACATAATGATCTTACAATAGAAGTTCATCGAAAATCGTAGAAAATCATCGCACGGAAAACTAATAGATTTAATTACATTTTTTTACCATGAAAACTGTTCCAAGTATCTGTTAACAACACAAATAGCACCCGTATCACAAAATGTTCTAAGTACGTTCACCATTAGAAATGTTAAATTTTACGATGACAATGTAAATATTTGAAATATACCATATTAATTAATTTCAATTATTTTAGGACAGGTTCTCATCTACAGGTTCCAAAACACGATGATTTTCTTTTTAAGAAGAAAGTAAATGAATACCTGAGAGTCTTGACAATATATGTTTATTGACTCTTAAATTATAAAGAATATATTCATAAGTAGGTGACCGTGGCATGCAGGTTAAGTGTGTGGCTTAGCATGCTCGAGAGCCCGGGTTCGATCCCTAGCCGTGGCGAAAAGTTTTATCAATAAAAAATTTTTCTGATCGGTCACCACCTCTTTGCAGACAATGGCAAACCTCAGAGAGTAAATAATGCCATGTAAAGCTTCTTGAGAACATGAACTTTAGCCGTTCGGAGTCGGCATAAAACATGTAGGTCCAGTTCTCGGTCAATTGTGTGCAAACATTTAATAACACACACAACACAATCGATCCTTAGAAGCTCGGTCAAAGTCCTTTCAAGGGCTGAAATGGCCAATTTGTTTTTTTTTTATATTCATAAGTATAAGTTTAGTTCAGTATATTTCAATAAACCGCTTTAGAAACATATTCTGCACATCATAAGTTATTAAAAAATTAAAAAAAAATTCGTTTTTTGATCGAGTTTTATGAGAACCTGCCCTTAACGTATGAAATTAGAGAATAGCGAATAGAGGTCAAATGCATGCGAATATGAATATTCATGCTGTATGCTAGCCATCATTAAATGGGTGTTTACTATTGGAGCGTTTACCCTATGCAATAAAATTGCAAATCATTCATGTTGCCACCTGGAATGTAGTTTCTCTGTTTTGTTAGAAACATATAAACAGAAACTAAACATAATAAATAAAAAAAGTCTCAAACTTGTTTGCGATGAGTCCGAAAGTTATTTTATTTTAATTATGGTGTTTAAATTCAGCTTTTTTATGGCATTTAGCTAGATTATGGGGGATATGTGCGCAACAGTCGCTAGTCTAAAGTTTCAAAAAACCTGATTAATAACTGCGTTTATTTTTTTTTTTTTGTTTATTATGAAGACTTAAATCTTAGCCATTTTATTTAAATATAGCGAATAACTTCACGGTCAATACGTAGTTTTATAAACATATAAAGGTGGACATGTTGATTAAAGATAAATTTATCATGTGATTGGAATTTACATCAAACAGAATGTGATTTACAAATAAAACAATCAATTAATTAAAAAATAGTATTCTACACTGTGCTTAAACTGTTAACTTGGTTATCAGCGTGTTTTTATGGAGAATGAATGTTTTCTTTGAAATGCTGTAAATTGAAACGAACAATAAAATTTTCATTTATTTTATATTATTACTAACTACACTGAGAAAAAAACATTAAGAATTAGTAAAAACAAAGAAAAGTAAAAAAACCTTAGTTAGTTATGTAAGTTAACCTAAGTTAACCTAAGCCTACAAAGTTCTTGTATGAATCAACAAAGTTTAATCTGTGAATTTATCGAATATTATAATGTTGGTAAATTGACAATATTTTTCGTAATTTAACCAGAAAAAACATTCTTGCTAACGAGGATTACACTGTACAAAAAATCAAAAATTATAATTTTATTTGTTCGACCAAAACTCTTATATCTGACACCGGCTAGTGTACACGTCTTTTATGTTTCTGTTTGTGTGTATCGTTACTTCAATTCCTGCCAATTCATCTGCCTTGCCATTCTGTTCAATATTGCTGTGTCCGGGAACCCACTACAGTGATCTGAGTGTATTTTAAAAAGCTCTAAAGTACACATTAATGTATAATTAGAGATTACCGGAAATTACCATTAATGAATTAATTTGCCCATTTCCGTAACCTCCACTTCCATCATTATTTACTGAAAGACATTTATACTCTTCTATTCTTGCCCGACTACACTATGGAACAAATTCTGATTAGCAAAAGTTATGTCGATTCTGCGAGTGAGGGGTGAAAATAGAGGCGAACTTTGCAGTCAAATGCCAATTTGCAGCATATTACTTATATGGTTTTTTGGTTATAACTCGTCGACTAATTGATATTTTTCAATCTGTAAAAGCCAAATTATTGCTAGAGACCTGTGCAACAATTAAAATTTTTTAAAAAATTGATTTAGAAAATTTTAATGGTTTTGGGTTTTTTGACGAAAATTTTAATTTTGCATTTGATTGCAAAGTTCGAAGGTCGAATAAAAAAAAATTTGAACTAACGCCGCTATACGGATCTTCTAATTTAGCCTCTATTTTCACCACTCACTCTCAGAATCGACCTAACTTTTACTAACCAGAATTTGTTCCATAGTGCTATTTAAGCCTGTTTTGGACATTCGTGTTAAAAAACCAAAATTATGATTTATTTCCAAATACAAAATAAATAACTTTTTTGATTAAACGCCAGCCAGGTTCGAAATCAACTATGTTTCTCATATATTTTTAATTGCCAATTAGATTCAGTGAGTAATACAGTGAGTATGAATCAAACGGAACTAAGCAACTCATTAAATACCTACATCATTAACTTCAACTTTAGAATTTTAAGAATGTTTCTTTGTGAAGTATGCAGAGGAGTGAATTTAGTTGAAAATGTAATAATTAATTGTCAAAACATGTGAAATACATGCAAACTTTTTTATTGTTTTTATTTAAAGTGTTCCTGTGTCCAAGATTAAAATGGTTTAAGAGGTACACTTCAAAAGTCAAACAGCAACATTAAAATAAAACAATTAAAGCTTTTGACTTAACTAAACTACTTGATGAAAATTATTGTATTGTCTTTAATTACGCAGTTCAGAACATAAAAAAATTACATACTTCTTTTAATGAGGTAAATAAATAAATATTACATTAGCATAAACAATTCTACGAATGAGTAATATTATATATGGTATGGCTTTCTAAGTTAATACTAAATTAAGAATTTTACTTAATATTAGATAGAATTTTGGATTGTAATTTTGAAAACATTTACAAAAAATTAAACAGTATCATTAAATACTTAAATATTATTTGATATTAGAATAGCCCAAAAGTTTTCGATTCGATTAGATGAAGTTGCGAAACATGGGGCGGGTTATTCTTCTTATGTATGTATAAGGTTCTCAGAGCCTATCCATAGCTTCTAAGCTCTGTTGACAGTAATGGCTTGATGCAAGGTCAGAACAAAACATTATATTTTTGTTGCTGTGCTTGCTTCTAATACTACTTTTGGCAAACAGAAGTTGACATACCGTTCACCATTGACGGCTAAGTCCGACTCAAAAAAATGGCTCAGACATACCCAAAGAACTTATTGCGAGCTACAATAAGACTTTTTTTGGAAACTTACAATGTTTCAAATATTAAACATTGTCTTGTTCTTGCTTGTTGCCGTCAAAAAAGCGCTGTCCTTGCCACTCATTACCATCTAATATAGAAATATGACTCGTCATTCATGATGCGCATCACATCATTTCGTGCGAAAAAACTATTTTTAACCAAATTTGTCAAACGTACCTTTATGGACACATTTTTGAGCTTCCAACACCATTGGCCTACTTTTTCTTGACCTTTTTGGATTTCCATTCATAGAAGAAACATTCTTCATTGTTTTGTCATCACATTGAAATTTGTTTCCTAACTCTCTGTACGATTTTGCTACTCTTGCATAATCTTAGCATAGCCTTAGCTTAGATCTTGTCGCAGAATCATTAAATTTGCATCTTTTACTAGTCCCTGCTTCTTTGCAAGTGATCTTTTTGAAAGCATATATTATAGATGGTTCGACGATTGATTCTTTCTTCAATAAAACTAGAAAGTATCTTCGCTTTTGTCTATTCAGAATAAGATTACAAAAAAATACAAATTTTTTCACAACGTTGTTTCTCTTCTTACGATATTTTGAATACACAAAAGAATTTATCAGCTTAAAATTTTAACAGCTTGTCAAAATCACATTCTTCTCTCATAAAGTTATCCATAAATACGCATCTTTACAGTTATTGGTGTTTTTACACTATTGAAAAAGTTGTGCAAATTTCATTCCGAATACGTTATATAAAAATCTCGTGTCACGGTGTTAGTATTTGAACTCCGCCGAAACGGCTGAACCGCTTTTAATGAAATTTTTTTTATATATTTGATAGGTATGAGAATAGGTCTTAAAGTTTTTAACACCCTCCTATCTGCAAGGGGTGTGGCACTTTTTCACGAACACAAATTTTTGGTTTTAGTTTCGATCTATAAATTAATTTTTCATTAATATATTTTATAATTTTTAAATTTTTCATTTTTTGTCATCGGAAAAAAAGTAATATTTGAAGTAATCCCAAAAATTTGGATTTATAGGAAGACAATTAAAAAAATTCAAAAATTTGTCCGATCTGAGAGTGATGTTGTTTCATTGTATATCTGTTTTGTCAACTCAAACAAGATTGCAACTTAAAGATAAAGTTTAGAGATTATTTTTTTGAGTAAGACTAAAAATGTTTGTTTTTTAAAAATAGGTGTTTGATAAATTTTAATTTTGGTCGCTTAAATCGATGAAATACCCTAGCAAAAATAAAAAAGAAATGTGCAGTGGTTCGTTGACATGCACGCCACATACCATAGCACGACCAGTGCCGCCTTGTTATCCAACAAGTCAGCTAAAAATTCATCAAGTGATTGAGCTTCAAGCTCTATAAAACATCCAAGATAACGGAGGACTTTAAACGAACCAAAATTATAAAAAAAAAATAATGAATTATATATTTTTCAGCAACAAGATGATGGATGGATGATTTCACAAATTATTTTGAAGAAAAATTATTTCAAATGGCAACTAGCACATACATACAGTTATACAACATTGCATTTATTCAAAAGTGTTCCTTAATGAATGTGAACATGTCTACATACATATCTCGCTCAATATTTACTCAGTCTAAACGGTTTTCAAATTGAAATTTTGTTCTATTCAGTGGTTTAACTTTTGTCTTTCTACTTTTTAAAGCAACTGAAGCTGCTGATACGGAGCAAAAAAGTAAACACACAATTTGGAGACATTCGCAAACAATTGCTTGCTGTTTCACATTGCTGCAGACACTTCATATTGTAAGCTATGGAGTTACAATTATTATTCCAATTTCAAAGAAAAATGTCTATGAAACAAAATTTTATAGTAACCTAATGTTGAAGCATTTGTGGATATGTTAGATGCTTAGTATAGATAAAAAGGAACATTAAGGATTGGTTGATGTTAATGAAATGAATGTTTACTTCCTGCCTTGCAATGCATTTGGCTGCGTTTATAGTGAGCGCCGAGTCAGACAGGCAGGCAGGCAGGCAATGTGAACAAGCGAGATAGATAGCTATCTGCATCTCGTTTTTTCACACAGATTTCAGCCTGCCTGCCTGCCTGCCTGTCTGACTCAGCGCTCACTATAATCGCAGCCTTAGAAAGCACTGTATGCTTGTAACCTAACCGAGTCTCGTTCGTAATCTCAGAAGTAAAGAAGTAACTTAAGTAATTTAAGTCTTAATATATAAAAATGACATGTCACAATGTTCGTATGAGTTGATTTCTCATAGAATTTAATCTAAATTTAATTTTTTTTCTATGGAATCCGGCCCAATAGCGTTTTAGACCTGCCTCCAGCTAGGGATAAGCTTTAGTTCATTGCTCCACAACAGCCTGTATGACATGGGTGACTCTCTCAAGAACCATAACAGAAGGCTCCCATGTAGTGTTGTCAGATTTTCTTTCGAGCGATACGAGAGAAATGCAAAAATTGCACGAACGATTTTGAAAAACTATATAAATGAATAAATTGAAACCAAATTCATTTAAAACCAATAATAATAAAAAAATTATTTGTCAAGGCACCAAGTTTAGAGAAGATGCATATGTGCATCCAACCTAAATGTATTTTATTTATGCAGCTCAGAGTTTTTGGAGTCAATTTTAGCCTTTTGTACTACTTGACTAGCCTACAAGCCTTTTTGTTGTTTTATTTTATAAAGCCGTTATTTTTTGTTTCTAAATTCTTTGAACTCGTATGGCGAGTGATTGCCAAAGTTTATTTTTTCTAATTTATTTTTACATTATATTTCATTGTAAAAATAATGA
The DNA here is from genome assembly GCA_958299015.1 of Tetanocera ferruginea. Classification (NCBI taxonomy): domain Eukaryota; kingdom Metazoa; phylum Arthropoda; class Insecta; order Diptera; family Sciomyzidae; genus Tetanocera; species Tetanocera ferruginea. The sequence goes on along the minus strand of OY282645.1, from coordinate 8,423,040 downwards.
AAGAAATAATGAGTTCCTTTTGCACTGAGCAACACTCTTGCGGTGACTTTCGTTGAGTGTGGTTTTGTTATACGAGTGTTTTTCAAGCCGAAATGTCTTTTATTTCACACATTTGTGTATATTAGGTGAAAGTGGTGTTGAATTTACCCAAAAAGCAATTAAGCCAGCGCTCTTCAAACGAAGGCCTGCATTGACTGCTACTTTTGAAGACCAAACACATCCTTTCCTCGCTGCTCTTATGAGCCCTTCTTGAAGGCCTTCTTTTTCTGCACAAAAGGCAGCACAACAAGCTTTTTTCTCTTCAAAGACAAACTTTTCATATACTTCAGGGTAACTTTTTCGTATAAAGTTAAAAAATATATCAGTATAAAAATATGACATAATAATGGCCCTTCTTACTGCTGTATCAAAGTTTATAGATTGAAATTAATCTGACATAAAAAAACATAGGAGAGAAGATAAAATCATAGAATTTATAAAAAAAAGATAAAGGTTTAAAAGAAAAAAATATTTTTTTCAATACGTTTTGTTTACCCCATCTTTAAGCCATTCTTAAGAAGTGCTTCCATCAGGCCTCTTTTGAGCTATCGGAGCGGAAGGCCTGCGAAATTTTCCCATTTCATATATGTTTTTTTTTTTTTTTTTTTTTTTTACTTGTATATGAGAGTGGAATCACTTCGAAATCCGTATGAAGGCCTGTTAGTAGCGCTTCGAAGTGCTGCCGACTGGGTAGTATAAATAAATTCGGGTCTGTTGGTGGTTTAGTTTGATACTTTGTTGTGAAATTTTTAGAAGGCCTTCGTCTGCTGGGTTGCTTTCTGGTGAACTGTCTGGTTGATATGAAGGCTGTGACCAACGAGTTGGTTAAAACCGTTCTTAACGGTGGGGTTGGGGCGGACCTGCCTAGGTCAATCTTCAAGATTGCTGGCAGGTACGAAGTCATCTTGATAACAATACTGCGGGAGAATGAGCGGCTGAAGGGGCGTCTTGTGTCGGCTCAGATGAGGATTGGTGCTACACCTAACACAGTGTGGCCAGCCTTGAGCCAGAAAAGGGTTGTTGTGCCGGCGCCTGCTCCACGCCCGCTATTTCTCCTTTGCCTCTTGCAAAGGTGGTTAAGTCAGAGAAACCGATTGTGGAGACGTGGTCGCATGTCGTTAGGAGCCGTAAGGCCAATACGACGTCGCAACAGATTGTGAAGGAGGTTTTGGGCATGGTTGGTCCTAAACTTGGTGTGCGGGTCCAAGAGGTGCTACATTTAGTGGTTCTCCTTCCTAGTGAGGTCTTTTAAACCTAGGTATGGCTGTTTTCGATGTATGAGCCTGGGTCACTGGGTCAAGGAGTGCAGATTGAATATACAAGGTTAGAGTTAGAATACACAAGGAATATATAAGGGTAGAATATACTATTTAATAAATGATAATGATAGTAGGCAGTTGAATTTGGCGACATTTCTTCTGTTTCTTCACAATGGTTTTCGTATTTTTGACGTTGAAAAGTCAGTAACGCTAATTGAACCGAATATTTGATGAAACGTTGAAAAGTTGCACGGTGCGATTTTACTTTCAAATCGCGTTACAGAGTAAGACCCCTGAATTTGCAATGTAAGGTTATTAAAAGTGTCTAATTGAAGTGTTAAAAACTCATTGGTCATTGAGAAAAAATGTAATGGACTTACGTTTTGCATTACAATGTGAAGAGACAAAAATTATCCAAACAATATAACAAACAGCATTAATTTTTATGACTTTTGATAAAATTGGTCGAATTTATTCAACAGACTTACTAGTTTAAGATTCCTAAAAAATACAATGCTGTTATGCAGACTTTTATCCACCACTGTATATTTCAAAATATAAATTTCATAAATAATAACATTTTCTTATACTTCTGTTCAATGTTATCTATTTGCAGGTGAACATCAGCCAGCAAGAGTACGTCACAAAATATAAAGAGTACGTGCAGCGTGTCAACGCGCGTAAAAAACGCGAACTCTCCTCAATATCAGATCCGATGGATCAACTGCACTGGGAGGAAGAGAACGCGCCTTTGCATATGCTTAGTATTGTACATAATTCTACAGAATGGCAGCGCCACTTTCGTCATCGTCGCGACGTACAGACGCGTGCAGCAGCATTTACACACGGCAAAGCGCATCATCAGAACGACAAAACAAGCGTCATACTGCAATTTCCACTCGATTTGAATGCTACTCAACTCCAAGCCAACGACATTGAGGAGGCCAATATAAAACTTATGCTCATCACAAGTCCATCGCTGGCGGTGAAGCGAAGAGGTGGCAATGGCAGGAACAAGCAACGCAAAGGTGTGCAAAGAGGACCAACAAATACACAACCGCAGAAACATGTCATCAATATAAAAGTGTATCAGTTGTTGGAAAAGGGAAGACGTCGTTGGCTAGATGGACGTAAAATTGTTATTGAACTTGATCGCACAAAAGTGGATGATTCACACAGCCATTGGCTAGAATTTGATGTTACGAAGGCGGTTGAAGGCTGGCTCAGCAATAGACAGTCCAATCTAGGACTGGAGGTAAAGTGCGAAAATTGTTATCGTCATGGTGCGCGCATTATTGATGATCTTTCAATGGAGATGCAGCAAAACAACGGCATAGAAGCAAGTGGCCGTGAAAATAACGCTGATGAAGAAGATGATGAGGATATCTCAAAAGACGCGCGCAAACAACCCGTCCTAGTTGATAATGACAAATTTAATTTGACGCCAGTGCTTAATATTATAGGACGACTTGGAACTACATATCATGAGCATCGCTCGCGACAGCGATCCTCAGAAGCTTCTCAGCACCATCATACTGCAATGAGAGGAAGCGGCAGCAAGGCATCGCGAAAAACAAATTGTTATAAAGACAATCAACGTTGTTGTCGGCACCCCATGCAGGTCGTTTTCAAAGAGATCAAAGGCTTTGAATTCATTATACAGCCAAAGGTATTTGATGCTGGTTACTGTCGAGGGCGTTGTCCACCACGCTACAATCCAGCACATCATCATGCAATGTTGCAGAGTCTCATCTGGAAGCAGGATCGAACTCGTGTTCCACGACCTTGCTGCGCACCATCAAAGCTTGTCGAGCTGGAAGTATTACATGTGGACGAGAAAGATAGTGATAAACTGAAAATATCGACATGGACCGATATGCGTGTTCTGGAATGTGCCTGCTCTTGAATGAGAAACAGCGATTGACTGTTACTACAATGTACGAGGCAAAGGCAGCTAGTTTGAGTGATAGTTCAGTAACTTCTGATTTTTAGAAGTTATCACAGGAACCTAGGCGTAATGAGTGCTACAAAAAAATTCCACATTTTTTCCAAAGTTTCCATTTATTTTATTATGTTTGTGCCAAACGAGCTAAAACAAAAAACAAAAAAAAAAAATGAAACAAAAATAAACCAAACGACAAAGAATCAGAAGTTAAATATTTTTTCTGTTTTTTCTAAGGTCTGTGCGCACCCTAAGAATTGTATGTTGAATGTTGTTCTGGAATAATTGGACGTTCATTTTATAATTTTGTTTCTTTAAAAACCTTGTATAGCAATACTTAAGATTATGCAACTCAATTTTCATCACAAGCAGTTTCGTAGAGTCTTAACGGTTTTTTCTATTGGCCCCAGTTTTTCTGCAAATGGCAACATTAAAAAAGGGGTGTTGTTAAGTAATCTTTGGCTTAAACTGTTCGTTATGGATCCTATTTATGGGCGAGTGCGTCTTTTTCGAAAATTTCAAAATGGCGACACAATATGACAGCCAAAAATCACAGAAAAATCAAATGACTGATTAAAAACTTAGCAAAACAAAAACCCTTTGCGACCGAATCGCTTGGTTATGGCTGCTAATTGTTGATGATTGACGGATCTAAAAATTTGTTTAGGTAGGTTTTGGAAATCAAATAGGACGTATTCAAAATGTCAGCTGAAACCACTTTGACCAGAGTTTTTGACACTTAACCTGATTATATTGTGCACAAATGTTGAGTTTCAATCACTCATTACATATACGAGCTATTAAGAAGCCAAAATCCAAGATGGTGGCTACTGTTATCCTCACAATTTAATAAGATCCACACTGCCATAATCGAAAAAACTTCTCTTTGATACACTAAATTAACCATTGCCCAGCAAAAGGAGGTAAAGTGGAGAAAGTCGTAAGATCCATTCCTTCTACTTTCATAACCGGAAGCCATTCTTTTAACATATGCATGTCATTGGGAATGTCATTGCTTTCCTAAGACTTTTCTTTGAGGCTTTCAATGAAAGGATTCTAGCTGGTATTTTCCAAAACTTTAAGAAGACATTCCATGATTCAGAAGACATAAGACAAAAGCTTCTAAGAAAATATTTGACCATACAAGCCATGCCATGGAAGCATTCTTAGAAGCTTTTCCAATAGTCTTTTAGAAGTTTATGAGAATGCCTCCTGAAATAACTTTTGGATAAGACAGCAGAAACAAAATTGAATTTTTTAATGTCTGCTGAAAGCAATGTATCTAAGAAAAAATTAAAAATAAAAAAATTGAAAAAAAATAATTTCACAAAAATCCATTAACTTGAATTTTGGTAACAACCTTGTTCCGTTTGAGAGAGAAAGTCCCATATTTTATAATGGATATATATTTTGTTATGGAATTCTTTAATAGATAGAAAAGCTATTTCTTGTCGAATTATTTTGAAATATAGGCTGAAAACTATTTTTTTTAACAGAAAGTTATTTTTTTTTTGAATTTCCTTCGATCACATATGTAAGCAATATCATTACTATTGTGTCCTTTACAATTAGATTGTTGATTTTGACAATTATAGAAAAACTTTAGCCAATCGTAAAAAACTCATTCGGGATATTTGGCTTCTATGGAACATTTTTCTATAGAAAATGATAACATCTTTCGTTGTGGACAAATTTGGTGAGTAGTGCTATCAGCCGAAATAAGCTAAGCTGAAAAAAAATCTAGGAACAAAGTTTAATTCATATCGTAATACAATAAAAAATTCTGATTCTGCAGAGAACAATTTTCTTAATACTAAAATTTTTAAAAAATTGTTATGAAAGATTCCTGGAAATTCGTTATGAATATTGCATTAGTTATACACTAAGGTGGCTTCCAATCAATTGCTGAATCCTTGGAATAAAAAAAAATTTTAATTTGAAGATTCCCTTGCCTTCGAAATAGTTCATGTTATTTTATTCAATATCATTTAAGACGTTTTAAATTTGCTCCAAAGTTGCTCCTAAAATTTCGCTTAAGCAAGTACTAAAACCAAATTACCTCTTGTTTTAATTGAAGTGATTAAAATGCCCTGAAGAAGTATTTTTAAAAGTTGTTTTATTAAAATAATAATTAAAACTGTTCCATAGGTATGTAGAAAAAAGTATATGAATATTATGAAGTTTAAATAATATTATGAGCTCTGTATATTTTGATACTTATATAAAAGTAATTTTAATACGATTTTATTCATAAAATTGAAATATTATTGTTTGTATCTTTGATATATAAAAATTACTTTTACTCTGTTATCGCAGGTAACTTTGTGGAATAAGCATTGTTTTGTTTGGTCCAGTGAATGTAAATTTTAAAAAGTTAAAAAGTTCACGCTTTATTCTAGGTTTAACAATTTCAATGTCGCACTGCTTTTCTACCTAATCATCTCCAATATCTTTGAAATTATTTGTGGGAGTTTGTTCAAGACATGAGTTAAGATCGTCAATTGAAAATCTAACCTGCAAATATTTAAAAACTTTCTTATAATAAATATATTGGATTAACAGAAATTAAATGATTGATAGTCGCAGGATGAGGTGGTCGGTCCATTATCTAGAATAAATACAGCATTATGTGGTAAGTCGTCAAGAAAATGGTCTGCCTATAAAAAAAAATAATATCTTCTAATATATAAAATCAATTGTTTGTCTGTCTGTCTGTCTGTCTGTTCCGTATAGGCTCGCGCACCGTTTATCCGATTGAGCTGAATTTTGGACACCGAGCACCTTTCATAGTGAGAAAGAACATAGGGCGGTAAAATATAAGTTTGAGGAAAACTTGGTGATATAATTGTTAACAAATATAAATTATGATAAAAAATTACCGTTAAAGTAAATAACCAAGTCCAAGCGGCAAAATTGATTGATCATAACTTACCGTCATTTCCAAAAAGTTCTATACAAATAAAACAAACATTTTGCTTTTACTAATTTTACTATTTATATTTAAGAAATATATTGTTGGGTTTTTGTGATAAATATATATATATTTTTTTTTTGATATATTTATATCTTTGTATATGTGTATGTTTTGTTTCGGGTTTGTTGTTGTTGTTGGTTGTGTTGAGTACGTAGTAGATACGTGTGTAATCTGTCTCTTAGGTTGTATGAAATTTGTTTTGTTTTTTCTTTATTATTTTATTTTTGTAATCATAAGCGAGTAAATATTATTCATAATTTTTGTATCTTATGGTTTTCTTTTTGTTTTCTTCTCTTTGTTCTTTAGAATAAAAATTTTGTTTTGTGCTAAATATTCTTAAATAAAAAAATATTACATACTCAATAAAGCTTTTCGTGTTGACAATAAAAATTATTGATATTATAATATATAACAATATTGAACAAAAATCACAATCATCTAAAATATAATATATATATATTCGCCTTTTGTTGTATTGTATATGATTTTGTTTTAATAATTTGAATAAATATTTTTCCTAATGGAAAATATATATAAATACATATATATACATACAAATTTATATACATATATAATATTTATGTTTATATATGTATAAATATACTTTGTAATATAAACCACAAAATGCAATTTTGTTAACAATGAATTGCGCTAGTTTAAAAATTTAAGAAAACATACCCATTGATACGATTGCTGTTTGTTTATGTTTAAATTTCTCACCATTTTGTTTTCGAGTTAAATTTTCTTTTAAATTTTTTGTCAAATGTCATTTGACTATTTCAAATTGTAGCTCAAGTTAAAAAAGATAGATTTGCTAGTCAAAGATTTATGTACCATACAGTTTTGAATTTTATATTAGTTAAATGGTAAAGAGGCAAAAAATATTCTAAGAAATTATACTTCCGATTAAATTTCACTTTGAATCAGTTGAAAATAAATAAACAATTGCTTTTATTTCAAATGTATATGAAGAGAACTTAAGTCTACCACATATTGTTATATATCGATACATCCAACGTTTAAGTTGTTAACTGAAGATATCAAGTATTTTAGGATGAAATTTTAAGCATTGTTTTTGTTATAAAAATAAAATTAAAAATCGAAATTGAGTGCAGAAATTTTTACTTTCATCACACAGTTTTACTTTTATGTATTCTCTACAAAATAAAATCTAAACATAAATGTTTTTACTTTACATTTTTAATTATAGAGTTACCAACTTATATGTTGGACGTATCGATATAAGCTATTGCTTAGATATCTAATGTAAAATCAATTGCTTAATTTTTATTTATCAATGTTCAAAAGTCACTCAGATTGCTATGAAGCAAAATAGATGGTTTCTAATTTATATAATTCGATTTGTAGAAATTAAAAATAATCTAAAGAAGTGCCTAATAAAATCAGATTTCAGATTTTTTTTTCAGTATTTTCCATAGAAGTAAACTGTAGACAAAACTTTTTCCAAGTGACTTTAAGTGAAATTGTACAGAAACATTTTCATAGCATTAATTTAAACCCTCTACGACTACTTTTGGCGAAAGTTTTTTAAGAAGGGTCAAAAAATAACCAGCAAAAAAGTAACTTTTTAACTTGGAAAAAATTGTAAATTGTGGTAAACTGTTTCAATTTCAATAATTTCTCATATTTATTTAGGCCAGTTGTAATTAAAAAACCAGTTATATTTATATGTATGTCATGCGATGTCCTTTGACTAATTATTTTTGACTGAGAATACAGTTCAAATATTCAAACCACATTTTGATAAAATATAAAAGTAAAACAAAAATTAACCCGAAAGCCGAATGGTTGAAAAATTATTCATAATGCGATTGAATTTAATTTGCAAATTAGTTTAAATAGCAATATAAGGCAACATAAAGTATAGAAAACGCGAGTTGTTTGGTTTTTATTATTATGAAACTCCATGATGGCAAGAAATCGGTTCAATTGTTCTATGAAAAAAAAAAAATATTACTAGTTTTTAAGTTCTCTCAAATTAAGTTACTCAATGTTTAACTAATTAAACACATATCACAGAAATGAAACAGAAAATTTAAAATTTGATGCTTTTTTATTTTTAGCTAATAAGTCAAACATTTAGACAGATACACTTTTAAGAAATTTTGTTCTTCATTTTGAAAAAGCGTAACGGGTCTTTGCATATTATTTATTTTTTTTTTTAACTTAAAAACCAATTAAACAAAAAAATATATATTAACGTACGAAAAAAAAATAAATCAATTAAATACATGTTTCATTCCGAATGGCTTATGTTCATGTAGTCAAGAAGATTAACAGAACATTTATTTTACTCTTTGAGGTTTGCCATTGTCTGCAGTGACAGATAAATTTATTCTTATAAAAAGAAAACCTTTCTTTCAGATGTGAGTATTGAACTCAGGCTATAGCAGTGCGTTGGTTCGAATGTTACACACTGAGCATGCGCGACCACAGCCATCAGGTATAATTGAAATACCAAAATTACAACGATTATGGGGACATTAAAAATATCAGTGAGCTACAAAAATTAACGGGCATTTTTTTTTTTAAACCATAGCATTATAGCTTTAGTATTCATGCCATTTCATAGCATCACTATTCAAATTAATGCTCGTGAACGTGTTAAAGAATTTTTCTTTAAATTCTCAATTATGTAAGTAATTGTTTTTAAACACTGCATTTTCATAGTAATTCATTAACAAAGTAATTATACATATGTATCGTTATATGCTGGTATCGCTTTAATGATATTTTAAGTATCTCAATTTGAGAGAACCAATTGCGTCATAAATAATTGGAGTACATAAATTGACGAACGACTCGAATTTGTTTATTTTTCTAATTATTAAATTAAATAAGCTTTATTAGTTGCTGCAAAAAGTATTCATTGTTTTCACTTGTTATGGTCTGTGTCTTTGTAAAATAAATATGGTTAATTCTATGACAGACTGCAAAGACCTATTTTGTATTTAATTTTTTTTTTTTTGCTATTTGGGAAAAGGCAATTTGCAAAAATTTTGAAATATTTTGTATTGAATATTTCGATATGTAAAACATACAGTTCTTTTCCCACAATGAAAATTATGAATAACATTTTCAACACCGAGGTGCAAAACTGTAAATTTTGCAAGCGCCTGTTATATAGCCGTTTTACGGCTTTTGTTTATAGCTTTGAACCAAGGATTTCAGGTGTCAAACCTATTTAGTCAAGTCTGCCTTTGTTCGGTAATGGGGTGATAGATAAGAAGGAGAGAAAGGAATATCAAGAGAAGCAAGTGTAGAACGTTGTATGTGTGGCGGAGCTCTATATCATCATGCGTATTTGAATCTGAGGAAAGTGTTATGCCTTTAGCTCAGTCAATTCGAGTTATTGAGCAATCTCATTCCACTAACATCTCTACCACCAACTACAACTTGCAAAGTCGTATATATTGATGAATTTTTAATTTCAATTGATTAGAAATGAGGAAAGAGTTAAAGAAAAGTATCAGCGTAGGATCATGATTAGACCGGGATTCGAACCGGCAACGTCTGGGTTGACAGTCAAGCATGCTAACCACTCGACTACCGAGGCCCCATAACACAGTTTCTTGTTTGCCTGTTGTACGAACATTGTACAGCTTTAGGCTCAAAATTTTTCATTTCTACTCGGGAAGAGTCTGGCCAGACCCAGTTGCCCATGCTGGGCTCAATAAGAAAACTCAAAAAAGTTTAAAGCTTATGGCTTGCAATATCTGACAAGAAATAATGCCAGACAAATGTATATTCCATACGCCCATAAGTCCAGCATCTTTCCGGTTATCACAATCAATAAAAAACTCAAAAATTTACAGCAAATACTCAAAATTGCATGCCATAAGCCACAAGAGGGCTTAATCTGGGGTTGCCAACATTTTTTCTTCAATTTAATTATAGTATTATATAGTAAATATATAGTATATTCAAAAATATATGGTATTTTATAGAAAACTCAAAATATTTTTATAAAAACTGTATTTTTTTGCACTTTTTGCATAAGCTTTATCATAAGCATTATTGCACTCAATGTTGAAGTTAATATTTTTTAAAAGCTCATTTTTTATTAATAATGTACTTGCTTTATTTCTTTTTTCTCGTCATTTAGCATTCATAATAGAAAAAATCCTTTCTGTGAATGGCGTTGGGGTGGGGATGGAGGGAAGAGATGAAATAATTTTAAATAAATTTTGAAGGCTGTATTTTTATCAAAATTTAAATTAAATTTATTTTATTATTTAAATTTTATCTGTATTTTTTAAAATATGAGACATTTGTTACGTATAGTTCTGTTCGTAAATTCACAGCAATTTTTTACTCTTGCAAAGATTTTGTTGAATAAAAACAACGTTTATCAAATTTAGAAGTGTTTGATAGTTAACAAGCAATTCAGTGATGCGTTCGGAAGAACACAAAACTCATGAGTCGAGAGTGGCGTTCAGTGAAACCAATTGAGGTCAATTAACATTGGTGGCATTCAGCGGGAAATTTTCCTACGCAGCTGTTCAACAACTTTCGAGCTTCCGATAAAAAGCGACTTTTAAACCTGTTCGGAATTTCCACAGAATTATAGTTTGTTTTTTTTTTTTTTAAGAAAAATATAGTATTTTATATTTTTCAACAGTATATATTTGAACAGCTTCGGCTCAATATATTTTGACAGACAACAAATGTGGATAGCTGAAAATGTAAGACAAAAAGCTGACAATTGACGAACAACTAATACCACTTATGTTTATTTTCAGACTTCATCATCGCAGTACAAATAAACCCCAGAGGAATCTCTGAAAAAAGAATGGCAAAAAATGCAGGTATGAAAAATGAATGGTTTGGAAAAGGAATAACAATTTTTTTGGAAAAAAGGCAGATATGAACTATATTCGTTGTTAGGTTTCAAAAAGGCTTTGCTTGATATTTAATTTGAAGAAAAAATATAGACGTGCAGAAGCGTCTAATTTTTCAGAATGTTAGGAAAATTTCACTTCAAATTACTCTTATCGGATCCTGGTGCTGAAGCAGATTCTAAATGCATTTTTTGTTTCATTATATTCTGATGACTAGGGCGGAGAAACGTATGAATTTTGTTGTCATATATGTATTTCACCACTTAACAGTTATCATAAAATTATCGGAATCAAATATTGCTCATCACTAGTAATGATTATTTTAAGTAAATTTGATTTAGTTTGGTTTGTTTGTTGCGTCAAAGTGTTTAATTTTTAAAAATTGTCCTGTTGTCGTCCAATAAAAAAGTGATTATATGTCTTTTGCAGTACACTACTTAACTTATGTTAGTTTGGCCTCCGGTAATATAGAAAATTATCATATAACGCCAAATCCGAAAAAACACAAAAGTACAAAAAATGAAAAAAGTTGGTGGCATTCAGCGGGAAGCCAGAATTCTACAAGGCGTTGGCCGAATTTGGAATACCGTAAAATTTGTTTCGCTTGGCTGCCGCTACTCCATAAAAGTTGCGACGCATAGCGCAGTTTTAAACCTCCTACCTCGGTGGATGTATATTAAAAATGCTTTAGACGAAAGCTGTTGCAAATATGTCTTGGGGCTGTTCATTGATTTGAAAGGTGCATTCGATTACCTATGCTGGGATAAAGTTTTTGGAGGAATTACTTTTCCCACAAACGTGCATGAGACATTGGTATTAATCTATGTGTGTGGATGGTTGTTGTTCGCCGCCTGTTGAAACGGTTTCGGACAAAGTAAGAATATAGTGCTTAAAGATTGAGCCTGAAGCTGGGGTGAATGCAGCCATGGGTAAATGTGGTGAGTGTGGCTATGGACAAGACGACGATGACGCTTCTATAACGTAGATTAGCGGCTTGTCGACTTCCATATTGTGTGAATGTGGTTATTGTCATGAAACGGAAGTCAAATAACTCATCTTGAAGCCGCGTCTCCTGTATGAAGGGACGTGGTACGGTACACTGTAGGATATTGAAAGATAATTTCTTGTCAGAGAGTGAATTTGCTACTTATGGGATACGGAGGAAAGTGAGCTTCTTATTGTTTGAATGGAAGATTGAGTGAGTGTGTGAGGTCTTGACGACAATCTAGATGAGATGAATAAGACCAAAGTTCACGTATGAATTTTTACGCGAGGTAATGCTTGTGAATGGTCGTTTAGAATTTTGCTTTAGTTTAAGGCTGGGATTCTTGTTTAGCCTTCTTGCATGGAGAGAAACAAAGTTGTGATTGTGAGTTATGATTGTGAGTTATAATTGTGGGGCAAGGACATTCGTGATTTGCCTGCGAATGGCGACTTTGATTTTGGAAATGCGCTTGCATACAATAAGCATTCATGCCATGTGTTCTACAGTCGGCGTACCAGGTACAGTTTGCAGTTTGAATGAATTGGTTCAGAGGAGTGAATTGCAAGTATGAGAAGTGAAAATTTGTATTTTATATTTTGTTGGTCACCACTCCGGAGGTGTGAAGAGCTTAAACTGTAGTACATAACAGTCTGACAAAGGAAAACTGGAACCACGGGAAGTCAGCGGCCTTGTTGGGTGAGTTTTTGGGCTGGCCCTTTGAGGAGCTTCGTGGGACCATGTAGCTTACATATACCGTGGGTAAAGCTCGGTATGTGAGTTGTATTCCTAACTCGGATGCCGTACTTCACAATATGGAAGAGTTATTAGATATGCCTTCATCCAAACTAAGGGTTGCGCAATGTCATCACAACTTGAATTTGTGCTGATATGTCACAATTTATAACACGCTTTTAACGCAATTCAGTCATATTTCATCAGCCGAAATCCTATTTCGAGTCAAAGTTGTCTGCACAAATTGAAGTATGTGAGAAAATAACCAAGTGTATGATACGATTCAAAAATCTTGCCATCGAAAATCACTAATAGATAAATAGTTTATTTATAACTTTTATAAAGATAAATAAGATCACGGATATTTGGTGGTCTTTGCAAGGAAAGTGAAGTCATAACTACGAACTCAACGAGCTGTGGATGTAGTAGGGTAAGTAAAAATGCGACGTGCGGTCACATCGAACAATTTGTTGAATGGGAGTGTTTTCAGGTGCCTTTGAGGAATTGTTGAGTGTTTTTTCATTAAATTAAAAAAAATTAAATTAAAAAAAAGAACTGTCAAACCGAAAAAATATGCAATAATAAAGTTTCAATTATAATTACCGTCAGATTAAACAAATTTGTGAAATCTGCACATATGGGAATTTCATTTGAGGTTCTCTGCTCAATATAGGCACTTTTTTTCAATAAATTCCAGGAAGTCTAAGCGTTAACACTCTGCAAAATTCTTTCGGATAGGGTACAACAATGAACAAAGCAATATTTAAGACCAAGTTTATCAAACACTGTTTTTTGTATGGAGATCTTCGTGAACTAGTGTACATTAGAACGGATCGAAAACAAGTTCATGTACCGGCGTCTGAAACAGGCCCGTAGCCAGAAAATTGTGGATCGCAGGACAACTAAATTTTTTTTAAATTAGAAAACCAGAAAACTAGAAGAAATTAAAATAAAAAATGGGGGGTGTTTTGAACTAAATTTTTTTTTTAATTATTTTTAAAGTGTAAAATGAGGTAATTTTTGAAATATCAAAAAATAGGATGTTAAAAAATTAATTAAAAAATTGCATTTATTAATGATTAATTCATTTAAGGATCTAAAATAGCCAATTTATAATAACTATAAAATAATTTAATGAATTGTGGAACAAAAATTTTGTTGATATTTTTAAAAGTAGCAAATTTTACGTATAAAACTAAATTTAGTTCAAAACTCTGTTCAGACTCTGATATAAGACTAAGTCGAGAAAATAAAAAATTTTTTGTTTTTAAATTTTATGAGAACCCCCACAAAAAATTATGCAAATGTGAGGATTGTATAATTAAAAATAAGAATTGATGGTAACAACTATATAAAATTTATATTTTTTGAAGAAATAAATTGAAAAATATTACATTTTAACTGCACTTTTTTTGCTTTTTGTTGTTTGAATAAAAAACATTGCCCTTAATCAGAAAATGTATAAATCCTCAAAATGAAAAATAAATGGAGATGTAAATTTGCAATGAAGAAATTGAAAATTTTGGCAAATACGGTTTTTTGGTGAATTGATATCCCCAATATCACTGATAGATGGGACTGGAATTGATTAGTTAGAGACATACCAACATCCATCAGCAATTATTCTCGGTCGAGTAAGCATTTTATAAAAATTTTACATTATTGCAATTCGTTTTTCACCTCTACCACAATTAAGATTTTTGCCGTTACGTCATTGTTCTTCTAAACCGACGATATTCATGTTAAACAGTTTCACTTTTTTATTTATACGGCATTAACATGCTAATTTTGAGGGTTTTTTTAAAATATTTTGAGAAATTTGAAAATAGTTTGTTGGCAACACTTCATCGAGCAACCTAATTCGAGGAGAAAAGGAAGAGTAAACCTACGGTAAAGAGACCAAGAAATCACGAACATGAAAGTAAATTCGGTCTCTCTAATACGAACACGCATGGGATTGTAATGTATACAAGTAAGGCATTATTCGTTCAGGCTCGGACCTTTCAAGGGTCACTGTGGGTCATTGTTTTCAACAAACACTATGTTTGTAGCCATTCCGATAGAAAATTGGAAAAAAAAACATAAAGTCAATAAGCTTTTTTTTTAATAATTAGGAGTGTTTCAATTTACGTACTCTATTTAAGAATTATGGTTAAGGTGGAAGGGAGAGACAATTTTTTAAAAACGTATTGCTGTAGCGGTATTGTCTGGATTTCTTGCCCAAAATTGAAAAATTATAGCGCTGAGACATTCTTAGCATAGCTGTACACGGAGGTTTGTATGTTTATATATGTACGTATGTATGTATGTATGTTTTATGTGTATATATATATATATTATATATATATATAAATATCTATATATATATATATGTATGCATATACATATACAGATAAATACATGAATATATATTTATATATATATATATATGTATACATATACATGTACATATATATATTGATCTATTATTTTTTTTATAAATGTGTATATATATATATTGTATGTTTATAATTCAATATTTTTGATAATATTAATTTTTTTTTTTTTTTTACTTCACTTTAGTTTACTTTACACAGGTATATAACAAATATGTAATATAAAGGTGGGTTGATTTTTCGATTTTTCATTTTTAACTTCTTCTCGTCTTATTCGTCTACATCTTCTTTATCTTCGTCTTCGTCTTCGTCTTCGTCTTCTACTGCTGCTGCTTAAAAACCTCTCTTAAATTCTATGTATTCTTGTATTTGTTTTTTTTTTTATTTTTTATTTTTTTTTTATTTTATTTAAATCATCTTTTCATTTCGCCTCAAACACTTGTAGTTATATGTTGTTGCTAAAGTACAACAAAAAGATAAACCTACATATTTTGCAATATTGTTGGTTGTTAGCAACGAGTTGTTCTTAAGATTTTTTGTGTTTTTTTTTTTTTTTTTTGTTATTCTTGCTTAGCTTGGCTGCTAGTTGAATAAAAGTTTGTTTTTTTTTTAATCATCACTTACAGTTTTTATTTGGTTTTCTTTTTGTATTTTTCTTTTTATTGAATAACTACTCTAATACCAACAATATGCAGCGCGTATTTTGCTTTTAATGTATCTAACAATATTTTTTTTTTTTAAACGTTTAAATTATTTATCGTTATCGTGAACCTAATTATTTAAGTATTATTTGTTTTGTTGGTTTTTTTCTTTTTCTTTTATATACTACTCTTTGCTTGTCTTGTTGGTTTCGTAAAGTAAGTTTTACTTACATTTTTCTCAATATTTCTCAATATTTCGCTTTAACGGTTTATAACAGTTTAAATGTTGTCTCATTAATATAAGCAAATTGTTTTTAGTTTTTATTTAAGTTTAAGTTTAAGTTTTAGTTTGTTTTACATGCTCGTACGTTTGTTTGTATTTCATAAAAGTAAATAATACTTTTATGTGCTTTTGTTGTAATTAATAACTATTATATATATATATATATATCTGACTTTGACTATATATTTTATGTATATATAATTCAACTGCTTTATAGTAAATCTTAATATATATACAGACATATATATACCTATATATATATATGTATATATATATATGAATATATATTTGTGTATATATAAAGCAATTCATTTTAACGGACTTTACTTTTAAAAACAACAATTCTCAACAATTTCTATTAACAAACATATGTTTATACATACATATATGTAAACATATATTTATATATATATATACCACTTATATAAATATATGTATACATCGTATATATTTTTTTGTGTTTCAATAAATAGCTTACAAGTTTTTTATTTATTGTTTTTATATTTTTTACATTTTGCAACAAGTTTGACTTGTTTCATAGTTCTTTATTAGGTATTATTGAAGCTTCATCCACAAACTTGAATGTACACTACTACATGATAATTTTCATAAGGTGGCTTTTGTCGATAACTATGAAATTTGAACAAATAACTAATCGATATTTTTCTACACTTAGTGTCTCGATTATTTTTGAATTGCAAGGAATGACTTTTGTTTTCAAAAATTGAATTTTCATAATAGCTTACATCTAAAAACAACATCATGATAATTAATCAATATAACTTGAAATAAGTACTAAATATGAATAAACATTGTTTTTGAGCTTAATTTTAATGTACTTTTCAATAAATAATGTTGTAACTGATATTGTTAATCCTTACAATTGTACGTATACCAAATAACAACAAAAATAAAAATGAAAAAAAAATTAAAAACACTTGACGAAATTTGCTGAGGCACTAAATAACTTCGAGGTTGAATTTATTTTATACATTTTTTTAATTATTTATTATTTAATCGATATCGTTCACTCTTTTAAAAAGCCAACAAATATTTTACCAAATTTCTATTGAGTAATTTATCGATTTCTCAGAGAGATCATTTTAAAAATGAATTTATTTTTTGTTGCTCTGATTTTGACTTCGCTTAATATAAAATTCTGAATATTTCTATTCATTTAGAATACTGAATATTGCATATGCATAACTATACATACGATACATATATTAACGTTGTAACCAAAAATATTGTATGTGTTCGAAATTTAAATAATTTATAATAGAACAATGTTTTGCGGAATGTTTTGATGTTCATTTTTTTTATAAGAAATAAAAATCGTTTTAAGAAGGCATGTTTTGTTGCTCGATAATTTTGACGACTTTGCTTAAAGTAACATCTATTCATTTAGAATAATTAATATTGCATATGCATATATATATATATATATACTATAAATATATTACCGTTATTACCAAAACTGTTTTTGAAATTAAAACAATTAAATAATGATGAAAAGATAAAAACAAACGAAATTGAAGAATGTTTTAAAAAATATAACACACATTTATGTTTAAAAATAAAGAAAAAAACTAACTGACAAATCAAGTGAATACACTCAAAAATATCAGTTAGTTGGCAGTTGATATATGTATGTATGTAATTTGTTTTTTGCAAATATTAGGGCTTAAGTTCTTTTATCTACAAAATTAAAACAATTTTGTGTGACATCAAATATTTAGTTGTACGAGTGTAGCTTTGTTGAAGTAATTTAACGTTTAACATTTAAACGTTCAATGCTGTTAATTAACACATCACATCAATGTCATAATGACAGCACACAGATAAATAGCTTGTACCAAAACAGTTGGCATGTTGGTTGATATGTTGTTCAAAATAATAGAGGTGTTCACATCGAACTTGTTATCGTTTGTAAGTGGTTATTTTTTAACATTCACTCTGTTTGTATTATTATCGATCTATCGAACTATCGAATAACAAAATACCAGCTTAGCAACCCAGCTAATATTTTTTTGTTAGTTCGTAAATTGAAGTTTTTGTTGAAAAGCAAGTTTTTCATAATATATTTATTTATGCTAAGCAAGCTAACGAGATTAAAAAAGTAACAAATAAGCAAATAACAATTCAACAATTTCGGTGTGAATACCCGTAATATAAATTAAGGGTTACTGTATTTTAGATACAATAAAAAAATTGATTGTTCAAGTATCAATACCTGATCTTCTCAATTTTTTGTTTATTCTTATCTTGTGCAATTATCTGATCGACGGTGAATAAATATATTTTCAATTCTCAAAATGCACATAAACTCAGCCTGTTTGTTTCACCTGTACTATTTTGGTACAAACTTAACAAGCAAAATACAAAATTACTTCAAAATAAATTATAAAAGTCCAAAACTATATTTAGACATATGTATAAGCAAAGCCGTTAAATCCACAGATAATCTCTCATACTACGCATATTCATCACAAATTCTGGCAGCCAAAATTTGAAAATGTAGCAGAATAGAAGACATGCGCATCCATACAAAAATATTTTATGGAGTTTCATTTTATGAGGAAATAAAACAAAGTTAAGGAGGGTAAATCGGGTTAATGTGGTTTGCTAGTCGAATATGATTTGTGAAGTTCAAATGCACCTGCCTAGAGAAAATATATACTTTTAACGAATTTTTAACCCTTCTTTGCATAATGATGGAAATTTTCATCAAACTATCAATGAGATAAAAAAAACACACAAAACCATTTATTGTGATGATTTTCTGTGTATGGCAACTTTTTCTTTTAAAAAAAAAATTGATGCAATTAAGGGTTAAGTTTAGATTGGTAAGCAATAAAAAAAAATAAATAACATTTCGGCTGTTTTTTCGGAGGTCAATTTTTTGTTGTTTGTTCTTAGAGATCAGGAGTATCAGTAAACTTTTGGTTTTTTAATATAACATCCATAGCAACTAAACAAAAAGTAGACATTTTTTTTTAAATACTAAAAATTATGAAGTAAAAATTGTCTCTAAAAATTGTTAAAAATATATTTCATTAAGCACATGTTTTACATTAAAGCAGCGTTAAATCCGCTTTAGGCTTTACCATTTTTGCACTTGAAATAGTAAATTTGCAAAAATAGCAAAAAAATTACATATATTGTCTATAGCAAAGAAGGTTTTGTTTAAAGGGTCCAACCATCTTCACCTATCCAAACTGCGAAACACAAAAAATATAACAAATAACCATACATGGTCAAAAATGGCAAGAACAAAAAAAAATTATTTATCCAAAATGCGATACTGATCGGAAAGTAGTTGGCCCCTAACATAGGTAAAAGTTTAACTAAATTAGTTCAATGCTCTTCCGGGGTAACCCCTTTAGAAGTCATATGTATTACAGAGTCCTATTTTTTCACTCCAACATTTCTCTAGTATCCCTTTCTGTTGCTTCGACAATACTTTGTTTAGCACTTTGTTTAAAGCACTTAAAGGGTCCTTCGGAACATAAGGTATAAACAGGATAATAAAATAAATTTGTTAGCGGCAAATATAGTTAGACTGGTGATTTCGTCTTAAATTGACTTATAGTAGAAAGAAAAACATTTTTTTCAGCACTCAAATTGTAAAATCAGTTTTCAAGGAGACCAAAAACCGAAAAGTTTTTCTGAAATTGGTCAGACTGTCAAAATGCTTGGTTTTTCGACGTTATTTTTTGTCAGACCAAATTAAAGGGCTTTTGGCAAGTTTGGTTTAGCTGTTACCTACTGCGTTACCATTACCCTGCAATCTTTGCCGAGACATTTTGAAATTTTATTGTAATGTTTTTTGTCACTGTTCACAAAAAGAAACAATATTCGAAGCAATCTAAGACTCTAAGTTTGATTGGAAAACTTAAGGAATCAAAGCTTTGATGACACTGGACCATCAGAAACGATGTTTTACTCATATAATATAGTCCTGTGGATCTTACTACCTTTACTAATTACATAACCTAAAAAATATACTTTGATCAGAACCTGTTAAGCACTTTTCTGCGATAAGAAGACTACAAATTGAATCATCATTTCAGTAAAAATTGCATCCAAACTGACAATATGACGGGTCCCTCCCAATGGATAACGAATGTAATACGACTAGAGTAAAACTAAACGAATGCAAAACTACCGACAAGTTTTCTCTCTCTTTTCTTTCCTACTGTTATGATGAATAAAATTTCAATGCGGTATTTCTACTATTTAATTTTTCTACTAGTGTCCGTCCGAATGTGAGTTTTTGCCGAAATCAAAGCAGAAGAAGAAGCAGAAGCCGAAGCCGAAGCCAAATTTTTGGAATATAACAAATAGTCGGCATTGAAATAATCGAGAGAGTGCCGAAGCCGAATAACAAACAAATGTTTCAAAGTTAAAAAAAATGATAAAATGAAATAATCGACAAAAGGCCGAAGCCGAATAACAAACAAATGTTGTTTACTGAATAATTCCAAAAAATTCTAAAAACTAATAAAAGAATTGTTTAGCAAAGCAAAAACATTCAGCAAAAATAATCGACTATTTTGGCCGTAGCCGAAGTTCAAAATATCGGCTGGTTATGCCGAATACCGAAGCCGAATAATCGGTCGAACACTATTTTCTACTAATCAAATATATTTCAAAGTTGAAAGTTATGTTGTACGCAGTTAACTACTGTTAAGGGGGGTGGGAGGGGGTACAGTTTGATCAGCCAACAAAGGTCTATTTTCAAGAATTCTTTTATTACATATTGTTATTCAGATTTATTTATAAAATAAATATATTATAAAACAACAATTGAAGAATATTTAAACAAATTTTGTTACAAAAATATCAAATTTTAAAACGATCGCCCATTACCGGCCGACGACTTTAAAAATGACAGGTTTGTGAAAATCGATTTAAAGTTTTGTACACTGGTAAAACTGAGTTGGAGCAACGGTCATTCAAACTATCATTAATTCGTCAATTTTGTTTCGATTGAGCGACCTCAAAATTTAATATAATATTTTTGAAACTTTATAACCATCTGATACAAATTATTATATAATTATTATATGTTATAATCAATAAATTAAAATTGAAATTTATGCATTAAAAATATTGAATAAAAAAATTTGAAAAAAGTTTCAAGTTCTTCTTTTCTAATTCTTTATTTTTTACTTTGTACGTAGGATTAAAGAAGTTGCTGTAGAAACAGAAATATTGTTTGATAAATCGTTTCTTCGCCTTCGACGTCTGCATTACATCAAGGAGTAAATTAATATTAAGGTTTTTTATATTTTTTCAAAATATAATTTTTAAATATTTTCATTGTGGACTTTATAAAAATCAAGAATTATAATAAAATATTGATATTCTAATTGAAGATATGTTTGTACATAAATCTCCGATGTTGAAGAGAACATAAAAAATATTATTGGTGGAGAATTAAGTTGAGGCCGCGCCTGAAAATAGATAACCTGCTTAAACTTCCACAAACCCACCCACTAAATTGCTTTCTTTCAGTTTTTTTGTAGTACGTCTGTTGGTCCTCTTTCACTTCCTAAGCTATTTTATGAAAGGCTTCTCAGTTCGTGTTGACTTTTATAAAAATTAAAAAATCAACTCTCTACATTAATCATTATAACGAAGACATATCAAACTTTCAGTTTTAAATGCAAAACATCTGATTTCGAAAATCTTTCGCACTTTTTTTTCAGAATAAGAGGACTTATTTCATGATTGGGCTGAATATATAGAACTCTCTGGAGTAATAGAGGCGATTGTGTTTTCTTCCACTACCATAAGTCGGAGCTTTGCGAAAAAATAAATTAATTTCTACCATCGATGATTTAAAATAAGTCTCTTAGTAGAGGTCACTGTATTATCGGATAACTCCTACAGACATTTTCAGATTTTGTAGAGATGTCTAAAACAAAGATATCAACAATCAACTGCTTCGTGAACTCGCTTATCTTCAACAACGTCAATGAAATGTCCCTTTGAAAGACTTGGTTAGATTTAAATGGGGCTTCTCCTACTGATTTAAATAAAATTCTTCGATTTAGTTCCTATAGATGCACAAGAAAAGGTAATCATAATTAACCAATATTATTAAACACTGCTCGTCCCCTCTTAATTTATCTTATCGAGCTGAGATTTGTGTGCTTAAAATATGTGACCGCAAATGGTAAAGTGAATTTTTCGTCGTTTTAAAAGTAAAGGCCAGTATTAAAATGTTGAAAAGTTCATTGTGTTTTATAAGGCAACTGGTATTTAATTCTTTAGAAATATTTTTCATGGATTAAATAAGCTCGTTTGACCTGAAAGCTCAAGAACTTTTTCGACAAAATATCCAAATAAGCTCGTTTGACCT
Source organism: Tetanocera ferruginea (assembly GCA_958299015.1). Lineage (NCBI taxonomy): Eukaryota > Metazoa > Arthropoda > Insecta > Diptera > Sciomyzidae > Tetanocera > Tetanocera ferruginea. The sequence goes on along the minus strand of OY282645.1, from coordinate 8,400,578 downwards.
GAAAGCTCAAGACCATTTTGACAAGTTATTCAGACATATTCTTTTTTTGAATATTTCACTTAAAATTATGAAGTTTATATGAAACTACGATGAAGTAAATTAAAAACGTAAATTTTTCAAAAATTCAATTCAAAATTAGCAGATGAAAAAAAAAACAAAAAACTTACTCGGTACAATGTTTACAGATCGTGGAAATTTTTTTTTAAACTACTCTCATTTCTGCTGAGTGAATGGACATGAGATCGAACTCATTTTTTTGCATACCGTTTTGAGAATGAAGCCGAGCAAATTCCTGTAACTCACCTCTAGAGCTTGACCTGTAAGCTCGATCTCTGAGATCTCGGTTTTATGCATACGACTTAAGGAGTTTTAGTATAATTTTCTTAATAAGGAATACACCTTGAAATTCAAATATTTGTCATGGTATTTGAAAAACAACGACATGTATAAATTATATGTATCAATTTCCATGCAAATCTAAACATGATTTCAAAGAAGTCGCGATATCGAACAAGCCATTCTGATTTTGAATTTTTAACAAAATAATCGAAATCAGCAATCTTGAAAACCGCTTGGGAACCGATTTCATTTGCAAACATAAACAAGTCAGGACTTTCGGCCTGTTCAAAAGAGGCCTGATAGAAGAAGCACTTCTTAAGAATGGCTCAAAGAAGGGCTAAGCCGAAAGTGTACATTTCTGTTGAAACTTCTTATCTTTTTTATATATTCTTTGATTTTATCTTCGCTTATCTTAAACTTAACTTAACCATTATATGATTTTATTTTTAAACTGATATATATTTTTACTTTAAATGAAAAAGTTATCCTGAAGTTTAACAAGAATCATTTTTTTTAAGGAAATAATATCTGTTGTACTGATTTTTATACAGAAAAAAAACAGCAGTTTAACCCATACCAGGTACCCGGGAACTTTTTGGACTTTGAAACTTGAACATTTTATTTCCTTCTGTTCCAATTTTCCTCATTTTCTTGACATCTTTGAAAATTATCAATTTTACGCAATACAAATTAAAAGTTGTTGGAAAAAGTCAAAATAATTTTGTGGCACTTATTATAAACCTATGGCGGAAGCGCCCAATGTGTTACATTTTGAATGGAACTTCGTTTATTTTTTTATTTCCATTTGCTTCAGTTTTATAAAAAAATTAGTATATTTAGGAGTAGTTGAATAATTGAAATAAAAATATTTAATGAAACGTTGGTTCAGCAGCCCAAGCTAATAGTTGAAGCGGGTGCAGTGTGCAGTACGCAAACAGCTAGCCGATACACATTGACTGCAACATGCAACAAACGTCAAACGTCAAAAAATTTAACGCTTGTGTTCTTATGTTAATATAACTTTTGAATACAACACGACAAAGAGAGGATGCGACCAAAATTATTGCAGCCGTAGACTTCAATCTATTTCTAATTTGACAGACGACAAAAGAGGACTCTGAAGTTTGTTTACGTTTATGCTTTAATTATATTCAAGCTAGCTGTGCGTGTTCCGTTGTGTGAGTTGCGTGATTAGTTTTTTGTTTAATATAGTTTGAAAGTAAGTTAATAACTTTAATAAAATTCATCAGAAATACAGATTGTTGTTGTTGCATTAATTTTAAGCAAGTCGTCGATAATACTACGACAATTCTCTCCGACGACTAATTTTCGCTTGGTCGTTGGACGCATGTTGCAGTCAATGTGTATCGGCTGTGTTGGAACATTTATGACAGCTCTTTCGAGACTTTCTCTTGATTTGGTCATTAGTTTTACATTTAATGCCATAACTTTGTACTTTCAAACGACCGGTGCTATGTCATTCGTTGGCTGATTTTGAAAGTGGAACAAAGGTACTTCAAATTTTCAAACCAAGAGCACTTTACATGATTGTTTTGATAAAATAGAATGGAGTGGTCATGGAGTCAATGCAGGCTCGAACTACAGTCAAAGGAGTCCAATCGTTTGCCGCTCCATAAAATCTGATTAAACCCATCTAATGGAGTAGATAACGTTGTTGAACGGAGGCACTGATTCGTACTTATTTCAATAAAAGTGTTTTCACTTTTTACTAAAAATCACTTCCTTTTTTATGTAACACGCTTTGGAAGGAACTACTAAAATTCAACTACAGCATGCATTCTGTTTTTCCACTACTGCACACTTTCTATTTATAGTATGTGTCGATGTCTACTTTTGTCTGCATAAAAACGATGGTCATTGCATCAGGGACACGTTAGTAATTGTATTGATATGTTTTGATGTTTTCATGTGGCAAATGATGTGACATTCAGTCCAACTACTCAAAAATATGTTCTAATGGTTCCAAGAGAAACATCATTGAGGAAACGGATGCGAATGAAAAATTTTTAAATAATAGGGGTATTCACGATGTGGTGTATTTTTGATAAATTTACAATATTTACAACGCATTGTGAACAAACCTTCTCTAAAGTCTGGATAGTTCATCATTAAGCAGTACGATATTTACAAAGAATACAATAGGGTTTCGCCATTGTATTTTTGCTACAGGGTTGTATTTTGAACACTGTACATTTTGTTTTTTGTAATTTTACTTCAAATATCAAATTTATCAGAAATACACAATGCAAGGGCAAATACACCACATCGTGAATACCCCTAATAATTATCAGGATGTGGTGTTGGGGATCTTGATGTGGATATTAAAATGTCTGGAAGGAGGTTGCGGTTACGGATGCAGATGCGCTTGTCAAATTATTGCGCATGCTAGGCTTCTTTATGAACTTTGTTCTCTATGTGCACTAACTGAAAATGTATAGAGTACCCCTTATGGGCGTTGTACTGTGTGATTTTGCATGGGCCGGTGAGGGTTAAGAAGTACTCATCAGAGCATCACGGAAATCATGTGCTTGATCGCCAAAAGTAGCAGTCAATGCATGCCTTCGTTCGAAGAGGGTTGGCTATCTTGATAATAAAGCTGTTTTGCAATTGCTGCTGTTACTGTTTTTAAAGGGATGGTGCTGTTTTAAAAAAATGTTGGAACTTTTAAAAAAAAATTTTTTTTTTTTCTGAATGTACAACATTTGAAGAGAATTTTGTAAAAACTTCAAGTAAATCGTGCTAAAACTAACGAAGCGTTTCAAGTGAGCGGATCTCATGCTTAATTTTTTTCTACAAGAGCTCGACAGTGGCTGGTATTCGACTTCGTCACATACATTCTCTGCTGATTCGATACAAAATTAATGTGAAAAACAAATTGTCTTCATAAAATTTTGGCAAAAAAAATCTGTTAAAAATAGTCGGTGCACTCCTTCTCCGCACTCTGATTCATTTAAAAAATAATTATCAAAATCGGTTGAGAAACACATAAGAAAATGGTTCTTAACTGTCTTCCCTACGCCTATTTATAAATAGATATTTAGCGTAGACCGTAGTATATGAATTAGTAGACAGGTACACTTTCTTCCGAGCGGTTATTTACAAAGATGTTAAAATTGTCTCGTAGTTTTCCTTTTTATTTCTTTTCGGTTTTTTGCCGTGGTATATTTATTTATTTGCAAAAATGCCAAAAAAGTTACAAGACAAGATCGGCAGAAATCGGTCAAGTGCTTACCAATGGGCGCGTACATTTGATGAATTTCGAATAACCATAGCGGACGAATAATCTGTCTTCGGTCGGACACTACATATTACCTGTTAAACTTATTTTTAATTTTTTTTTCAGATGATCCGCTCGTGTTCACCGCAAAACAACTTTTTTTCCAAACAAATATACTTAACCCATTTTAGTCCGTTGGTAGATTTCCCGACCACTGACTTTAAAATTAATTTCTGAAAAAAATATTAAAAATATTTTCAAATTCTTTCTGCAAAGACTTAATTTGGTTAAATGCAAATTCAGAAAATAAATATAAATTTCCAAATTTTCCATTTTACATGAACATGTAATATTTTTTAAAATCGACCAGCTGACTAAAATGGGTTAAGAAGTCAAACTATAATATTAAAATGAAATAAATGCACTAACATTATTCATGTCTTCAAAGAAAGAATCATGAAATATGACTTTCTTTCGGCTTTAAAGCAGAACGATCCCCTTAAGGACATTATTACAATATAAAAATTTAGATTAAAGGCTAAAAATATTAATCTTAGTGCTGTTTGATTGAAGTATAAAAAGTATGATTGTGGTAGCTAATGGAAAGTTAAAAGTTATGATATTTTAATAGAAAATTTAAATTAAGAATATCTGTATAGGGGATCGTTCATATAAAGGTTACCAATTTAGGGGAAAAGGGGTTTTAAAATGTACTGCCATAAGTAACGATTTTGGGAAAGGGGGTCTCTGACATTGCAACGTGCCCAAAAATAAAATTTATAACTCTCCATCACCGCGTCCATTAACACAAGGATCTTTTGGCATCCCTTCTGCATATCAAAATACGTTTAGGCCTGAATATGCTCGATCAAAGGAGAATCCATACGACTTATACTATCCTTCGCAGTAAGAGAAAATCGGTTCAAAATCGTGTGCTAATAAATCGGAATAAAAGGTACTATTAAATAAATCAATTTTAAGGAAGCATTTTCCAGCTTCTTCAATTCCTATAATTGAGAGCATCGTCTCTTGGATTGAAGATGGAATAGTTTTATTTATATTTTTAAATATTTTTTAATCAATTCTTTTTTATTTCATATACTACGTTACTTTAAAGGGGGAGGGGAGGGGTTTTGAGTGCACTACGAATAGTAACGCAGGGGAAGGAGGGTAAGAAAAAGTTGAAAATCGGTCGCGTAGTTTATGAACGACCCCTTAGTATATAGGGGTTGCCAATACGACTACATTCCAACAATCATGAAGACCCTACGGTGTTTCATAAACTACATCCAAGATGACTGCAACTTACGACATTGCCTTATAGTTTCTCCTACTGGTTTAAGTTCCACGAACAAATATGTATAAAGGTGGCGATTCTCCGCTTATATATTTTTTAGTGAAAGCTAAAATCGTAAAATCGCGCTCAGTTTGCAAGCCACTTGGCAGTCCTGTTGAGTGTTGATTAATATTCATTTTTTCAATGGTGTCAGAAACTATTTATAGTCATTTTACTAATTCGATACTGTTTTCTGGTATAAACGTTTTCCATACGGGAAGTTTGAGTCGAATTTGTTGATTCTTGTTGGACGTGATTGTAAGTGTAAGTGGGTCTTCATGGTCCAATGGTTAAAAATGTCTTTTAACAACTTTTTGTCAGCACCCACGAAGTTAGTTCCTACGTACGTTTGTATTTTGACTTGGATTCTATACAAGCATTCGTCAGTTAAAAGTGCGACGACTAATTCGACGTATATTTCTTTGGGGTCAAACTCGTAAACTATCTTTTTATTAACTATATTTTCGCCCTACACTCAGTCGTTATAACTCCAAACTAAGCCTCATTGGCCTAAAATGATCTGAACATATGAATATGAATGGCCGCCTGAATGTAGTTGTACGCTAAAAACTCTGTTGAAAACTGACTCATGAGAGCAGGTTTTGGATTGGCGATATCGTTTTTAAATTGCAGACAAGTTGTTTTGTTCCCTACTTTTCAAGAATAGCTTAAAAAAATGCTCGAAAATAAAATTCGAATTTATCTGAGCTATTATGTGTATTTAAGTGCTCAGAAAGTATTCAAATAATGTTAACAACAATCATATTTCGTTGGTATTGCAGTTTGATGAATCATTGATATTGAAATGTAAAAAGTTAAATAAATTAAAAATTATAATAATTGAGTACCAATCCTTAGATTTCGTATTGTTATAGCTCAGTTGTTAAAAGAAAATAAGTTTTCTTTCAAAATAATTTGCGTAAGTAGCGTCAGTTCGATTTTTCAGAGTTTTTAATTATGTAAAAGTAAAAGCCCATTCGATTATTTCTCGATATTATTAATTAATCTCTTATGATTTCTATTGTTTTAAACTATTTCTAGAGAATACTTAAGTTTCTTTTGTTTTATTTTTGTTTTAAGCTATTTTTTTTTATAAGAACTAAATTTTTTTCAATATGTTCGCTATGTTGTTTTTGTTGTTGTTGTTGTTGTTGCTTGTGCACAATTTGTTATTTTAGTGTTTTATATTCATTCATAACGGATATTTTCTTTTTTATATCTAAGTTCATTTTAGATTTGGCACATTTAAGTATGTTATGAAGTATTTTAATTTTGGTTTTTATTTTGCATTTTTTTAGTTTCTTTCTTAATTGTTGGTTTATTTTTTTCTTGTTCGCTTCATTGTGCTATATTAATAAATTTCAATTAATATGAGTTTTACATATTGTAAGAACTTTTTGTTTTAAAAATTAATTTATTTTGTTTTTCTATTTTCAGTTAAAAATGTTCAATATTGTCAAGATTTTAGTAGATTTAATGTGATGAGAGTGTTAGTAAATATGTTCGGGTACATGCTGTATATTTATTTTTTTTTTTTTGTGTGCATAGAATAATAAGATTATCTGTATATATGTTTACTTGTTTTTTTTTTTTTTGCTTAAATTGTGTTTGTGGGGTAGGTGAGAAGCACAGTATAGATTAGTTAAAAATCAAATTCAAAATAAATGCAGCAAAAAAACCTTTCTATATCTTGATCAAGGTATAGAAAACTCAAAAACGTTTCGATCTACTCTAAAAAGCTCGCTTCTTCACGTGCAAGAAACTTGAGAAAAATTTAACCCATTGTATATCCCACAAGTCAGCATAAAACATTTAACATTTTTATTTAACATTTTATGTCAAAATTAATTCGTTATTATTGTGATTCAATGCATTTTTAGAAATCATAAAAATTTTTAACGGTTAAAGTAGCCAAATGTTAA